>OX183139.1:5507500-6107500 GCA_945261195.1 Cryptosula pallasiana
ACGCCCCCTTTAAATGCTAGTAAGAAATGCTGGTTGTGTTTATTCGCTATACTTTTGCAATTGTTTGGTAAAACTGTGAAGTTTTCTATGCCTTTATTAGCTGCTCGCTCATTTCTCTTTCAAATGTTATTTTCTTAAAGTTTCCAAGTATTGTGATATCAAGCAATTTCAGCACGACTAAATACATAGTAAACTTTCACTGGAGAGATTGTGTGGGCTCCTTATCTTTGATAGGATGTCTCGGTAGCCGCCGACTACCGATGAAGATTTCATTGATATTCTGTAGACAATGTATATGGGTATATGTACATTCACAGTTGTGTACAAGATAGGTAGTTGTATACTAGCTATATACTAGCCAGTTATATATGAACTTGTACACAAGCTTGTTATATATTAGCCATGTTATATAACTTGTTGTATACTAGTTGTGTTATATAACTTGTATGCTAGTTGTATTATACAACTTTTTGTATACTAGTTGTATTATATATAGCGTGTTGCATACTAACTATATGCAACTCTAGGTGTACGTTTCCCCAGATTTTCTGTTGTCACACACGATGTGGGTTACCGAGAGGCATAAATTCTTTCATGATATCCTGTAATGATTAAATGCACCTGCATGATAACTGCACACTGCATATCTTGGAGCAATGTACAGAGATTATCTATAATTGGTGTACTACAGATTTGATAGCGCATGAATGAGCTGTACGCCTTGCCTGTATGCTGTGTCACTTACGACTTGGTTTCATCAAAGGTGTAACGCTGTTTCTACGCGTGAACATGATATTCAATTATTTGTTTTTAACTGAATAAACTAATTTTTTTCAAAACAACTTCCAAAAGCTTTATCGATTCGTCGAGGTTTCTCAACAACATCATTTTTGTCATATTATTTGCTCAAATTTCCTCACATCAGAATAATAGTCAGGCAAGTCGTGATTTATAATGATAAGTTCAACGATCGACAAAGCTACTTCCAGTTGCATCGCTAAAGTGAAACTACTCTGCCGAGACCCCATTGTCAAGCTTATTTTACAACTAGGCTCATTGAGGCCAAATGTTGCCACACATTTTTGGTATATTAGCATCAGAATTCTTAAGCCCAAATTACTAAACATGATAAGGCTAAACTTTCTCTAATCTAACCGGTTCAAGCTGTAATGTCAAGTCAATGTAATCAGCAGTTGATGAATATTTCAAGTGATTGTCTCAAAGTGACACAAATTTTACTCAAAATATTTTGTCAACATAAGCAAAAACCTCGATTTATTTTCCAACATTTATTACTAGGAGATGTAAGTGATGTAATTAATAAATGTTGAAGCATCATGAAAAAGAATTATGGTGGAGCATTCAATATTTCGATCATTCTATCAGAATTTGCGATGTTTTGAAACTGTTATCAAAAATGAAAACTATGAAGTGGATTAAAAGAAACCTCACCTTTTTAACATAACTTTTAACAAGTTCAAAAGAATTCATTTGGAGTTACTCCCACTTTCCCCCACCATTATAGACTAGCAAGCATGCTCCCAAAAACAAATGCATTTCATCTCTGTATTAAGGCTCGGCCACACTAGCGTGTTTTTGAACGAAACGTTATTCATAGTGACCCTGTATAGAGTCCCTACAGGGTCACTAGTTATTCACAGTCAATCCTCGTCAAACGTTCAACCTGCCACACTATTGTGAACGTAAATAACCTTTTACCAATAAATGGCCACTACTAATTTTGTGCGAGCCTAGTGTTGATGAAACTAAAAGTATTAATGGTTGATTCGCTGTTTATCTTTTGGCCAATCACAGAGCAGGAATTTTAAACGAATGTCATCGGTCATTGTTGACGGTCAACAGTTCCATCTTCAACAAAACACATTGAACAGTGAATGTTTGTGAACTCACGCATGCGCACTTTCAATTCGTTCGTCAATTCGTTGGAAAAACACATCAGTGTGGCCGAGCCTTTAGTGTAGAAACTTGGGCAGTAAATCCCCAGGGCTGATACTCCCCCTAAAATGGCCCATAAGGCTCGGTCTAAAAACACTTTTTAGGGGGGTGTTTTTGTGCAAGGTGCATGCATAGTGGATTTGCTACTTTAGGGGGGTGTTTTTCCCAATGAACCAAGGGTTACATGTTACACTCTACTGTTGTAATGTTTTTTCAATTCCAGGATACGTACTAAATTGGCATGCAGCTGCATATTGAAACACAGCCAGGTACATGTAGAATATTTATTATGCTCACAACCAATGCTAACATCTTACAGTGGGATGCGGGTCACCAAGTGTTTAAGGGAGGGGTGTGAGTTGGACTGACAACCAAGTGGATAGGGTTACATTTTGTAAGTGTTGACTTAGCCAGGTGGGTATATTTGAAGGAATATCAGCCCTGGGAGTAAATCCAGACAATATACTATGTTAACAGCCTCACTCTAAGCTCTGAGGTAGTATTTCTATTGTTTAGCTTTTTTCACTGAAAAAAATCAGCTTTTTTCTACATTGACTTGTTGATAAAAAGCTTGTGATGCTTGCAAGCTTTACAACTGTAATCCTTTATTGCTTTTGGCTTGGACTGTTAAGTGCTAAGTCTGTTAAAAGCACTTCTCATACTGTCACACTTGGTCAAGGTACGCTTGTGTAAAATACACATGTCACTTATTAGGTATAGATAGATTGATTATATGTATACCATTGACTACAACATAACTCTATATGTCGGTGGGTCATCCTTGAAACACTAAGTTTATTTTCTTTTTAATATCTTGTTTTTGTGTTTACTTACTCATGGGTTGTCAAATTTGTGGTTGTTTAACCGTGTTCATTTTATCTGAGGTAAAATTATAATAAACTGGTTTGAACTCATTTATTAGTCACTGTTGAAAATCCCACTTCAGCCAGTACTAGAGTGGAGATAACTTCATTGTTCGTATTCATCAACTTTTTGTGCACCGTCATAATACAACTGGATCTCTCTGAAACCTTCTTAAAGGTTAAATAATAATAATCATATTTATAATATATACATGTATTTCTTTGGAGTTATATAGTGACTTTTGCTCTGAGTAAAGAGTTATTAACATTCCTTATACTTGCTAGTAAGCAAGCTTTACGGGGGAGGGGGGGGGGATGGTGGGCCTCCATCGTCTTACACAGCGCATAAAAAATACATTCTATATCAATGTTACCTGGGACAGCCAAGTTTACAAGCACACACCCTTGTTGTAGTATCTGAAAGCTCATGCCATACTTCTTTTAATACAAATATGTATCGCCCATGATAATCTCTACTGACAAACCACACCGTTTAAATGGTAGTTGTCTTTCTTTATGTAAAGGAAGACAAGTCCTACTTTTGTTCTTGCGTAGATGAAAATATAATTTCAATGGTCGCGTTGGGTTGTGCACGCGAGTCCCACTCATCGACATATAGTATTTCTATGGTTAGGAAAAAAGGCTAAGCCAAGGACCAATCGTTAGGCGGCGAAAACATGTGGGAGCTGGTTAGCATTTTCTATTCCGGCGGAAAAAGAATATTTTTTAAAATATTATTATTATTATGCTATTATTATGACGATTAATTATATTATCGACTTTAAGGTTCATTCTAAGTTCTATGTCTCCATTAATGAAAGTAAAACGAACTATCTATTTACCAACTAAGTATATAACTTATTTGAGTGTCTGTATTATTAATAATTATTAATTATAATAATTAATATTATAATAATAATTATAATAATGATGATATGATGATGATGATTATTATTAATTTAAATTAATTATTATGATGATATAATTAATAATAATAAATAATATATAATAGTAGTAAAATGATTATTAATTATCATTTATCTAATTATTATTGTTCGTTAACAGACCTGCCAACAACACCCACAGAAAGTTCCATCTGCTGGTCTGACGGTGGGTAAGGATAATAATTTCGATAGTCTAAAAAGTTTTGTCAAATTTTTCTGAAAATTTTTTAAATAGTTTCAGTGGATAGAAAAATATGTTGTGGATACAATGAAACCAAATATGCTATTGTCACATCAATAGTTAACTGTAAAAACAAGTTTTACCAAATGTACTATTAATTAAGTAAAAAAAATGCATGGTAATAAATAAATGTCTTTTTTTTGCCAGGCAATTAGTGTTGACGCACGCATGAAGCGACGCATGTTATATATATATATCATGCGTACGCCTCAATAATTATACAATGTATATGTACCAATTATAAATGCTTTGCATTGGCTGTATAACATTATTTTGTAGAAGTAGCTGGACTGCACAAAAAACAACAAGTTCTGTATCTCAGTTGATATAGACAGGTGCCATCATCAGAAATCTTGTAGTTAATTTAATGATCATAAATAATAATAAATGAATTTAATATAAAATTTCAATAATTAATTAATAAATAATAATTAAAACTAATGGTTATTATTGATGACCATGCATTTTTGCTATATCATATTTATTACCACTAGCTGTAGCCAAAGCAAAAAAGCTTTTGAAAATTTTTTTAAGCTTCTGAAAATAGCACCAGAGTGTACCATGGTGTCTTGTCACCAGAATGCTACCAAAATTTTTAGTGTAGCATTATTTTAAACCATATAAAAATTAATTTCAAAAAGACCTTACAGCACTAGTTTTTTTTATAACTCCACGCAAACACTTAAGTAATCACGGCAGGCGGATCAGTCGAGCGTAAAGCTATATAAAAAAAACCTACGGGCCTAGTTTAGCTGTTGTGTAGCAATAATAATACTTTAAAATATCTGTCACAATAATATTATTCATCATTACACTTATTTATTATGTTACGGAGACCACAAGAAAAAGAAGAGAACCATCACAGATGAAGACATTTTTTATAGTGCTAAATATATATTGTTTCTACTGGAACTGTTGTTATTATCATATATAATAATAATAAAATTATTATTATTAGTGTTGTAGTTTTGATGATTGAGAAAAGTGTGTCAACATGATATTTGTTAATCATATTTGCCACAATTAATTTATGTTATAGGATTTTTATACACCGACCAAGAACCAAACTGTTCGTTATTTTTATCAATTGTAGTTATTATGCGTTGAAAATATACTAAATATTATAAATAGTAAGTAATAATTATTTGATGTTTTATTATAGCCTCATGCATTAAACATTCACCAAACGCAGAACACTGGGCGCACAAACCGCCCGTATTGTTTTATGGTCACGTGGTGTACGTTTTTCGGCCTATATTTTGTCAACAGAAGAATTACAGCAAAAATTCTTTTTCAAAAAACTCCAAAATATTATATCAAGTAATGAAACACAAATAAAAAATACACCAATGGATTTATGGTGAAATTACAAAGAACTGTGTTTGCTCAAAACATTGTGAAAGGTTTCGGAGTGCTGGGAAATTTGCGATTTTGAGAGATCATTTCAAATAATACCTACCGGAACCATGCTGCTTTTCAAAGGACAGTTGAAGGTGAGTTTTGAGCGCTCTAGTGTTCTGTATCTAATGAACTTTGAACTTTTGTTCTGTGAGCCTTAGTTCCTGACTTATTAAAAAATGGGTCAACCTACTCAGAGCCAAAACCGCAAATAAACCGTTGGCATTCTATCAACCGGAGAGATTGGTTAATTCTCACGCAACGCATGCGGCCCACTTGCACTAGCTACTAGCTGTTATCATTCAATGATGTTTTTTTTTCTGGATTAACAGATATAATATTAGATTATTAATTATGAACCAGAATAAATTAAAACGCTAATGATAACAAATAAATAGCCGCGACTACTAACCATCATTAACCGTAGCGTTTGCTGCAAACCCATTATTTACTTAAAACACGCGGCGCACATGATAAGCCCGCGATGTGTTTGCAATGGTTGTGGTTAGGCTAATTTATATTTGGCTAGGATGAAAAATAATTTTAGTTGGGGTGTCTTTTTGAAAAACCTTCATATTATCAAAATGCATTGAACACCCTCCAATAATAATACACCATTCAAATCCTAACTCCTCAATCTATTTTATAGTCCTATAACAATATGTCGATGCCCTTCAGGGACGTGGTAGATTTTGGATAAAAAGTCGAAAATTTAAAGGCATTTTCCCAAGTCTATGACTGGAATGAGGAAAATGTTCATAGTCACATCTGTGCGCGGTAGACTACTCTAGCAATAGCAATTGGATTTGTGTCTCTGTGAGCTTTAGTTTGAAAGATATAAAAAAACATGATTTTTTGGACTTGAAAAAAATCACGAATTTTCCGGGACAAATTTTTATAACAATGCTATTGTTCATATTACACGGCGACCGCAACGGTTTTGGACTATCTAAATAATTATTATAGTGTGTAGATGATGATGATAATAGCAGTAGTGCAAAAAGTTTCTTCAAAGTTTTCCAAAAAATTTTTAAATAATTTCAGTGGGTAGTACAATGTCTTGTGGATACATTGAGACCAAATTTATTATTGTCACCTCAATATTTGACTGTTAAAACCACAGGCCTACTGCAGAAAATTTGGTGGATTTTGGACCATTTTTCGGAATTTTATGTTGTGTTTTGTCGTTGGTGTGTTGAAGGTAAGTCATGATTTCACACACCTGTCTTCACGTGCTGGCCTGCTGACTCAAAAATAATTTGGGCAGCACCCCACCAAGAAATCCCCAAAAAGTATACCCTCTGGGCTGTCGATACTGACCTTTTTTATTCCAATCTGACCACTAGGTGAGAAGCAACAACCGCGGGTTTCCAAAGTTTTGCTGGCAAAATGGCCTGTCACGCAAAATTTCTTCACATCACCCGAGTCTCCTAAAATAACGAATCGTAACCCACGGGGGTGACGGAAAGTCCTCATTTCAACTTTGAAACTACGGGCTCGTGTATTAACCCGTATTAATATGGGATCCACAACAAATTACTGCCGAAAAAATAGAGACGATGCGCCCGGTAATAATTAATCATTTTACCGCCTTCCAACTGTTCGACGAGAGTGCTCGGTTTGTACAACCAGTACGTAAAGGCTGTATCGTTTACTTTTTTTTGGCAAATTCTTGAAGCCCCTCTTGTGTATTCTGACAAAAGTTCCCGCGGGCTTTTACGAGTTACCAATAATGTTAAAGCTGTGATGAGTGTCCGTGCCCCCCCCCTCATAAACCAGCACTTGCCAGTTTAGGAGACTCGGGTGATGTGAAGAAATTTTGCGTGACAGGCCATTTGCAAGCAAAACTTTGGAAACACGCGGTTGCTGCTTCTCAGCTAGTGGTCAGATTAGAATAAAAAAGGTCAGTATCGACAGCCCAGTGGGTATACTTTTTGGTGATTTCTTGGTGGGGTGCTGCCCAAATTATTTTTGAGTCAGCAGGCCAGCACGTGAAGACAGGTGTGTGAAATCATGACTTACCTTCAACACACCAACAACAAAACACAACATAAAATTTCGAAAAATGGTCCAAATTCCACCAAATTTTCTGCAGCAGGCCTGTGGTTAAAACAGGTTTTACCAAATGTACTTTTAAGTAAAAAAAAAAATGCATGGTAAATAAATGTTCTTTTTTCCAGGCAATTAGTGTTGACGCACGTATGAAGCAACGCGTGTTATATATATATAACACGCGTTGCTTCATGCGTACGCCTCAATAATTATACAATGTATATGTAACAATTATAAATGCTTTGCATTGGCTGTATAACATTACTTTGTAGAAGTACCTGGACTACACAAAAAAACAACAAGTTCTGTATCTCAGTTGATATAGACAGGTGTCATCATCAGAAGTCTTGTAATTAATTTAGTAATCATAATAATTAACATAAAATTTCAATAATTAATCTTTGAAAAACCTTCCTTTTATCAAAATACATTGAACACCCTACAATAATTATACAGCATTCAAATCCTAACTTCACAGTCTATTTTGTAGACCTATAACAATATGTTGATGCCCTTCAGGAACGTGGTACATTTTGGATAAAAGTCGAAAACGTAAAGGCATTTTCTCAACTCTATGGGTAATGTAAGAAAAAGGTTCACAGTCAGATGCACGCGCTGCAGATTGCTCTAGCTATAGCAATTGGAGTTTTGTCTCTATGAGCTTTAGTTTAAAAGATATGAAAAGAAATGTGATTTTTGGGACTTGAAAAAAATCACGATTTCCGCAGGACAAATTTTTATAACAATGCTTTTGCTCAAATTGCACGGCGACCGCAACGGTTTTGCACTATCTAAAATAGTGTGCAGGAATTTACAATCAATGACAGTGCTAGTCACTCTTGGTAGCCCACCTCTAGGTAGCAGAGTTGTCTATCTGTCCAGACCAGCTTGCTGTCAGCTCGGCCGTCTCAGCGTGCGCCCTTCTGCATAACTGCTAGAAGGTAGGCCGTGATAGGCAAGAGTCTGCCAGGCAAGTGTCTCTCGCCTACCGTTAGTCAACACTAGTGCTGCCAGACCTAGTAGGTCATCAGAGCTGGTTGCCTTCTAGAGTAGTAAGCTGTAAGTTGCGCAGTATTCAAGTATAAAGCTTGAGTGAGTGTGAGCTATCTTTATTCTTCGAAAGAATTGTCTACCTGTGCCTCTCGGTATACACTGATTAGTGGAAGGCTCAGCCGCTGTATTCATACGAAGCGTTATGTAAGATTCCTTTGTGTAGGAGTTAGCCCTAATGACATTCAAAAGAAAGGGTGGCAAACAAAGAGTGACTTAAGCGCGTATAAAAATAGCCTTAGCAGTATAAGATTGGCTACACAAAGAAAAGGGGTACAATATGTTTGTCATGTACGCAGTTTACAGAATTGTTACTATGATTGTTTGTTTTCATGTATCCACAGAAAGTCACGATATTTTCCTGTACAATAGTTGAGAGAGAGTGTATACAAAAGTTAAATCCACTCACCCACCCCAGGCCAGCAGATTGTAGCCAGTAGTACAAATGGATTTTTCAAGTCAGTCTTGTGAAGTTGAAAAACATATCATCTTGTAGGTTGAGGAGCTCAATTTTTCAACTTGAATTTCAGTGAGTAAGTTTGGTACCAACTTGTAGCCCGTACAAATGGATTTTTCAAATCAGCCTTCGGACGTTAAAAAACATCATGGTGTCGAATCATATCTTGCAGTCATAATAGTGGTAAACTTTTTTGTCTCATTGATAGTTACTGAGAAATTGAGTTTTAAAAATTACTCCTTATCTAGAGTAAATGAGAAATTCAAGTTTTGTTAAATCGTATGAAACTGACATTAAAATGTACAGTGGAGTGCAGTGAATGCAATGAACTGATTTTTTATGTGATCATTGCATTTGCTCAGATAAAAGCTCAATTTTAAAAATGCAGGTTTCACTTAAAATATTTTTTGTATGAGGTGGCAACTACAAACCACAAAATGAATTCAGTCACGCATAACTTTGTATATGCGGCAATTAACACGCACGTGTAACTGACCCATTTTATCATATAGCCGGTAATGTTCACGCTGCATTACACTAATGTAATAATAGGAGCAATAGTTGGCAACTGCTTGTCCATTCTGTCAAATTTGACTTATTTGTTTCATTTGCAGGAAAAATACAAATATAAAGAAATGTGTACTAGATGTTGATTGTTTTGCGATGAGAATATGCATTCAATTAAAAAATACATGAAGAAATCTTCAAAATAAAACATAACCAACGTGTATCTTTACAGCTAGCACTACCATTGATCGGGCAATATATAGCACCCGCATAAACTTACTGGAGCGTGGGAAATGATAACAGGCTAGAATAGCGTCGCTGGAAGAAAAATAATCAGAACATCTCTTTTTCAAATAATATAATTAAATTAAATTGCAATACCAATATTAAAGAATGTCTCCGGCCATTTCTATATTTATCTGATATGTCATTGATATGTCCTTATGAGGTGCTTCAAATACCAACTTTGTCAAAATTCAATTTATTTCTATGGTTTTTTAACAACATTAATAACAAGCATGTTGTGAGTGTTGTCTCCCCTTCGAAATCTTTTGGGAAAACATATGACGTACGCAAGTATTTTAGCGATTGCTAAACTTTTGTTTTTACTACTAACCGTGCCGCTACTAGTTATATCAATCAATGAGCCAGGTCACTTGTACTGTTATCAACGATATACCACCGTTGCTGTTATGCTTCAGCAATTTTGGTGATCCAAAAAAAAGTCTAGCGTTCGCTAAAACACTTGCGTACGCATATGTTTTCCCAAAAGATTTCGAAGGGGAGACAACACTCACAACATGCTTGTTACTATTGTTGTTAAGAAAACAGAAATAAATTGAATTTTGACAGTTGGTATTTGAAGCACCTCATAAGGACATCAATGACATATCAGATAAATATAAAAATGGCCGGAGCCATTCTTTAATCATAAAAAAATATACAGGTGAATAGGGAAGATGATTATAGACAAGTTTACCACATCAGATTTGCCAGATGTCCTTCTAGGTGCTGGCAGAATTTGGATTTCGAAGGACGACTTGGGAGATTATTTACCAGCTCGATGTATGATTTGAGAAAGAGGCTGTTAGAAAACGTTTTGAGGGATATGATTGGCTATTTGGTGGACTTCAAATTTTGGCGGTAGCAGTCTGGGTTCCAGAAATATTGAGAAAATCAAAACACATGTTTTCAATCACGTGGTACGACAAGATCTTATACGACTGTTTTGGCTCGGTCACGTGGTGCAAGTTATAAATCCTTGCTCTCGCTATACTCTGCACCAAAATTTAGGTGGAGAAGTTCAATTTTTCAACTTAAATTTCAGTGAATAAATTTGGTACCAACTTATAAAGCCGGAGGTGCTTATCACAATGATATAAAAAGTATTAGTAAAAGTGATTTTTTAGATGACTAAATTTACATTTTAATAATAAAAAGCAAATAAACACCATTGGGGTTTGTTTTTTTAATGCATTTACCTCAAACGATAGCCTAAGAAAAGCCGCAATTTTTTTGGCCGAAACATTGGGTAGTATGTGATGGCACCCGCAATTACTGAATGAGTTTTTGAGCTATGTTGTCGCGTATTTATAAATTGCTCACAAATTAATAGTAAGCTTTGGAAATAAATTCTAATTAATAAGAAATAATAAAGTGAATCAGCAAAACAATATGTCAGTGAGTAGATAAGACATTGGTGTTTCATTTGTAATTGTCAAAAGTTATTAAAATGTTTGGGGGAATTGCCACAGGTGCGCCAAAGTTGTGTAACTTTTATGGCTAGTTATTAGTTAGGAGAGCACATTTCAGAAGTCTATTGACAGACAATCAGAGGCGAAATTGTATTGGCTGCTTGGAGAAAAAAGTTAATTCTAATAGGTGGATTAGTTGCAAAGTTATTACCAAAACTGTAATTGGACACGTGGAAAAATCTGCGTGGGGACAAATTCATATATGGATACTTTTACCGCATCATGTGATAATTATCGGTCGAGCTGTGGTAGCTACAAAATTACTTTGTTACATGTTCACACAGCGGATAATTTTACGCCTCATTATTGATACATTATAGAGTGAAATCCGTGACGCGTGACCAAGAGTGCGTGATTAATTTGCGGTAATTACTAATTACTTCATTGTAATATATAAAAAAAAATTACGTTTCTATTTGGAAAGGGTATTATTAAATCTATTTTCATACCTTCAGATTAGCCTAAGTTTTAGGCCAACATTTGAGGCAATATCTGTTTATTCTGCTGTAAATATGTTATGTTATTGATTGGGAGTTGTATTTTCCTGCGTGATGGTGGTGGCCTGTGAATGGATGTCATTGGATGATTGGTTCAGTGGGCGGGGTTTTTTCTGCTGGTTTGTTGGCCTAAGTTAAAGGGACAGCTTCGGCGACCAAATGGTCGCCGTTGCAAAGATTGTAGTAAAAATTAACTACCATCGTTGGCCCATAGCGTGATCAGCTATGTTTTCCTTTGAACTTTTTATTAGACCTCAGTTTATTTTCGGCTTTTCTTATTATTGATATTTATTATTATCAGTTATTAATTATTTTGTAGCCAGCACCAACAAAGACAGGTTTGAAGACTTGAAAAAATTGTTATTAATATTTGTATATTATTTAATATACTATTATTGTTATTTCTGGGGTGAGGATAATCTGATCAACAATAACCCCAGAGAAGAATGATTATGGTGAAAATAATCCCAAAATAATAAGAACAATAATAAATATTACATGGAATAAACAATGTTATACAAATAATAATAATATCATTTTTAAATCTTCAAACCTTTCTTTGTTAGTGCTGGCTTCAAAATAATTAATAACTGATAATAATAAATATCAATAATAAGAAAGAAGAGCCGAAATAAACTGAGGTCTAATAAAAAGTTCAAAGCAAAACATAGCTGATCACGCTATGGGCCAACGATGGTAGTTAATTTTTACTACAATCTTTGCAACGGCAACCATTTGGTCGCCGAAGCTGTCCCTTTAACTTAGGCCAACAAACCAGCAGAAAAAACCCCGCCCACTGAACCAATCATCCAATGAAATCCGTTTAAAAGTTGCCAAGATAACAATGGGGCATGCAACTCCCAAGAAAGAAAGGCACAGCATATTCCAAGTAAAATACACATTAAAATATAAACCCATTTATATTCCAATGAAAATACACATATGCCTCAAATGTTGGCCTAAAACTTAGGCTACCTTCAGATGTAAATGATCCATAACAAATAGTATATCAACAGGTCGGTAATTTGATAGGCTAGTGATATAACATGAACCAAAATCATAAGGTCCCACGGCGCACTGGGATATTGCTCGTTTACAACGTGGTTTCAGAACATTTTTTTCAAGCCCACAGCTACGTAAACAGTGCAGTGATTGGTTAATCTGCCTCGGCTAAGTGTATCCTATTAAACCCTTTTAAAATTTTGTTTCTAGCAGCCTGTGGTCCCAAGTTATTAAAGATTTAGTAGTTCCATAATATTTGAAAACTGAAAAAACCGGGTACTACAAATATTTATATCAATGCTTTGACGCGTGACATATTTCGTGATCAATTTGTAGACGCTACAACTTGTAGGCACTAAAATACTGAAAATCATATTGTGATTTTCGTTTGTAACGGTTCCATTATCGTTTATTTTGGAGAAAAGATTTTGTGCTTTATGGAAGGACATGTCTTAATAATTTTTACATTGTTTTGACCAGTGAGTTTGACCTACAGGTAACACATATACAGCTCTTAATGCAGTCTACAAAGTGAAGCAAACCATTCAGCAGTCTAGATCAACGCTTAGAAACATTTAAGACAATGTAAATACTGGTTTAGGCATAACACAAAACACCTCATTTTCTCGAATTTTGGGGTGTCTTACCTTCCACTCATTTTTTTCAGACACTTTCTTTAACTATCCTCCCTCACCGCCAGGCCAGTAGATGGGAGCCGCCTGTGCCAGCAACAACATTTATATATTATTATTTAATTAATCATTATTTTATCTATTATTATTACTACTATTTTATTATTATTGTAATTAATATTATCATTATTATTATTATTTATGATATAATTATATATTAATTACGAGAAGGAGGAAGTGCAAAGTACAGAAGAATAGGAACGATAATGTTGCCAAATGCAAAACATAACCAACCACCACCATGATGGTGATGTAAGGGGTAGGGTGTTTGTTCTCAAATTGGAGATATTTGTCGATGTTATATTGGACATACTTTTTACAATGTTGACAAATCACAAACAGTTAGATTTTGTTAATGTGCGGTGATTGAAGTGAGTCAAGCAATTTTGTATATTGGTTGATAACTCACACATATCCTTGTTGCAAGATGGCACCATTCTTCCGTAAGATCGGTTTGAAAAATTTTCACCTCATTGGTGTCTGCGATGTACCATCAAGCGGCACACCGGTGTCATGGTTCGAATTGAAAAAAATGGAGAGAGAGATGAAGTAAGAGATGGAGAGGGTGGAGCGGGAAAGGGTGGAACAGGGCGAAGGTAAAGCAAGGTGCAAGGTGAGAAATAGAACGAGGCGGGAGAACGGTGAGTTGGGGGCAAGGGCAGAACAGGCAAGATGATCGAGAGCTGGCTGGCATAATAGTATTTGGATACGGCGTGTACTACTGCTAGTTATTCTGTATTTTGTCTATTATGGCATTAATCTAGAAGCTGCTGATGTACGGTTTGAAATGTCAAACTAAATCCAGTATTTCTTACTGATTGTTGTTTAATTTTAGATTTGTCTTTCATAGACAGAAAATCTATCATTAGCCCATGTATATTTTCAAGTACAATCCCCATATGACATGAGTGAAAAACTTTGGTGTTTGTACCACAACAAAGGAAACCCATCACAAGATGACAAAGTCACTGCTGAAGTGTTGAGATGTCTAATTTGTGACTCTTGTTATGGCAGCTCAAATCTGAGGTTGGTTAGTTGACATTTCTATACTGTAAGAATGCTGTAATGATATTACAGCGTTACAGCATTCTTTCTCCACACATTCAATGCGTATCTCTAACCTACACAGGCATACCATTACAAAAAATTACAATTAATGCAGAAAAAGTTAGTAATGAACTGATACACGCTGTTCTTTTATGTTTATGCGTAAATCTTTGTAATGCAGTATCAGTGTATCAGGGTTGGAAAAAAAATCATGATTTTTTTTTTAAAAAAATTGAAAGGGTAGGTTTTGTTAATTTAAATTGATTTTTATGAACTTATAAAATTATTGCCTTGTTTTTACTCTTTTTGCTTAAAGGTTTGGTTTGGGGGTGGTCTGACATTGAAAAACTAAACCAACCATCAAATTTTCTAATGTCCTTTGTGTGCTGACCACAAATTTTAAGTCAATCCATCCATCACAAGCCATGTGACAGCTGTTTTTGTACACCAGCATTTGGTGGCTGGTTGAAAAACATTACTAATTGTTGCAGTGATATCGTGACGTCCCTGGAACCTGTGTACTAGTAAAATTTTGGTTGTAAGCCAATGAGCATTTAGCTACAGGGCCGTGATTGGTTACATATCCGATTTGCTGTGTAATAATGCTACTAATACTAGTATTACTAACCAGATTATCTAGTGAAAGTGTTATTGTCGATTGAGTTCGATGAACGGTATCAAAGTATTAGGGCTTTATTCACTAATTCCAATCCTTCAATCGCATCTATGAGTAATAAATAGTTAATTATTCTCAATTATGCAACCCTATATTGACAAGGCCTTTCCAAAGTTCAACCAATCACAGCCCAGTAGCTAAATGCTCATTAGCTTATAACCAAAATTTTACTAGTACACAGGTTCCATGTACGTCACGATATCACTGCAACAATTACTAATGTTTTTCAACCAGCCATCAAATGCTGGTGTACAAAAACAGCTGCCACATGGCTTGTGATGGATGGATGGACTTAAAATTTGTGGTCAGCACACAAAAGACATTGGAGAATCTGATGGTTGGGTTAGCTTTTCAATGTCAGACCACCCCCAAACCAAACCTTTAAAGCATGCCAGCACTTATCACTTTTTGGTTGAGTTTCTCAATATTCAAGTCTTAAGCAGCAGATTGATGTATTAAATAACCTTCTAGGCCTACTCAGTCATGATTTACAAGCCTGCAAAATACCCCTCTTCCAAAAATGCTCGCTAACTTTTACACTGCTTAAAGTTGACGTCATCTTCGGGAATTTACTTTTTCACGGCACAGTATTTATTTGACCAATCAGATGCCGCTATTTATTTTTATTATTATTTTATTTATTATTATTCTACCTACATACTACTGTCCATTATTGTATAAATAAATACCATTTATTGTTCCCTTACTCACCAAAAGAAGCACAAATTTTTTTATCCTTTTAATGGAAGGAGGATAAGATGAGATGATCCTTTGTTTGTGATGGTGATCACATTGGACAACCTGACTAATCCCGCAATCGTCTATTGTTGCCATTTCACATATGAAAACTGCGTACTAATCAAGCGTTGGTCTTGTTTACTATGCGTGTGCACTAATTGCGTCCATATTGATAGAAACCACTAATTCCGATTTTATGCGTGCGGCGTGCAAATTGAAGCCAGGTGAAAAATGGCGCGTAACAGTAAACCTTAACATTAAATCTTAGAACCAGTTTTTGATGGGGTGTCTTCGTAAGGACTGTTTATTCCTGTTGCAATGGCCTTCAGTAGACATAAGACTAAATGAATTGCCCAATCAGATTTCATTTTAAACGCAAACGATGTAACTTCATTTATAAAACTTTGCCATTATTTATTATAATTGACCACGCCCACATCCCGAAGATGACGTACACCGCAATCAATGGAAGTTATAGTAAGCTAAATTTCAGCTGATGCGACGAGCATTTGAGGCCAATGGCTTTTTGGCAAGCTTGTAAATCATGACTGGGTAGGCCTAGAGGGTTATTTAATACATCAATCTGCTGCTCAAGGCTTGAATATTCAGAAACTCAACCAAAAAGTGATAAGTGCTGGCATGCTTTAAACAATAGCTTTGCTGGGCCCTATATGTTATATGCATGATTCTACAACCGATTGTGCCCATTAATATCAGTGAGGACTTAAAACTAAATCCCATCATGTACATCATTGGTTTTGTTCATTCAACTCAAAATTACAAAATGGGATGAGGAAAAATGCAATGCAGCAATGTGAATACAAACGGAGCTCCAAATTTAGCATGATAGTATACAGGTATAATAAGAAACAACTAGTTTGGTGTATGAAACAACAATATTTTGCTCGCACGATAGATAGGTTGGTATAATTCCTTGGCCTATGATAACAAAAAATTGCTCATGCAGGAAATATATATGAAGGATGAAAAGCTGTATTTGCTTCCCGTGGGTAGCAAATACTAAAATTTAATTCATAAAAGTTAAGGAATGAACATGGTCTTTTTTCCAATAAAAAATCGGACATCTTAAACAATCATGATTTTTTGCGTCAAAAAAAGTGATTTAAATTGAATGATTTTTATCACCAACCCTGCAGTGTATGCAAGAGATAACTATTTAATGTATTTAGTACCCAGTTTTCAAATCATTCTGTACTTCTAAGTCTATTTTTGATCAGCTGTCTTATTCTGCTACCTACCTCATGTTTGACTATGGCATTAGCCAAGCCGTCTGTATTATTGCTGCGCGTTGTATTGGTCCCTAGCTGTGCGCACTGCCAGCTGTGGCTTGACTATTACACCAATTCTATGAACTTTTACTACAGGTAAGCCTTTTTTTCCTAAAATTTGTAACATACATATTTTTAATTATTTATTTTTTTTCAGAAATGAAGGAGGCAGTGAAGACCTACTGGACAACTATGGCAACCTAATGAGTAGCAGCATACAAGATGGAGGTAGCGTCTATTATTTTCTCGTTTTATTTTTTGTTATATGTTGTAGGCTAGTCATCAATTATATCACCAGACAGCCATGAATTTAAGTTAAATTGCTAATTATTTCTGATGGTTATTGATATTGTATTTAATTAACTAGGTTTGTAAATTGCATCACAGTATGTCTGATATCTAAAGAAGCAATAGATTGTAGTTTAATATTTTTTAATGATTTGTCTTGTAGGAATTAACAATTATGCAGAGTCAGTGTTACCATTAATAGCAAACCAAAGAAATGGTGAGTTGTATCATATTTATTTTGTTGGGTTTATCAGTAATACAACCGCCACTATCAGTCCGGTTTTGTACTCCATTTGTCGCTCCTTTATCTCATACCATTATGTTTAGACAGTGACAACTGGACTTCTCAGCTAGACTTCTCATCGGTTATTTCCAAATTAGTTTGCCAGTCGCCATCGGCTGATGCCGAGTCAATTATCATTCCTTCGGCTAGCAAAGAGAACATTCAGACAGGTAGGTATATGTTACCAAGCATCCAAGCGCATATATTTGTTTCCTTGTAAATTATTTTGTTAGTTCTACTTTTACTAATGTCTAACTGGTAATCTTGCGTTTTTGGCCTGGTTGATGGTAGAGGTGAAAGTAGAAAAAAAATGCTTTTTTCAACGCTGGGAAAAAGATTTCATGATTATGAGCTGCTGCAGGGAATCTACACATTTTACTTGACTTCGCTAATGCGCAACAACTTACAAATGTATTGAAATGTTTCATATTATTTGGTTTTACAAAACAAAAATTGTGGTACTGCAATACATAAATGCAATCTAATGCTGAAAATAATCGTGAATTAGCTTTTCTTTTGTTTATTCTGAAGATTATTATTTTTACAACTGGACATCTTAACCTTGATTTTTTAATGATGTTCAACTTGAAAAATAATTTTTCCAACTAAAAAGATTGTCTGATTTCTTGAGATATTGGCATTGAAGCGTTACACGTGGATGCTCATGTGTAATTGCTAGCAGATTTACTAACGATGAAAATCAATGCTGACTCGACTAAAACTCTTATGAAAAATCTAAAAGCAATTGCAATACATGTAACTCTTTAATGGAATAGAAAAGTGACATTAAGTGAACAAATATTAAACCAGTAACTGCAGCCACGTCACACTGTAAAACAATACAACACAAATGCCATCATATCAAGCACAAAAATATCTACAGCCACAATTAGTACTTGACACTACACAGACACGTAGTACAATTAAAAACTGATATATTATTTCAAATCAGAAACAAACCACATAAAGGGAACAGGTTTACTGGCTCTATCTTGTCTCCGCTAGGGAAAATCCAAACTTTATTTACTGGAGGTGAAGTCCAAACATACAAAAATTGCCTATGTTTAACAGTACACTGTCAATGTAATAATGGTGGCCTTCAAGCTTTTTCCAATACCGAATTGTTTTATTCCATCGTTTTTTTTCTGGTTTTGTGTTTAGTTTTCCCGCATTCAGCATGAGCACATTTTTCCATCGATTTCATAATGTTCTAAACATCGGAATACAGCTCCGTAAACACATGACCATCATCATCACAGTATTAAACTATTGATTTGTGTTTTTTTTTGTTTGGATAGTTTTTTCTCGCCATGTTGGCGGTAGACTTTTGTAGCGCACCCTTTTACACCTTGACTGGTTTCTGTTTGTTCTTTCCTGGTTTAGTTCACTGCTTTTCATTTCCACCGAGCTTCGTGGTTTCTCATTCTACCTCAGTTAAACTAAGCTGCGCCTCATGATTTTTTTGACATATGATTCTGTTTGGTTTGGTTGATTGGAGGTTGCACCAAGTTTATGCAGTCACATTTTATCCCCGACTTCTCAATTTATTTTTTTCCAACAAGCTTATTGGTTTTTTTTTTATTGCTGTGTTTGGTCTCAATGAGGCATTGAATCTAATTTTTTTTCCTTTTTATTCAAGTTTCTCGTTAAAATAAAATCAATCTCTTCACATCACCTTTTACTCATTTTTTTTGCATTTGATTCTTTTGTCCAGAAAGATGCTCGACTTGATTTCAATTTTTTTTCATTGCATCTGTTAGTTTACTCAAGATGAACCTATGATGGGTTTTTTTTGTTTTGGATATTTTTCCACTGAATGTTTTACTTTTTCTAAGCTAAAATGAAGGTTCTCTTTCAATTCAGTTAATCCAACTCATTTTTATTGATTAATTGTTCTGCTACATGGTGGTATTTCCTTTTCAGCTGCTGCTGAGAAATTTTTATCTGAGGTGGGTAGAAAATGTTGCTTGAGAATCTCCCTTCCTCTGCCAAAAGTTGCATGTCTTAAATGTTGTAAACTACTGGAAAATTATGTTGTTTTTTTTCGAGTTGAGCAAACCATGATAGTTGATTGATGAGTAACAACCGGGGTACTCAGTCGTTTCGGCCAAACTTCACTTTGGCTCTCCCTTTTGGCCCACCCAGTCGATTCTGGCCCTACCGATCCCAACTAACAGTGGTAAAAAACTTCAATCAAGAAGTAGGTTTGTGTTGATAAGACTGAAATTGTTGTTTTGTAGTATTGCTTCAAGAATGGTATATGAATGGTATGTATGTGATTAGTTGTGCAATACAAATCCAGATGAGAGTGGGGGTTTCAAAATGTTATATATATTTCACCAATAAAATAGATTAGATAGCAAATGCAACAATCAGTCAACTCAGACAAAGGCCAGACAGCAACCAGATGGCTGGAGGAAGGCCGGTGACCAACGAAAGGTATCTACTCTACCAGCTCATGTAGATTTTGTTGACCTTCGTGTTAAAAATGACAAGATTATTTCCATCGTTATGCATGGCACTTTTTGGCTATTTCAAACTGTAATACTCCGACGGCCATACTTCACAAGATCTCTGAGACTAAGTGATTCTCAAAACCTCAGTTTCTTCCCTTAGTTGGAACGCTGACAAAATTATGACCCACGCAGTATGTTTTATTTTTAAAAACGAGTAGTAACATAGTCCCTACGCCAACGATAGTGAAATTGGTGAACGATTTACACTTTTCTGAAAAAGATATTTTCCACTAAAAATTAATTGCTTCAATGTTTGAAAACTTTGAGGCATAAACTTTTTAACATGCATTAGAAAATTTTCTTTACTTTCTATTGATGCAAAAATTGTTTCAGCCATGAAGTCGAGGGGGGTCATTTTATCATTGGGATGACAAATATTGTAATTATTTTTTAGCTTGAATTATACCCACTTGGAAAAGTTGGAAAAAAAACAATTTTTTCCCACTATTTCAGTTTTGCTTGCCAATGGGTAGTAGGCGGCTAATTGGTCATGTTTATCCACACTATACTTGTTTATGTTATAATCGCTCACTGCCTAAGGCTTTAAAGTCTGGTGGGTGGTTTAGCGTCGTCTCTGAGCATCCGTATCTATCATTAAGCAGTTATGAACAGTTGATAACACAAATTTCCCTTCTATTTCTCCACATAGTAGCTAAAACTCCTTTACTCTTTTTATTGATGGTCTCGCCTCTCTTCAAAGTGGCTCGCATGAACTCCCTAGGCATATGTTTACGATTTTTCATCACTGTCCCGTTTCCATAAACACCCTGGCTGAGCAATTTGTTGAAAAGACCTAGGGAGCTATATCGTCAATCCATATAAAGTTCATGATTTTTACCCTGAAACTCCCTAGTGAGTCATTGCACAAGCGCTTTTACTGTGTTATCCCCTTGGCCAGAGTAAATTTCAAAATTGACAACAGCATCAGTTTTAGAATCACAAAGTATTTCAATTCGAAAACCATGTTTATGGGGTTTTAGTTTTAGATAAAATTTGAAATAAACTCTCCCTTTGTTTGTACTCAAAGCTTCATCTAAAGTCAATTTATATCCAGGTACAAAAAAATCTATCTTTTTCTTCAAAAGTTCATACAAAGGAGCAATCTTGAAGAGAGGATCAAAGCCGTCATCACCACACCTACTTTGGTTAGAATTATCATTCAAATGTAAATATCCAAGTATGTAAAAGAATCGATGTTTGCTCAATCCAATGATCTGTGAGTAGGATGTGTGAAAGAAGCCTCTTGTGGAGAAGTATGAAGAGATGGCGGGTTTGTGAATAGCACACTCGTGAATGATGAATGAAAACAATGTGTAAAGACATGCCAAAGTGACAGGTTTTTTGTTTTTGATGGTGTGTATGAACGTTGGATTGAGCTACATAATGATTTGTTTCAGTAGCACTATTTGAAAAAAAACAACTCTTGTCAAAAATGTAGTTGAAACACTCCATTGGTGTAGGCTCCATTTTAAGAAGTCTGTGGTCCAGTTGGGGCTCTGCTGGCCCAGCAAAATCATACATCAACCACTTCAGTTTCCACAGCATCAACCCCACGCCCATTCACCTTCATCACTATCATTCCCTCTCGTGTCATCTCCAACTTGCCCTCTACCTCGTCCACCAACTTGGCTTCGTCGACCACCTCTGCCTTGTCCACAACTTTGGCCTCGTCCACCACCTCGGCGACGTCCACCACCTTGGCCATGAGGCTGCTCGTTTCTCTCATCATCGGCACTTCCATCATCACTACTTTCGTCATAACCTCTCCCACGACCACCTCTTTCATCATCACCACCTCTTTCATCATCACCACCTCTGTCACCATCACCTCTCACGTTATCACCACCTCTCTGATCATCACCTCGCTCTTGACAAACTTCCTCCTTTACCTCGCTTTGCTGCTCCATCTCCACTCAGTCCAGGAGCTCTCTTAGGTCTTTTAACTACCCTCACTATACTCTCACTCTCACCATGACTCTCATGAAAAGAACTGGTACCTGCGACATTTTTACCAACCACAGCAGGCTTTCTTTACTGTAACACAAATTCGTGATCTTGATCACTGTCATCACAATTCACCTCCTTGCCACTCTCTTGACCTTCCACTTTGCAGCCACTCCCCAACTCACTATGACACCGAGCAAAAAATAGTTTAGTAGTTGTGTGCACGAGAATGCATTGGAAAATCTTTCTCGAAACTATCCTGTATTATTCAATCTCAGTGCAACTGGGATGCTTGCAGAGCATCAACCAGAGTGTGGTCACAGCATAAAGCTGTTGATGCGTGGTAGCCAAACAAGGAAGTTGAAGCCCCTTGACAACACTATCACAAAAACAGGAAGTTTGATTCGCATTCTTGTTGTAATTTATAGAAATAATAATTTGACTCGGTCATTATCCCAAAAACTAGTATGTCCAACTACACACATGCTACAATATGCATAATAAACAACGATAACTGACAGGATTTGTAGGATAAAAAGGACAACTCATTGTAACAGTGATCTGAGGTCAAGTGAGCTAAACCAGGAAGTTGGCATAGCAACCACTTGGCAACACCATTACAATGACCTAAAGCTTTAGTCACGATGTAACCAGCAACATATGAACAGCTTACTGAGTGCTCACAGTAAAAGAAACAAAAAGTCTCATATATTTGCAATAAAACCAAAAATTATTACCAAGTAGCTATAAATGATAAATAATTATTATGATGGAAATAAAAAAAAAATAACTGTTATGCTGTTGAAGTAAAAGAGGAGAAACTACTAAGGATGATGCTAGGAGGCAGCAAGGTACGAGCACTCCCCTACAATCCATTGTAAGAGTTGGGCTATCATTGACTACTATGGAGAAGACAACTATTACGATTGGCGGTATACTATAGAACTAATTCTTGGCGATAAATGGTGGCCCTGAAATGGTGGCCGAAAAGGTAGTCGAATTCGTCGAGACCTAAAGGGTCTATAGAGTCGCCATGGTACCCTAGGAGCGGGCACCCACCTTCTATCCCTCCTTATGACCTGCCTATCTTCTCTCCAAGTGTGTGGCGAATGACTGCGGTGACGAGTAGCCATCTCCGTCTGAGTGCCTATGGTGCGCTGATACACCTTAGCAAAATGTCCATCCCTCAAGGAAGTTTTAGCGAGGATAACGGGATAGCAGGAGCAGACGTAATGTTCAGTATGCCGGTTCTCATGACGGCGGAGAGCTCTTACAGAGTAGAAACCTATCTGGCAGCGTTCGCAAACGTAATCCATGATGATGTAAAGTATTATTGTGCTGAACCACCATCAGACCACCTAATCAAACTTAGAATGGATACTTCTTGGCGAAATGCCTGCTCAAAACTACCATGAGGCAATTGTCTGCTGCGCCATCATGTTTCATGTCATTGGACTCTATCACCACAGAAACTCTTTCCATTGCATGGTTCTTGGCAAACATCAAATCCATCGGGTGAACTGTGACCATGTTTCATGAATAGTTGTTGAGCAAACTGCCTACAGACATTCTCCGCAAGATCAACAACGCAAACAGCCTGATCTTTAGATAACTGTTTACACAAATTGTTGTTAGCTGAAGATTGGTTGACAAGCATTCAAAATGTGATACAGATACTTCTAAAGCTGATTGGAAAGTTCATAGAACAGCTTCTAACGCTGGTTGCTCCGTAGCACCTTTCTGAGCTTCTTACAGCGCTAACTTTGATTTTTTCAGTTACTTGCAATTAGTTGCCGTTATTGATTGGATTGTTTGCAATGCCAGCATCAACCCATTCGTACTTCACTAAGAGTTTACTGGCAAAACCATCTTATCACTTTCTTGTTAGGCACTGGTATTTATGAATTTTTTACCATCTTTTTGCTCAATTCCATATCTCCCCTCACAAAAATTGCTGGAAGTCATTTTGGACTGTGTCATAGAAAGTCCGATTGCTCTGCAAATCATTTTAATGTTATCACAAATGTCACAAAGACACTGAAACTGTTTTGAGCTTTTCACCAACTTGACTGTATGCGGATTGAGATAATTTGAAGTTGTTAGACCCACCTTTACGTGGTTATGCTCATCCAGAAACATTTTTGTGTTTCACAGTCTTGAGTAGAGGGCTGCTGGAACACTTGTTGGGATAAATGGTGACTAAATCAGTCAGTCAGTGAATGCTTTCCTGCATTTTAATCCATATTTATACTCCTAGTAGTTGTTGTTAAATAATTTTTAGATTTCTTATAGATATTCATGTTATCAATCACTAAGAAGTAATTACCCTGTAGTTATATTGACAATGAAGTATTGAAAATTTGTGCCACCTTTCTTCTACTGAATAAGCAAGGAAGTGTCATGGCCGAAAGCAATTATGATATATCACGTGTCTGAGAGCTTAAAGGGAAATGGGTTAGAAACAAGCGATGACTAAGAATTGGAGGAAGAACAGAGCAGCCAACTCCAAGTTAGCAAGGGAATTGAACCAGGACACCTATTTTTGCCACCCAACATTTAACATAAGAGGGATGTAATACCTTGCATTATGTTGACTTATAGCAATTATGACAGAAGAAGACAACTCCTCACCAAAAACACGTACAAGAAATAGATGAAAATTATGGATCCATGTATACAACACACCGACAAAGAGAAGACCCACCATATAACCCGAACAATAAACTCAATTGGAGACATGTTTGTGCCAGGCACTGCCGTACCGTCCAGGGCTGCTCTCGTGACCAGCTGTAACTTTAGGTTTGAATGACACTGACCACTATTATGGGAATAATTGAGTGCAAACCCGTATTAACCATTTCATATTGCACTCAGTAAGGCGAATTCTGGTTTAAGACTAAATGATATTCTACTGGTATGCAAATCATATTATTCTATATATATATTATTTTTGGTTTTATCTTCCGCTGGACTTTGCACGCAACTTCCAGGCATTTGCACTCAACTTCCAGATCCGCATGCTCACTGAGCTATAAATTAGAAAGCTTCTGGAAGCCAAGTTCAGTCTATAGTATACGGTTTTAGTTGAATTGTTAATCTTGTATTTTTAACCAGTGGCAGTTTTGTTTTTGTATTACAGACATTAGTGGTATTACTTTTTAGTCATTGGACTTACTTTTTGCATTGTGTATTACTTTTGTGTAGTGCATTATTTTTGGATTATCGTCTTACTCTGGATTTTGGATTACATGACACTCTTAAGGATTTTGGGAAACTCAGATAAGTATTAGTATTATCTTTCCAGTTTTTTCATCCCTGACTAGTCACCGCAGGGATTTTTCTGGATTAATAAAAGGATATTTTGAATGAGTATTTAACAGTCTTTGTATTATCTAAGAGTAAGAGCAGAAGTAATCTTGGAGATTTAAAATAGCAGTTGTCTGTATCTGGAGGAGAATTCCCAGAAGGCTAATTGAACTGGTAAATTGATCTCAAGCAGTTGTTTAATTTAAGTTTTGTGAATTAGTTTGAATAAGAGTTGTCTACCCTTTGACCATTCTGAGAATCAAGCAATTCACAATTTGGACATAAATATCGCGGTGGTTTTAACAGTATCAGGCAATCACTAATATACCCTACAGTTTAGAGGGGTATTACCAAGAGGGGTATTACACTGGTAATACCCAAGTAGAGG
Organism: Cryptosula pallasiana; assembly: GCA_945261195.1. NCBI lineage: Eukaryota > Metazoa > Bryozoa > Gymnolaemata > Cheilostomatida > Cryptosulidae > Cryptosula > Cryptosula pallasiana. Next base: position 5,533,389 of record OX183139.1, read on the forward strand.
TGTATTACACTGGTCCCAGCGAAGCGTCGCTTCCTGAAGTGTATATCTGTTGTGTTCTTTCTTCTGTCTAACTTTTGTTCTTTTTGTTGCATATCATGGCTCAGGTTTCTCACGAGGCATTCGAGGAATACAAGGAGCAAATGCAGGGGGAGCTGAGGCGAGTCCAGGAGGTCCAGGAGGCAGCGACTCGAGCGACCCACGATCTCCTGGAGGATACTGTGGTGAAGGCAGTCCGGGAGATGAAAGGTGCCATGGCAGAGCTGGCCAATCAGACGGCAGCAAGTATTTCCACCTTGACTTCAAAAATGGAGGAGGTGAGGAGGTTGGAGTCCATGGGGCAATCTGGCGGCTTGCTAGGGAGGTCGACGCGCCAGTCGGACCTGACGCAAGGAACGGATGTCAACATTGACATACCGACGGATATCAAATCCGAGATGGGGCAGTCAACCAACCCCAAAGAGTGGTTGAAGTTTGCGCTAAAGCCGTATGGAGGCGGTGCAGCAGATCTATCTTGGGGGGAGTTCCTCTCCAAATTTAACGTATGTTGCGTGTTTAACGACGTGCCACCGGCAAGTCAGACTGTAGTTCTAAGTTTTTATTTACACGGTATACCGAAAGGATATTATGATGAGCTGGTCAAGGAGGATAGGACGATCACGTTTAAGGAACTGTGCAACGGCATGAAGAGGAAGTTGGGTGCGAGCAGAGGTTCGGACCAAACAGCACTTGAAATTTCCATGACGAAGCAGAAAGGAGGGGAGACTGTGAAAGAGTATTATGAGAGGTTTAGGAAAGTGGTGACGGCCGGTGGAACCCCCCTTACAGACCCCTTCGTCGCCCTACACTTTAAGATGAACCTGAAGGAAGGAATAAGGGCAAACATGCTGACCGTATCTGACAAGCCGCTGGAGGAGGTTGTCAGGATGGCATGTACTGTAGAGACAGGACAGAAGGCCATAAGCAGCTTAGGAGGGAAAGCTAGCAGTGCTGACGCTATGGCCTATGCTGCCCCGCCCCAAAACCACCAGTTCGCCAACAACCCCCAGCCGCCGTCTAACAACAGGCAGTCTAAAGGGAACAACAATGACAGGAGAGGGGGACGCAACTCCGCGCGTGAGGATGGTCTATGCTTCCTATGCAATGGGAAAGGCCATTTCAAACGTGACTGCCCCCAGAACACACAAGGAAAGAACCAAGGCTACCAACGCTATGACCCGCCGCCAAGGGAGAACAACTACCACAGGAATAATGGGAAGGAAAATCCGAGGTATGTTAGTGATAATCTACCACCTAACCCTTATAATCACCCACCACCGCAACACTACCAAGGTCACCAACCCCCTAACCACAGTTATACATACCCTCCACCCCCACCACCTAGACACGCATGGCCACAGTCCGCTACAGATCCCCAGGATCCAGCCCGCCAATATGGAGGGATGCGCAGGGAGGCACCACACATGGCAGGAGTGAATGCGTTTGAGAATGGGGGCGTGTTTGACTGTAACGTCATACAATGGATGGAGGAGATTGGACCAATAAGCAATGGGGGAGAAGTAGATGATGCTGACGTGGAGGTGTACAGCTTTGAGGTGGACGAAACGGTGGCAGAAGAGATAGGTAGCGTAGAGGTAGCTGACGAGAAAGCAACAGGAGCTGAAAATGGCAAGGATGGCGACGGTGACAAGCAGAAGATGGATCATTCCAAGGAGAGGTGGAACAGAGAGAAGGAGGAGATGACAGATGGATGCTTAGGAGAACAGACAGGCACATGTAGACAGGGAAGTGAGGTTACTTGGCATAAATTTTTGAGTCTTCTGTCTATGTTAATCTGTATGACGAGATCTGTCGCTAGCACAAGTGGCACATTTTCAACAATTGTCATACGGTTTATCTGTTTGCTCATACTCTGTCTTTCTGCAGCCGCTCAGAGTCCGATGATCTGTAGGACGGACCGTCCTATAGCCAAATTCCGTCTACCTGCAACACCAAAGTGCGTAATGCCCAACTACACAAATGAGGACCTTCCAGTGGCAAGGATGATGGAATTGTACAAACCCAATACATCCAGTACAGATCCATAGGCCACCACTGCAGGATGGTACAAACCACAGTCACCACCATGGCCAACTTCATTCAGAGCAACCAGAAGAAGACAACCCAGCACGAGGAATTAGAGGTGACCTACAACCAATGTCAACAGATGATCCAAGACAAACAAAGCACGTTTGGAACATTGACTGCTGACAGCAATATATGGTGCACTCACAATAGGGTAAGTTACAAATTTATGGGGGGTTTTACCTGTTGTAAAGAACACAGCTTCATGGCCAGCAACGCCTACCTCAGCAGTGCCATCGTTCTGAAAAGACATGGTGAGAATGAAGCCATGGAAAGTACAGCTGGACAGGTGGACCATTGCCAATATGAGCGAGGTAAGTGTCAATTACGTGACAAATCGTTCCTCATCTGGACACCTGATCCTAGTGAACATTGCGAATACACTTTTCATAGAAACTATACAGGCACTCAGCGCGGGAAAACCTGGCTATCAGATGATGGAGAGCTAGCACTGACCTTTCATCAATCCAAGCCGATACCAATGACGGGTACATGCGAGCAGGGGGTGGTCTTCTCCGATCAACACATTGCCGTGAGATGGGGAAACAACCGGACTAAGAGAGATACTCCCAACCCCGGTGACCTGCCAGAAGATGGACCAGTCACAGCATCAGAACTGAACAGTAGGTTACAAGCTTTAGAGCCGCGCACTAAAACCAATATGCAAACTATGTTTCAGCATGCGCTACAGTCCACCTGCCAATACATGATCAGTTCGACCAATCTCATTACCACTACCATTGTAGCTAACCCTACACTGACCACAAGGTATTTGCTGGGTCATAATTATTTGTACGCGATAATCACAGGAAAGTTCATTACGGCCTATCCTTGCCAGCAAGTCACCCAATACCATGTTATTGCGTCGGATACTTGCAGTAATAGGGTGCCAGTAATTGCTATAGTTAATCGGGACAACTACACCCTCCACCTGGACCCGATAACCAATGTATTGTACCAAAATGCAGCCCTAGGGGATTGCTTACTGGATGTAGAAGTGCCAGTAGTGCTGGAAGGGAAAGAGTACTTCTATCACCACAAAACAGGAAACCTCAGAGCTAAACTTAGGGGGATGGGCTCCCTGAAGTCTGGCTCTAACAGGCGGCAGTGGGGCCGTGAGGCTCTGGAGACACATTAAATCGAGGTATAGCGTTGTGGGAGGAGCTGAAGGCCCACTGTGTCTCGAATCCTGAATTAACAGGATACTGTGGTACCGTCTAGTCGGCTCGACTGTAGGTCGGAAAATACTACGGCGAGTGGTACGTGGATGACAGTCCACACCTAAGCCAGCGTGGAATGGCAGAGTTAAGTCCATATCCTGGAACGCTGGTGAACAGGCGAGGCTGGTGAAAACGGTCAAAGTTCATATGCCCATAGCAAAGTGGGGTATGGATCAGACCGTCGGTTACCTCTGGGGGCCTAACCCGCTCTAACAGATCAAGGTGATCGCTATCGACTGGGTCACCGGCCGGTTGGTTCGCATATGCAATAAATCCCTAAGGGTTGCGCGACCAGCTCAATGTACAGTCAGGCCCTAGTAAGCCAAAAGCGAATGCGTTAGTAGGCAAGCTAGGTGGAAAGGTACTCAGCCTGGGCTGCGCCCATGACTCCAAGGTGAGGTGGGAGGCCGAAGAGTATAAGCGTACACATGGATCTATTGGGACCACTACCAATGACAGAACAAGGAGAGAAGTATCTAGTAGCTTTTCAATGTGCGTTTACTAAGTTCGTCATTGCTGCTCCTGTTGTAGACAAACAAGCCTCAACCATAGCAAGGGTATTAGTGGAGAAAGTGGTACTCACCCATGGGGTGCCAGAGAGACTAGTATCCGACAATGGTACAGAGTTCTGCAACAGCCTGATGACAGAGTTGACCGGCATGCTTGGTATCCAGAAGAAGGAGATAACCCCTCACCATGCAGCTGCAAACGGTTTGATTGAGAGATTTTTTCAAACGTACAGTAATCTGATGGCCACATTAATTAGCAAGTACCAAAGTAGATGGAGTGAGTTCACTCCTTATGTGGTGTTTGCATACAACAATACTGTACATACCTCCACTCAATTTTCTCCGTACTATCTGTTACATGGTAGGCATGCCGAGCTACCATTCGACGTCTGTGTACCAGTGACGTTGCCCACCTCGTACAACGAACAGCCAAATGTGGCCGAGGTGACCAGGATCAGCTTGGCAGATGCTTGGAAACTTGCCAGCGATCACATAGACATTGCCCAGAAGACCTACAAATACTACCATGATTTACACATCACCCCACACAAGTACAATGTTGATGATGTGGTGTATGTTTCAGTGCCAACAGTCAAACCAGGGGACGTCAGAAAGGTCACCATGACCTTCCATGGCCCCTACCAGATAACACAACTCCGGGGATTGAACGCCATTATTAGAGCCCTCGGCACGGACAGAAAACCAAATGGAGTGGAGTTCCTGGTCCATCTAGAGCGGCTAAAACAAGCGCGTTCTCCCCTGGAAGCTTTTCAACCAGCAAGCTACGTTTCCAAGGCCAGACCCCTACCACTGACGGCACCAACTAGCGAGAGCAGAGTAGTGGCTGCACCAGCCAACCCTGCAGGCCCCAAAGCAGCCCCCAGATACAATCTGAGGCAGAGAACTAAGTAATAACCAGGAAACTCATTTTCAGGTAAGTATGTTTACTTTTGTAGCTGGACTGCACTGCCACATTAAGGTGAGTCGTGCCACTACCGCTACGAATCATTCTTATCTAACAGGCAAGAGAATTGCTAGTTGTTGCTGACTACTCATTAGTTATTATCTACTGATTTATTTATTATTATTAACTACTGCCAGCTATACTACTACAATCATACATATATGCCCTAGCTATAAAATAAGTAGTGTAAATGTTACTCACCCAAGTAGTAGAAAATCCGGCAATTCCTTGAATTAGTCAGTGAACGCTTTCCTGCATTTTAATCCATATTTATACTCCTAGTAGTTGTTGTTGTTAAATAATTTTTAAATTTCTTATAGATATTCACGTTATCAAACACTAAGAAGTAATTACCCTATAGTTATATTGACAATGGTGTTTTGAAAATTTGTGCCACCTTTCTTCTACTGACTAAGCAAGGAAGTGTCATGGCCGAAGGTAATTATGATATATCACGTGTCTGAGAGCTAAAAGGAAGTTGGTTAGAAACAAGCGATGACTAAGAATTTGAGGAAGAACAGAGCAGCCAACTCCAACTTAGAACGAGCAATTGAACCAGGACACCTATTTTTGCCAACCAACATTTGACACATGAGAGGATGCAGGTACAGAAAGTTATTAAAATATATTTGCGGGTAATTTAGATATAATATAGATATAATAGGGATAAATGAGGATATGAATAATGTTATGGACGTGTATAATGAGATACTGAGATAATGTTAAGTTGAACTCCTACTCTTCTCGCCAGAGCCGCAGCCAGTTGTTAGCCACGGTGGCCATGATGGCCACCGACACGACGGCGGCCGTGAGAAAGATGGCCTTGCCCTCGTGCTCCCGGGAAACCGAAAGCACCAACCTACATTGCCCTGAGAAAAAAAGAAAAAAAAACAAAAATTTCTTTTTTCAATTTTATGGAAAGGGTGGGTGAAACGTAACAAAGCACAAACGACTGCCGACATGCACAAGGGGCAAGGAAGCGCCGATATTAGGGAAGCCAAGGATACTCACTGAAGGTGACTTCTAGTAATAAACCCTCCATGAGGAAGAGATTCCTGTGAGAAGCAGATTCTACAACAACAGTCGATATTAATTTTAGAACAGTGCGTACCGGATGTAGTAACTGTACCCAATAATGTGTAAGATATTACTTACTGGTTTGGATAAAAGGTGGAGTGAAACTCAAGCAATGAAGATGACAGCACCAACAAAAGAAGTAGATTCTACAACAACGAAATTGTTTCTGGAGGACAGCCAGAAGATGAAGAAAGAGAAACCAAAAGACGAAAATTGATGCAAAACTGACAGTATATGACAAATCAGGTACAATTCAATGAATAGATAATACTTACTGGTGAAATGGTAGACTTGATAGCTCAAGGTGTGAAGCAGAAATGAACACATGGTTGTATGTGGTAACGGCTATTCAAAGAGATACATGCAGAAAAGGCGTCTGGCGTTTGGTGATCACCTTTGACCCCAAGGCATCATCATTGAACTGTACAATAGAATCTTTACTCGTGCCTGATTGTAATGTTGTTATTGCATATGAACTCATGTTATTCCAGGTGTTTACTTTGCAGCCAAGCCAAGTTATCATTCTAAATTTATGTGAGGTTTGAAGATCCATTAAAATTGACCTAAGTTGAGTACACCAAAAATTGTGGGAAAGAAATGGTCAAATTGGCTAGGAAGACCATATATTGGGAGGCAAAATTGTCAATAACAAAATTTATTTACACAGGAGTTATCGGAGATGAAATTATTTATGTAAATTTGACAAACACAACTAGTAAAATTGTTGGAATCTGTTGAATAAAAATTTGGAGTCAAAATTTATGGGAAGGGAGAGAGAGGTACCAGTTGGATAATATTTAGATGGAACTTAGATGTGAGACAGAATACATTGCTGGGAAGACCATTCATACCACCTGCTACAGGGAGCTGCAACCATGACAAACCATTGGATCAAGAAAATGGGGGTGTCAAAATTACACCCCCTCACGGTAATTGTCACTAGGCACCTATCTGCAAACCAAGCAGCAACACCACTTCAAATACCCTCTTACAATGCCAACAACTTTGATGCTCGTGCCTCAGATTTTCATTTTCAGCTTGATATTACCAACCCAGCATCACAACAGAGACCACCACATGACATAGAAGTGCACAGACCCAGAGACATTAACAGTAATCATGTTGGACCCCACCACTGATATACATACATAAACAACCAGTGAAATAAAAGATAAGTTGAAACAACCAAAGTTAAATACAAAGGATTGTTGTTTGTGTATCACTTGGATGACTTTGGAACCATGCCAGAACTCAAACTGTTACACGTATTATTCGTTTGTACATTTATTTTGGGCTTGCGAAAGCCTACATGAAGTATGACAATTTTTCTTTTACTATTTTTAACCCCCTATATATATTTTTTTTAGATATGTTGTAAAAAGTGCAGCCGGACCCACAGACCAGTCCGAAACGCGTCGGGAGGTTCTGCATAAACATGTCTCAACCCCTCAACCATAATAAGAAAACACAGAAACAGACATTCACTTCCTGAACATGGATACGACAACTTAATCGCTTCACACCCCGTCCCTGGAGTTATTTTATCCCTTTTTAAGGAGGGAACGTGTAATACCTTGCATTATGTTGACTTATAGCAATTATGACAGAAGAAGACAACTCCTCACCAAAAACACGTACAAGAAATAGATGAACATTATGGATCCATGTATACAACACACCGACAAAGAGAAGACCCACCATATAACCCGAACAATAAACTCAATTGGAGACATGTTTGTGCCAGGCACTGCCGTACCGTCCAGGGCTGCTCTCGTGACCAGCTGTAACTTTAGGTTTGAATGACACTGACCACTATTATGGGAATAATTGAGTGCAAACCCGTATTAACCATTTCATATTGCACTCAGTAAGGCGAATTCTGGTTTAAGACTAAATGATATTCTACTGGTATGCAGATCATATTATTCTATATATATATTATTTTTGGTTTTATCTTCCGCTGGACTTTGCACGCAACTTCCAGGCATTTGCACTCAACTTCCAGATCCGCATGCTCACTGAGCTATAAATTAGAAAGCTTCTGGAAGCCAAGTTCAGTCTATAGTATACGGTTTTAGTTGAATTGTTAATCTTGTATTTTTAACCAGTGGCAGTTTTGTTTTTGTATTACAGACATTAGTGGTATTACTTTTTAGTCATTGGACTTACTTTTTGCATTGTGTATTACTTTTGTGTAGTGCATTATTTTTGGATTATCGTCTTACTCTGGATTTTGGATTACATGACACTCTTAAGGATTTTGGGAAACTCAGATAAGTATTAGTATTATCTTTCCAGTTTTTTCATCCCTGACTAGTCACCGCAGGGATTTTTCTGGATTAATAAAAGGATATTTTGAATGAGTATTTAACAGTCTTTGTATTATCTAAGAGTAAGAGCAGAAGTAATCTTGGAGATTTAAAATAGCAGTTGTCTGTATCTGGAGGAGAATTCCCAGAAGGCTAATTGAACTGGTAAATTGATCTCAAGCAGTTGTTTAATTTAAGTTTTGTGAATTAGTTTGAATAAGAGTTGTCTACCCTTTGACCATTCTGAGAATCAAGCAATTCACAATTTGGACATAAATATCGCGGTGGTTTTAACAGTATCAGGCAATCACTAATATACCCTACAGTTTAGAGGGGTATTACACTGGTAATACCCAAGTAGAGGTGTATTACAGGGAACACAAATATAAAAGGTTATTAAAATATATTTAAGGGTAATCTAGATATAATATTACTGATATAGGATATATAGTGGAATATATAGGAGATCGGACAGAGGATAAAGTATCAACTAGAGATGTCTTTGGATCAACGACGCTGCAGCCACTGGCTCATCACTGCCGCCATGATGGCTACCACCACAAGGGCGGCCACCATCAATATTGCCAGACCCTCATTCTCCGGCGATACGGAGAATATAATACTGCATCCCCCTGAGAGAACGAGGAAAAGAAAAAGGAAAATTGAAAGTGACTAAGCAAAGGTGAGTGCCGACATGCACATGAAAACCAAAAACACCCATATTAAGGGTGCCACGAATACTCACCGAAAGTGGCCTCAATTTGGCAGCCCTCCATGAGTTAGACTTTCTTTGGTTAGATTAGAATCTACGACAATAACAATGGAGAATTTTTAACGATGCAGGCTTACTGTGATTGACATGTGTATTAACTATACCAAATAATGTGTGAATGTTACTTACCTGCTTGAGTATGGTGGAGAAAGAGGACAGCGAGCGAGCGAGCGAGTAAAGGTGACAGCGGAGGGAAGCAAGAAGATTCTACAATGACAGTCAATGGTAATTTTAGAGGAGTGGAGACCATACGTATTGACTGTACCAAATAATGTGTGCCTATTACTTACTGGTTTAAGTGAACGATGGGGAGAGGTAAACACAAGCGGAGCAAAGCAGCAGATTCTACATAAGAGAAATAAGGAAGTGAAACAAGAGACAGAGACAAAATTTGGTGCAAAACTGACAATATCTGACAAATCAAGGTACAATTAGATGAATTAATAATACTTACTGGCAGGAAGGTGACTTGTCGTCGCAAGGTGTGAAACAGAAATGAACACATGGGTATATGTGGTGGGAGCTATTCAAGGAGATACATGTAGAAAATGCGTCTGGCGTTTGGTGATCACCTTTGACCCCAGGGCATCATCATTGAACTATACAATAGAATCTTTACTCGTGCCTAATTTTAATGTTGTTATTGCATATGAACTCATGTTATTCCAGGTGTTTACTTTGCAGCCAAGCCAAGTTATCATATGGGAAGATATTTTTAAATTTATGTGAGGTTTGAAGATCCATCAAATTTGACCTAGGTTGGGTACACCAAAATTGTGGGAAAGAAATGGTCAATTGGCTAGGAAGACCATATATTGGGAGGCAAAATTGTCAATAACAAAATTTATTTACACTGGAATTATCGGAGATGAAATTATTTGTATAAAATTGCCAAAACAAAATTTAGTAAAATTATTGGAATCTGTTGAATAAAAATTTGGAGTCAAAATTTATGGGAAGGGAGAGAGAGGTACCAGTTGGATAGCATTTAGATGGAACTTAGATGTGAGACAGAATACATTGCTGGGAAGACCATTCATACCACCTGCTACAGGGAGCTGCAACCATGACAAACCATTGGATCAAGAAAATGGGGGTGTCAAAATTACACCCCCTCACGGTAATTGTCACTAGGCACCTATCTGCAAACCAAGCAGCAACACCACTTCAAATACCCTCTTACAATGCCAACAACTTTGATGCTCGTGCCTCAGATTTTCATTTTCAGCTTGATATTACCAACCCAGCATCACAACAGAGACCACCACATGACATAGAAGTGCACAGACCCAGAGACATTAACAGTAATCATGTTGGACCCCACCACTGATATACATACATAAACAACCAGTGAAATAAAAGATAAGTTGAAACAACCAAAGTTAAATACAAAGGATTGTTGTTTGTGTATCACTTGGATAATTTTGGAACCATGCCAGAACTCAAACTGTTACACGTATTATTCGTTTGTACTTGCAAGAGCCTACATGAAGTATGACAGTTTTTCTTTTACTATTTTTAACCCCCTATATATATTTTTTTAGATATGTTGTAAAAAGTGCAGCTGGACCCACAGACCAGTCCGAAACACGTCGGGAGGTTCTGCATAAACATGTCTCCACCCCTCAACCATAATAAGAAAACACAGAAACAGACAGTCACTTCCTGAACATGGATACGACAACTTAATCGCTTCACACCCCGTCCCTGGAGTTATTTTATCCCTTTTTAAGGAGGGAACGTGTAATACCTTGCGTTATTTTGACTTATAGCAATTATGACAGAAGAAGACAACTCCTCACCAAAAACCCGTACAAGAAATAGATGAACATTATGGATCCATGTATACAACACACCGACAAAGAGAAGAACCACCATATAACCCGAACAATAAACTCAATTGGAGACATGTTTGTGCCAGGCACTGCCGTACCGTCCAGGGCTGCTCTCGTGACCAGCTGTAATTTTAGGCTTGTATGACACTGACCACTATTATGGGAATAATTGAGTGCAAACCCGTATTAACCATTTCATATTGCACTCAGTAAGGCGGATTCTGGTTTAAGACTAAATGATATTCTACTGGTATGCAGATCATATTATTCTATATATATATTATTTTTGGTTTTATCTTCCGCTGGACTTTGCACGCAACTTCCAGGCATTTGCACTCAACTTCCAGATCCGCATGTTTACTCACATATAAATTAGAAAGCTTCTGGAAGCCTAGTTCAGTATACGGTTTTAGTTGAATTGTTAATCTTGTATTTTTAACCAGTGGCAGTTTTGTTTTTGTATTACAGACATTAGTGGTATTACTTTTTAGCCATTGGACTTACTTTTTGCATTGTGTATTTTTTTGTATTAGTGTATTAGTTTGTTTTGGTATCATCGTCACACTCTGGATTTTTGGATTACATAACATTCTTAAGGATTTTGGGAAATCAGATAAGTATTAGTATTATCTTTCCAGTTTTTTTATCCCTGACTAGTCAACGCAGGGATTTTTCTGGATTAATAAAAGGATATTTTGAATGAGTATTTAACCGTCTTTGTATTGTCTAAGAGTAAGAGCAGAAGTAATCTTGGAGATTTAAAATAGAAGTTGTCAGTAACTGGAGGAGAATTCCCAGAAGGCTAATTGAACTTGCAAATTGATCTCAAGCAGAAGTTGTCTATCCCTGCAGTTGGTTAATTTAAGATTGTGAATTAATTTGAATAAGAGTTGTCTACCCTTTGACCATTTTGATAATCAAGCAATTCACAATTTGGACATATATTTCGCGGTGGATTTAACAGTATCAGGCAATCACTAATATATCCTACAGTTTAGAGGGGTATTACACTGGTAATATCCAAGTAGAGGTGTATTACAGAAATGATGTTATTTGTAGTCTTAATGCTTGACTTAAAGATTTAATCTTCGATTATTGTAATATAAGTGAGAGCATTTTGTCTGCAACTTTCTAGCAATCACTTTTTTGTTTGAGTGCTAAAGTAGACTGTGGGGAGATAGCCGTAATTTCCAGAAAGCCTTTGAGGAATAAACTTGCATGATTTGTGACTCACTTGATAAAGCGTATCCAGAAAGGAGCAGTCAGAGGAATATCCATCAAACTGCTAGAAGAGGAAAGTGAGAAGAAAAGACCCACACCCTACCTGCCAGAGTAAAAGAACAGAAATGAATCTGGTTAGAAATGTTGAATGAAAATTTAATCGATATTAGTGACACAACTGGCACATGCTCTACCAGAATCAGCTTCAATCCTAACTCTGCAGCAATATCATCACGAACGAGTGTCACCGAAGCATCTGCCAGGGAATTGCAGTCTCTTCCATTTATATTGACAACTGCAATTGCTTGACAATTAGATCTCTTAGCTTCGATTCCATTGACACTGGGTGGTAAGGAGTTGGGTGACTGGCTGGGATGTCACTAAACACTAAAACACTAAACAAGTAAACCCCTTTCCTTTAATTGACAAGGGAAGCTTCAGTGCTCTCTCCTTCTCGGATGTAGGAATGATACTACACGTCTGTACGTCGCTCCTCAGATAGATTGATAGATAGGAATTCTGTGCCTCTCTGGCAGGCCACAACCTACGTGGAGCACCTACTTCTGTGATGCAGGCAACATGTGTAGATCTTGACTCATCAATTGTGATGGCTAGTACCCTTAACTCTTTAATTTTCATCTGCTTTATGCCTGATTGATTTTCTTGTTCCACGCGCTTTTGACAGAATCATTAAACTTTGAGAATTTTTTTAAATTCAACTGTTAATGTGACAGAGTTGAAAAGGAAAGCATCAGACTCACCAAGACCTATTCTATCAGTACAGAACGTTTTTCTTGCGAGGCATAATAATCACGGGTGGTAGAGCTGCACCAGTGGCTGAAACAATAGTAGTGCATGTCACAGTATCACCCCTTTCTTTACTTGTAATTTGACCGACTTGCTTCTGCCCAGTAGGCGATATAACTCTAGGAACTCTCTGCACAGTGTTGAATCCAGTTTCATCTAAGTTGTATATTCGATCCCCTGTGACACCAGATTTAATAAGTGCTCTCTCTAATTCATCAAAAAGTACTTGATATTGGGTCGGTTAAACGCAGCTGCACGAGCAATCCTTGTGGCTTCAGGGACTCTGATTGAAATGTCCGGATTTCTTCTCATGAAGCCATGCAACCATGACTTACCAGCCTTGTCATTCTCATACCATTCGCGGGGCATGTCTATGTTGTTAGCCTTTGCCACGTCAAAAGCGAACTCTCTGGCTTGAACCGTTGTGAGGCCATAAAATCTTCTAGAACAATCTTTCATATATTTGACCAACTCAACTTCCTGTGCATTTGTAAACACTTTGCGATTAGTGAAATTCGGCTCGAGTATGCTGTCTGGGTCATTCGAGTGTTTCACAATATAGCGACCCAATGTTACGCGAGGAATACCATACTTCTCTGCGACATGACGTACGGTATGTTTGTGTACCTTGACATCATTTACTGCTTTCAACATCACATCATGCGGTACCGCCTGCCGGTCTGTACGTCTGTGATGGATAGTACCATTTGACTTATATCAATTATTCAGATTATGACAGAAGAAAACAACTTCTCACCAGAAACCCATATAATGGATAGACAAACGTTATGGACCAAATATATATAGTACACCGACAGAGAAAAAGAAGAAGGCTCCCCATACCCCATATAACCCGAACAGTAAACTCATTTGGAGACATGTTTGTGCCAGGCACTACCGTACCGTCCAGGGCTGCTCTCGTGACCAGCTGTAACTTTAGGTTTTTATGACACTTGCCACTATGGTGGGAATAATGAGTGCAGACCTGTTTTTACCATTATACGTTACACCCAGTAAAGCGAATTATGGTTTAAGGCTATATCATATTATATTGATATAAAAACCATATTATTCTATATATGCATTATTTTTGGTTTTATATTTTCCGCCGGATTTGCACTCAATTTCCAGGTACTTGCACTCAACTTCCAGGTCCACATGCCTACTGATCTATAAATTAGAAAACTTCTGGAAACAAAGTTCAGTTTTGTTTTGGATTTTGTGTGATGGCTTGTACCACATGACTTATATCAATTATTCAGATTATGACAGAAGAAGATAACTTCTCACCAGAAACCCGTACAAGGAATAGACAAACATTATGGACCCATGTATATAGCACACCGACAAAGAAAAAGAAGAAGGCTCCCCATACCCCATATAACCAGAACAGTAAACTCAATTGGAGACATGTTTGTGCCAGGCACTGCCGTACCGTCCAGGGCTGCTCTCGTGACCAGCTGTAACTTTAGGCTTGTATGACACTGACCACTATTATGGGAATAATGAGTGCAAACCTGTATTAATCATTTTATGTTACACCCAGTAAAGCGAATTATGGTTTAAGACTTAATTATATTCTACTGGTATGAAGACCATATTATTCTATGTATGCATTATTTTGGTTTTAACTTCCGCTGGACTTTGCACTCAACTTCCAGGGATTTGCACTCAACTTCCAGATCCGCATGCTTACTGATCTATAAATTAGAAAACTTATGGAAGCAAAGTTCAGTTTTTAGTTTAGTTGTTAATCTTGTATGTTAACCAGTGGCAGTTTTGTTTTGGATTGTGTATTGCAGACATTAGTGGTATTACTTTTTAGCCATTGGACTTATACTTTTTGCATTGCGTATTTTTGTGTTAGTGCATTGGTTTGTTTTGGTATCATTGTTTTACTCTGGATTTTTGGATTACGGATTACATACCGCTCTTAAGGATTTTTGGGAAATCAGATAAGTATTATTATTCTTCTTCCAGTTTTTTCATCCCTGACTAGAGTCAACGCAGGGATTTTTCTGGATTAATAAAAGGATATTTTGAATGAGTATTTAACAGTCTTTGTATTGTCTAAGAGTAAGAGCAGAAGTAATCTTGGAGTTTTAAAATAGAAGTCTGTATCTGGAGGAGATTTCCCAGAAAGCTAATTGAACTTGTAAATTAATTTTAAGCAGAAGTCTATCCCTGCAGTTGGTTAATTTAAGGTTGTGAACTAGTTTGAATAAGAGTTGTCTACCCTTGGACCATTCTGAGAATCAAGCAATTCACAATTTGGACTTATATTTTAACAGCATATTTAACAGTATCAGGCAATCACTAATATACCCTACTGGTAGAGAGGTGCTAGTAGAGGTGTATTACATTTGTATTGCAGACATTGATAGTCGTATTACTTTTTAGTCATTGGACTTATACTTTTTTGCATTGTGTACTTTTGTGTAGTGTATTGTTCTGTTTTTGTATTATTGACTTACTCTGGAATTTTTGGATTACATATCACTCTTCAGGATTTTGGGAAATCAGATAAGTATATTATTCTTCTTCCAGTTTTTTCATCCCTGACTACAGTCAACGCAGGGATTTTTCTGGATTAATAAAAAGGATATTTGAATGAGTATTTAACAGTCTTTGTATTGTCTAAGAGTAAGAGCAGAAGTAATCTTGGAGTTTTAAAATAGAAGTTGTCTGTATCTGGAGGAGACTTCCCAGAAGGCTAATTGAACTTGTAAATTGATCTTAAGCAGAAGTTGTCTATCCCTGCAGTTTGTTAATCTAAGGTTGTGAACTAGTTTGAATAAGAGTTGCCTACCCTTTGACCATTCTGAGAATCAAGCAATTCACAATTTGGACATATATTTAACAGCATATTTAACAGTATCAGGCAATCACTAATATACCCTACTGTAGAGGTGTATTACACGTCTTCTGGAGTCCTGAGGCATCTTCCTGAAATATGGTACCAACATAGATAAATATTCTATTTACTACTTTTGTTGGCGTAAACAGTTGAATTGTTTGCACCCAGAGCAAGTAAGATAGTATATATTTCAAAGACAACTATGAGAATGATACATGGGCCACAAAAAGGATACATGGGCCATGGCCCATGTATCCTTGGCCCATGTATCCTTTCCTCATGAGCTTTACAAAAATTCCCTGAAGTTCACCAAATATTGTTTTATGGCATTTTCATTCAGCAGTTATGTGGCATATGCCTGAAAGAACGAAATTGTGCTTACCTGGAACTTGATTTTGGACTTATATTAACAGGGAAGTGTAGAATATACCATTAAATTTCACCAAATTTAGCTGCGAAAAAAGAAAACCACCATATCTCTAATTTCCAACTTTTGCAAATGGCTGACACAAGGTCAAGGATGTCCAGACATCAAACTTGATTGGCTGAAAAAGTGAGATGAAAGAGCACAACTCCTTAAAAAATATGGCCAATGGCCCATGTGTCCTTTGGCCCTTGTATTCCAACCCTCCCCTACCACACTACACAATTACATCCTCAGTGCTCGAAGGTTGTATGCAAGGCAAGACAACATGTCCAATTCTTCTGGTTTTAATGAGTTTTTTTTCTTGGAGACAACCATACCTGCAAAGCTGAGCAACCTTTCACTTGCAGTGCTTGTAGCATTGCAATTCCGGTTCTTCCTCGCCACTTGTGGCACCATAGAGAATTGATCTCCTTTACTTTGCCACCATTCCATAAGATCCCCAGATTTTGTTATCATTGTCTTCGCAACTTTTAGGTAGTAGGCAAGCTGAAATCACATAACAGTCAAGAGATAAAATAACCGCTGTTGCTTTGCTAAAAGGATCTAATGTCTGATCAATCCTAATACCAATGGACAACCAGGCCAGTCTGCAAATTGTCACAGTCGATCGGTTAATTTCAAGGTATCTGGCACATTGCAACCCATGCAAAATGAGGACTTCTATAATAAATTGTCACCTTCCTGGCCCTAGTATTTGCATCTTCTTCAGCCATGCTGGGCTCGTGGCCACTGGTGGCCCTCATCAGTAAGCCCATCAGTGTACAGTCTCCACTGGCACCTTTATCCTTTACCACCTCTTCTGCTGATGCCTCCTCTTCACATTCCACTACAAATATTCAAAATGTAAATCACTAAGTTCAAAGAGAAAACAACTTCTGAGCTGTTAACCATAAAGAAACCCAAATGTTAGTTCAACACTAAGCTCAAGAAAAATAGTATAATTAACTCAAGTAGCGTCAAAGAATTGTGAGCAATCAAGAAACGAATCACATTAAGATAGTGATGGCCGGTGTGACAAAAAATGGCAAGTTCACAGTTGTTAGCTAACAAGTCTATTCCAACACATATTTCTTGCATAAATGATTGATGGTCAACTCTTGAATCGATACTACTACCATTCAGCATTACTAACTACTAGGGTTTTCTTCAGATGCTTTCTTGTTTTGTTGTTTATAGTTAACAAAGTTCACTGTATTGTTATGATTATTATTAGCATGGTTTGTATTACAACTTAGTTTTGCACTAGTGATTATCATCACTCCTTATTTATTAGTCATTAGATTATTGCTGAATTATTAATATTGGCTCAGAGAATTTATCGTCAATACCAATAAAATCTGACTAATAATTGAAGGACGAACAGAGCAGCCAACTCCAAGTTAGAACAAGCATTTGTGCCAGGACGCCTATTTTAGCCACCACATGTTAAACACAAGAGAGAATACAGGTACAGGGAGTTATTAGAATATATTTGCAAGTAATTTAAATTTAAAAGAGATAAAAGTGGTGCTATGTATGGACGAAGTTATATGAGAAGAGTTAGAATTAGGATTTGACTAGCGTCTTCGTTCCCACCAACTTTTGGCCACAAAGGCCAGGATGGCCGCCATGGTAAGACCGGCCGCGAGCAGCATTGCTGTATGTTCATTTTCTTCACTAACGCGATAAGACATTTATAGCTCCGCTACAAACAAAAAAAAGAGAGCAACTGACGACATGCATACGGATCCAGAGATCGTAAAACGCCCGTGTTAAGAACGCCAAAGGACACTCACCACAAACAACCTCGAACCGGCCGCCTGAACTGGCCATCTCGTCTGGGATTGGAATCGTAAGGGGTGATACTACAACGAAAGTCAATGTTGATTATACAGAGATGGGAGAGCATTTGTTGCGTTTGTCATAGCTGCACAATTATGTAAGAATATTACTTACTGACTTGGTGAGTGGATGGAGGGTAAAATGTCTATATATACGCTGTGGTAAACAGAGATGTAAAACAGGGTCTACAACAACAGTTGATATTAATTTTAGAGAAGTGCAGACCGTATGTATTAACTGTACCAAATGATGTGTGAATATTACTTACTGATTTGAGTAAAAGGTAGAGTGAAGCAGAAGCACAAGCAGCAGAGGCAAGCAGAAAATTCTACAACAACGAAATTGTTTCTGGAGGACAAACAGAAATAAAAGAACCAAGGAAATGAAAAAAAAAAACAAGAGACAAAAGTTTTGGTACAAAACTGACAGTATAGGACAAATCAAGGTACAATTCAGTGAATAGATAATACTTACTGGTAAAAGATGACTTGGTCACTCAAGGTGTGAAGCAGCAATGAACACATGGTTATGTGTGGTGAGAGCTATTCAAAGAGATACATGTAGAAATGCGTCTGGCGTTTGGTGATCACCTTTGACCCGAGGACATCATCAATTGAACTATACAATAGAGACCCCTACCCGTGCAGACTTTTATTATTGTTATTGAATGTGAACTCATGTTATTCCAGGTGTTTACTTTGCAGCCAAGCCAAGTTATCACATGTGAAGATATTTTTAAAAATTGATGTGAGGTTTGAGGTATCCAACAAATTTAACCCAGGTTGAGTACACCAAAATTGCGGGAAAGAAATGGTCCATTGGCTAGGAAGACCATATATTGGGAGGCAAACTCAGACACAATTGACAATAACAAAATTTTATTGGACTAAAATTATTAGAGATAGATTATTTGTATAAAATTGCCAAAACAAAATTAGTTAAATTGTTGGGATCTGTTGAATAAAAGTTTGGAGTCAAAATTTGTGGGAAGGGAGAGAGGTACCAGTTGAATAGCATTTTGATGGAACTTCGATGTGAGACAGAATACACGGATGGAGTGACCATTGCTGGGAAGACTATTCATACCACCTGCTACAGGTAGCCTCAACCATGACTAACCATTGGATCAAGAAAAGGGGGGTGTGATACTATACACCCCCTGACGGTAATTATCACTATGCGCCTATCTTCAAATCAAGCAGCAACACCACTTCGAATACCATCTTTACAATGCCAACAACTTTGATGCTCGTGCCTCAGATTTCCATTTTCAGAGTGTTATTACCAACCCAACGTCACAACATTGAGACCACTACATGACATAGAGGTGAACATACCCAGAGACATTACCAATAACCATGTTGGACCCCACCCCTGATCTACCTACATCGACAGCCCGTGAAATAAAAGATAAGTTGACACAACCAGAGTTGAATACATATGACAAAGGATTGTTGTTTGTGTATCACTTGGATAATTTTGGAACCATGCCAGAATTCACACTGTTACATATATTATTCGTTTGCACATTTGTTTTGGGCTTACAGGAGCCTACACTGAATATGACAGTTTTTCTTTTGCTATTTTTAATCCACTATATATATTTTTTTTTAGATATGTTGTAAAAGTGCAGCTGGAGCCACAGATCAGTCCAAAACGCGTCGGGAGGTTCTGCATGAACATGTCTCCACCCCTCAAACCATAATCAGGAAACGCAGAAACAGCCGTTCACTTCTGAACATGGAAATGACAACTTAATCGCTTCACACCCCGTCCCTGGAGTTATTTTATCCCTTTGTAAGAGGGGGACGTGTGATGGCTAGTACCATTTGACTTATATAAATTATTCAGATTATGACAGAAGAAGACAACTCCTCACCAGAAACCCATATAATGGACAGATAAACGCTATGGACCAATATATATAGTACACCTACAGAGAAAAAGAAGAAGGCTCCCCATACCCCATATAACCCGAACAGTAAACTCATTTGGAGACATGTTTGTGCCAGGCACTGCCGTACCGTCCAGGGCTGGTCTCGTGACCAGCTGTAACTTTAGGTTTTTATGACACTTGCCACTATGGTGGGAATAATGAGTGCAGACCTGTTTTTACCATTATACGTTACACCCAGTAAGGCGAATTCTGGTTTAAGACTTAATTATATTCTACTGGTATGAAGACCATATTATTCTATATATACATTATTTTTGGCTTCATATCTTCCGCCGGACTTGCACTCAACTTCCAGGGATTTGCACTCAACTTCCAGATCCGCATGCTTACTGATCTATAAATTAGAAAACTTCTGGAAGGTTGTGAATTAGTTTGAATAAGAGTTGTCTACCCTTAGACCATTCTGAGAATCAAGCAATTCACAATTTGGACATATTTAGCAGCATATTTAACAGTATCAGGCAATCACTAATATACCCTACTGGAAGAAGTGTGCTAGTAGAGGTGTATTACAGGATATACACCCAATGAAATCCTCGTGTGCAATGAAAGCATTGTCTATCCAACTAAAACATCATACAAGTATTTCATCATCCCATCAAAGATTATTTTATGAGGGTAAACTCATGTGTACATCAAATAAGAGAGACTACTTTGTTCCTAAGTTTAACGTAGGCTGTATGTTTAGTAGCTTCTTCACCGGATACAGATGGTTAGTTCTAAGTTGCTGAGGTCCAATGTCTCATCAGCCATTAAACTATAGAACATTGATGCGCTGATGGCCACTAGCACTTCCTTTGTCACAGCCAGACTCATCAATTCCAGCAACTCGTTCTGGTTCTCAGGACTTGTATATGTGTGCCGTTCTGTTAACCAGCTCTTCAAATCTGTGACGTTTTCAGAAAGGAGAATGAGCAGCTGAGACAGGTTTGCATTCGGCTCCTGACTGATCACTCCTGTTGAGAGATTACCTCCAATCCATGTTACTATATCACATAAATAATACTACAGATTAGCTTTCAAATGGAGTAAACTCTGTGTTGGTAACTATGACTCGGGAGACATCGCTAATTTTCATGCAGAGTTGTAAGCTCAGGAAATGCAATTTAAAACTCCTAAAGACTACTCTTAACACTAACGACGAACCAACAATGACATCAACATGTTTTGCAGCTGTCATCTGCTTCGCAACTTCACCATTTTTTTTTGCAAGAATCTAACGCTACCTTGGTTTCCATCAGCCTGTGTAGCAGTAGCACCACGTAATGGTAGGTTTTGGCAAGCCAAAAATTGAATGCATCTGATAACCTTTTTCAGCACAACGTTGTTCCGAGTGAGATTTTTCTCACGTGTTTCACTGAGTAAAACATCCATTCTTTTCTCATTACATGTGGCTTGAGCGGAAAGTCAGTCTGTTGATGCTTTCTGAATTGGCGTGTAGCATCTAACCAATTGGTAAACCCTGTTACAGTGTAGGTTTTTTCAGACCTGTTTTTCATGCTGTGTAGATATATAATGAAGACCAAAAACATAGCTTGTCACATAAAACATATGGCCTTACATGCTGTCATGTTGGAAAAAATATCTTATTACTCAGTTTAATAGCTCAAATACAAACATCACAGAACACTCTTTCGCTTGGTAGGTGGTAGTGAATCCAGGAGAAGTTTTTGAACCATTCTCTTTGGCAGTATCGTGCTGCTTCGCTTTATTACCAAACACGCGGCAGGAACTGGTAGTGTTCCGGTGGGATGAACTGTGCGTAGCTAGCTAAAAGAAAAGTACAACATGTACTGTTTAGTTACAATTGAATAACAGCATGCATGTGAGGCATCACTTTGTACATGTATGTTGTGTGTACACAACACAGCTTGCCATCATCAATGGGATTGTGGACGCAGGTTATCTCCGGCTCTGGGGTCTGAATCTCTTCGGAACCCGCTGTTCTCTCGGAGGTTCTTATTTCTTCCAAACCTGGTGTTTTCTCTGGAGTTTCTTCTTCAAAACTTATCCTAGACATGTAAAAGAAGAATGATGATAAAACTTTGTAGCTATCAGTTGGCTAATTATGCTTGCAGCAAGATGCCACAGTGGCTGGCCTCCTTTTGCAACCTGCAATCATAAACTCCACAGAGCTGCTCACTCAGACTGCAGACTAGGCTCGCAGCCAGAGGCTCAACAGCTGTATTTACACTGACAGGGCATCACTAAAATGTAGCCTCAAATAACAAGAATAAAAAGTAGAGACATAAAAGTTCGGCATGGAGGTTATAAATAACAGGATGTTGATAGCAATGCATAAATGTGAATCTTAGATGACGTTCCTTTTTTTGTTTTTACTTGTCAACAACAATAAAGCATCCTTAACGCACATTTTATAGCATAAATGATAATTTGCAGAAGTATATTCAATAATTATGTTTTACTTGCAAGACTAAAGAATGATGATTTTTTACAGTTCTAACGAATCCTAATCATAACAAAAATCAATAGAATAGTAGTAATAGCAAATGACAAAAACTATCAAATATTATCACCAATACATGATATTATTATTATTTATCAACCATGTAGTAGTAAATAGATAGTATAAAAATAATCATGGCTTTTGAATAATAATCCGAAATTATAATAAATAAATGATAATAAATAGTAACAAATGATAGTTTATTTATTATTACTGTTACATTTTTTTTCTGTCTTTTCTCTGCTATTTTATTATCTTTACTATTAGTTTATTGTCATGATGATTATTATTACTCAAAAAATATGAGAAGAATATTAATAATAGTTATAATATTATCATTACAACAACTACTCACTGTCTGCACCTACTAACTACTGTAAGTAATAATAACTCCTACTAGCACAAGTACTACTAACATCTTACTACTTTTTTTTAAAAAATTAATGTTTATTCATTATTATACTAATAGTTGATGATAATTGTTATGAATTACTATAATTATTACTGCTAAAAAAAGTATAATATCATTTACTATTATTATAATTTGTTTATGCACCGGCGGCTCCAATCTGCTGGCTTGGTAGTGGGTGGATTTGGGTGTATATACTCTCTTTAACTATCCTCCCCGCCACCAGGCCAGTTGTAGTAGGCGTCCTAGATAAAGATGATGATCGTTGTTATAAAGAATTTTGTTATTTATGATTGAAGCCGCCTGTGAATAATTTATCAGACAGCAACAACTAATACTATTACTATGTTGGATTCAGTGTTAGAATATTATACAAGTTGCTACATAATAAATAGATATGGGGTCGATTTCAATTTCATGCTCATCTTGGAGACGTCCAACACCTTCAAAAACATCAGAAAATTCCTCCAGAATTGACTCAGTGTTCCGCTGAATCTCGGCAACCTTGTATACTCTTTTTACTATTCCGAGATCTTCACCAGATTTTAATCCTAGCAAGGGCTGT
Source organism: Cryptosula pallasiana (assembly GCA_945261195.1). Lineage (NCBI taxonomy): Eukaryota > Metazoa > Bryozoa > Gymnolaemata > Cheilostomatida > Cryptosulidae > Cryptosula > Cryptosula pallasiana. The sequence goes on from OX183139.1 coordinate 5,556,727, forward strand.
AGTCCATTCCTAACAACCTCAAATTCTATTCTTTGAGCGTTGCTATCCTGGAGCTTAACTAGGAGTTCCGTTTTGCCAAGGCTTTCAATACAACTACCACTATAGGCAATAAGTTTAGAGTTGGATTCTACAATTTTTGCTTGCAGCATATTTGCCTGGTTCAGCTGAAGGTTTGCTTCTGAGCCAGTATCCACTTTGAAAGTGAGAATTTGTGAAACCTGCCCACAACAATCCAACTCAACAGTCCACGGCTTGGCTCTGCTGGAACTCTCTCCAATGGCCCCGACAAACAACTCAGAGCTGTCCTGTTCTGAGGAAACTGCCTGAACATTTTTTGACCTACAACAAGAAGCAAAGTGATTCCGCACCCCGCATGTTCTGCGTGTGTTGTTGTACGCTGGGGACTTCCCCTTCAAATGATCATAGCCACAGAATTTACAGCTTTTGATAAACTCACGAGGAGTAGGAGCTCGTCTGTCCTGACTAAATCCACCTACAGCACCTTTGTTAAGATCACGAGGATTATGAGCCAGCCGTTCCTGATTTATTGCATCTACAGAGTGAATCTTGTCACCCTCACACAGAGTATGCAACTGTGCTCGTGTAGCTTCAGTTGCACGAATATCGGCTACAGCTTTGCTTAGATCGACAGTATTATCCCGTAGCATCCGTTCCTGCATTTTTTTGTCTGCTACACCGAAAACTAGCCTACAGAGCAGCATCATGTCATATTGATCCCCAAATTCACACTTATTGACCTGTGTCCGCAGACGCTTCATAAATTTGTCAACAGGCTCGTCTTTTTGTTGATCCAATGTCCAAAAAGTGTACCACTCAAAAAGTTTGTTTTTTCGTCGGTTGCAGTAGGCTTCAAATTTTTCCAGGACTTTGCTCAGGTTCTTTTTGTCCACAATATTATCAAAGTTAAACTGGGAGTAAATTTCATTTGCTTCCTCACCAGCCCAATTTAGAAGAATGGCCACTTGCCTTCGGTTTATTGGCTTTCTTGCATTCTCATTAGCTCCATTAGCTTCATCCAGGTCAATTGCTACATGATAATTTTCAAGCTGTCTTTTCCATGATCTCCAACTGTCAGATACACTTCCGTCAAAGTTTAGTTCGCCAGGGGGTTTCAATCTAGACTCCATTTTCATCAATGTTATTAGTCTTAGGTTTTATAGTAGTAGGAAGAAAGCAACATAAAATTGTAAGCCGTTCGTTCGATCACGCTGTCACCATGTTGGATTCACTATTAGAATATTATACAAGTTGCTACATAAAAAATAGATTTACCTGTGTATACTTTGCTAGACAGATCTATGGCGATTAGATAGAAAGGCGTAGCATAATAATAAATGACAAAAAGATGTGACAATGCCTGGCCAGGCCGGAAGTCGAATGAATCATAATAATGTTGTACTCGCTATAAGTATAATCTCAACAACTACTGCCTGCGCACTACTGCTACTCATTGACTACTTACTGTGAAATTCTAGTTGTAGCACCAGGAGTTGAGGTCGATTGATTCTACGTATGTCCAATTGTAAAATAAGTTGTAAAATAATGGTAGACCGCTGGAAATTGGTATGTAGAGCCGAGCATGTGGCTAGCACATGATAATAACTCGGCAGAAAAATGAATAGACTTTTTAAACAAACCATATTCAAGTCAGCTCTTCATTGAAAAAAGACAGTTTGTTCAGACTAGACATATTTTGTAACAGAAGATGATATCTCGAAATCAATTTGTCCCCCGGCTCTCTTTCACTCTCCCCCAAACCCCGCCCACCATCGTAAACCCCGCCTCTGGAGAGCCACCTCGGCTAATGATGTCAGCATAATGCTATGTGAGTTGTCTATTGTCTCTAGATACTAGCCTGAGAGAACAAATTCACATCAACTCTTCCGAAATCACTACATGATTCTCTCAATTGTCCTTCGTGCACCCTTTCTTTAGTATTTGTTTGTGTGGGTTAACATGTTACCATTAGGATAATCACATATCGTTATCGTAGTATATGCTGGGCAGTTGTATTGCAACAAATGATAAACAAAGATAGAAAAAAGCGTGCATGGCTATTATACTAAAAACGGAAACTGCGCATTGCACATGTGTAACAGGAAGTATATTAAAACTATTTATGAACAAAACATAACACTTCCAGCAGTAGCACTACTCTGCTTGGTCTCTCCAACATTGTAATTTCACCTGAGGCGTTGCTAACTTTCTGTTTGACCTTTCTGACCATACCATCTCTGTTCTCTTCAGCGAAGCAACTACAACCAATAATTTTTGATAAGGTTGCATCCTTCAGGATAACTACATCGCCATTCTTGTGATTTCTGGCATTAGTCTTTGATTTGTTTTTGTGTTGAAGATTGCTCATTGGGTCCAAAATTCATTGAAAATTGCTTCAACCTCTGTTCACTCTTTTCTTAAATATGCATTCGGTCTGTTAAAGTCTCCAGGCGGCTGTGTAACCACAGTTATCAGTGAGAAAATGTTTGTGAGTGGTTCTCAGAATTATAAATACTCCCAAGTTTGTCTATTCGGAAATTACACGTTGCTAGTTTAAGACAAAAATGCTCCAAGAGTGTGTTTGTATATGATTACATTTATTTTATCTTGTCTAATTGAATTGAAAGACAATAAGAGTATTCGCAACCTCTGTTTGCCGAACACATTGCAATAAAAATAATTAGTCCAGCAATAAATTTAACCAATAAATAGTCATTTTGTTCGGAACTTGGGGTCAACAAAAAGTAGCTCACTGAACGAAAAATATGATTGAGCATTTATTTGTATTGTTCGTAGGTCGCGAATGAAACTGAACACTAAATAAATAATAACGAGCGAGTTGATTTCTTCATTTTCGCAGACCGGTTTTACATTCTTGAAAAATAATTCAAAATAATTGCAAGCATTCGAAATTTACTAAATTGACGCGCCAGCTTTACAAACTATCCCAGATTAAAGCAGTTCAAATTTTATTATTTTCTTGATTATTTTGAAAATTGGGAGCTATCTTCTTTATGATTTGTTCGGTAAACTATAACATTTCATCGAATATTTATGTTGTTCTAAAATAATGTTCCGTTCCATACGCAACGTATTGAATTACGAACACCTATTAATTTTTGTACGTTGTTTGACGAACAGGTTGCGAATACTCTTAATACCAAATAAACACAGGGTAATTCTATAATTGTAACCTATTTAGTCATGGATGTCCACCATTTTGTTGCTGAATTGCATATAAAACAGAACTTCTCTTGTCAATTGAGTTTAATGGAATTCCTTTGTTACAGATGTTAGTCAAATCGAAGGAACTGCTCAAATAATTGCGTCTCAGCAAACGCTACCCATAGCGCAAGCTCCCAGTGCTGCAGGTACCACATTTCTTCGACGTGACACTGCTGAGTCTATGCCTACATGTACTAGTGAAGTACCAATACATGATTCTTTTCGAACTGCGAAGGAGCAACTTGTATGTATTCTTTCACTGTCTCTGCCATTCCATGAGTGTCAAATCATGTTCACTCTGAAACATTTTTTGTATTATCAAATGCGCAGAGATCTCTTCTCTTTTAGGGAACTCAAACTAAATTATTGTTTCTATGATTAGCCCAAATGACTAGTAAATTACTGCATGGTATAAACACTCGGTTCCTAGTGTTATATATGACCTAATATTGTGGGAGAACTTTTCTTATTAGGTCAAAAACAAGTATCTTTGTGGTTATGTTGTCTGATGGTGAGAATCATTTCCTAACCAGATTGTTAACCAGATGAACAATAATAAAAGTGGCCCATCAACTGCATACAATGGACAAGCGAAGAAGTCTTTAGGGCCAAGGAGGGCTGCAGGAAAGTTTGTGTCTCCTTTACAACAGGATTTATCTAGCAACAGGTATGGGAGGTGTGTTTGTCAACAACATGAGTATCCACACACCCCGACACCTCATCTATGTAGAATATGTTTTGAAATGGGAGGTTTTTATGGTGATGTTCTACAGCAATGCGGGACAGTCAAGAGAAGTCAACCCAGTTTCTAAAAGTAGAACAGAGCCTGTTGTCTATGATGAAGACTTGGAGCTACCTGAACAGTTGTCTCACCTTGATCCTAACATAGTTAAACTGATTATGAGTGAGGTGACTATATCCTCAATTCGTGTATACTGCGCGTTATATATACTGTGTTTTGTACATTGTGTGTTATATACATTGTATAGTGTACATATATATACTCAAACTGCAGACATCAGCTGCTTTGGCATTTGTTGCCTCATCAGCGCAGTAGAGATGTTAGCAAGGGTGACAACCCTTGCTCTTGCAATTTACTTAGAGCAACTTAACCTTGCTCTTGCAAGTTGCAAGTTAAATTACTAATAATAAATAGGGAAAAAAATAAATATATATTCTGTATATACTAGATAATGGACACTAGTGCTCAGGTTTCATGGACCGACATTGCTGGACTCCAGTTTGCTAAGAAAACTCTCAAAGAAATTATTATACTTCCTATGTTACGGCCGTAAGTGTCATTCAACGCTTCCTTTCCATTAGTTGCTTAGTAGTATCTTTTCTATCTTGGTGTTCCCTTTGGTTGTTTATGCACAATAGTCTACAGAAGTTTATATTGTTATATTGTACAGTGATATATTTACTGGCTTGAGGGGACCACCCAAAGGGTTGCTGTTGTTTGGGCCTCCTGGCACAGGAAAGACCCTAATAGGCAAATGTGTGGCCAGTCAGAGTAAATGTACATTCTTTAGTATCAGTGCCTCATCTCTCACTTCTAAATGGGTTCGTTTATTTACGTCTGTTGTATGTCATGTGTTATATATACTTTGTATTACTTTGTATTATATGCTTACTGTACATTATACACACTTACCGGCTGTAGGTGGGAGAGGGAGAGAAGATGGTGAGGGCACTGTTTGCAGTGGCCAGGTACAAACAGCCGGCTGTAGTGTTCATTGATGAGATTGACTCGTTGCTCACTCAGAGGTCTGAAAGTGAACACGAATCCAGCCGACGTATCAAGACCGAGTTCCTCGTACAAATGGTATGTCAGGTTGGGGAGTGTGTTTGCATATCATAGATTTCTGACTTCAAAACACCTGATTGGTCTCAGTTGGCTTAAGATTATTTGAAGATCGATTGCTTGCAGAGTCTGTGTTACTGATGCACTTCAGTCCCTCTACCCCACCTTGCCCCAGCTAACTCTACTTCTCACCCATCCCTCTACCCCACCTTGCCCCACCTAACTCTACTTCTCACTCCCTTCCTCTACCCCACCTTTCCCTACCTAACTCTACTTCTCACTCCCTTCCTCTACCCCACCTTTCCCTGCCTAACTCTACTTCTCACTCCCTTCCTCTACCCCACCTTGCCCCACCTAACTCTACTTCTCACTCCCTTCCTCTACCCCACCTTTCCCTACCTAACTCTACTTCTCACTCCCTTCCTCTACCCCACCTTTCCCTACCTAACTCTACTTCTCACTCCCTTCCTCTACCCCACCTTTCCCTGCCTAACTCTACTTCTCACCCCTCCCTCTACCCCACCTTGCCCCACCTAACTCTACTTCTCACTCCCTTCCTCTACCCCACCTTTCCCTACCTAACTCTACTTCTCACTCCCTTCCTCTACCCCACCTTTCCCCACCTAACTCTACTTCTCACTCCCTTCCTCTACCCCACCTTTCCCTACCTAACTCTACTTCTCACTCCCTTCCTCTACCCCACCTTTCCCTACCTAACTCTACTTCTCACTCCCTTCCTCTACCCCACCTTTCCCTACCTAACTCTACTTCTCACCCATCCCTCTACCCCACCTTGCCTTGCCCAACTCTACTTCTCACTCCCCTCTACCCCACCCCACCTTGCCTTGCCTAACTCTACTTCTCACCCCGCCCTCTACCCCTCCTTGCCCTGCCTAACTCTACTTCTCACTCCTCCCTATACCCCACCTTGCCCTGCATAACTCTACTTCTCACCCGTCCCTTTACCCCACCTTGCCCTGCCTAACTCTACTTCTCACTCCCCTCTACCCCACCTTGCCCGGCATAACTCTACTTCTCACTCCCCTCTACCCCACCTTGCCCGGCATAACTCTACTTCTCACCCCGCCCTCTACCCCACCTTGCCCTGCCCAACTCTACTTCTCACCCGTCCCTCTACCCCATCTGGCCCTTTCCCGTCTTAGTTTTCACTCGCTTTGCTCTACTTTGCTTAGCTATATTGATACTGTTGCCTAGCTGTTGCCTAGCTATATTAACACTGTTGCTCAGGTATATTAACACTTGCCGAGGTATATTAACACTGTTGCCTAGCTATATTAACACTGTTGCCTAGCTATATTAACACTGTTGCCCAGGTATATTAACACTGTTGCCCAGGTATATTAACACTGTTGCCCAGGTATATTAACACTGTTGCCCAGGTATATTAACACTGTTGCCGAGGTATATTGACAAGGTTTATTATTATCATTATTAGCAATTACATCATGTAAATCCTAAAGCCACTACAGGCACTGTAACCAAAGCAGTAGCTGCTTCAAAACTGTTTATGGGATAATCAGCTTGAGACATCTAAAATCTTAGTAATGTCTTTTCTGGTAGCAGCCACATGGCTATTTTAAAACAATCCACAATGGGAAGGTTTCAGTCCCATCATTACATCACATGGTCACTCTGAGCACTTGTCTACTTCTGTCGTGCATACTGGTGGTTAGAAGTGGCAGCTGTCAGCAGCCCATGTATGTCTTGTGTTGTACTATGTAGGATGGAGTGGGCTGTGATGGAGATGATAGAATTCTGGTCATCGGAGCAACCAACAGGTAATGAGTTGGTTTTGGTTTCTTTGTCAGGCCTTTGTGTGGTCTACTTACACTAGGTGTGTGGTCTACTTACACTAGGTGTATGGTCTACTTACACTAGATGTGTGGTCTACTTACACTAGGTGTGTGGTCTACTCACACTAGGTGTGTGGTCTACTTACACTAGGTGTGTGGTCTACTTACACTTGGTGTGTGGTCTACTTACACTTGGTGTGTGGTATACTTACACTTGGTGTGTGGTCTACTTACACTAGGTGTGTGGTCTACTTACACTAGGTGTGTGGTATACTTACACTTGGTGTGTGGTCTACTTACACTTGGTGTGTGGTATACTTACACTAGGTGTGTGGTATACTTACACTTGGTGTGTGGTCTACTTACACTAGGTGTGTGGTATACTTACACTTGGTGTGTGGTCTACTTACACTTGGTGTGTGGTATACTTACACTAGGTGTATGGTCTACACTAGGTGTGTGGTCTACTTACACTTGGTGTGTGGTATACTTACACTTGGTGTGTGGTCTACTTACACTAGGTGTGTGGTCTACTTACACTTGGTGTGTGGTCTACTTACACTTGATGTGTGGTCTACTTACACTAGGTGTGTGGTCTACTTACACTAGGTGTATGGTCTACTTACACCTGATGTGTGGTCTACTTACACTTGGTGTGTGGTATACTTACACTAGGTGTGTGGTTTACTTACACTAGGTGTATGGTCTACTCACACTTGGTGTGTGGTCTACTTACACCTGATGTGTGGTCTACTTACACTAGATGTGTGGTCTACTTACACTTGGTGTGTGGTCTACTTACACTAGGTGTGTGGTTTACTTACACTAGGTGTATGGTCTACTCACACTTGGTGTGTGGTCTACTTACACCTGATGTGTGGTCTACTTACACTAGGTGTGTGGTATACTTACACTAGGTGTGTGGTCTACTTACACTTTATGTGTGGTCTACTTACACTTGGTGTGTGGTATACTTACACTTGGTGTGTGGTTTACTTACACTAGGTGTATGGTCTACTCACACTTGGTGTGTGGTCTACTTACACCTGATGTGTGGTCTACTTACACTTGGTGTGTGGTCTACTTACACTAGGTGTGTGGTCTACTTACACTAGGTGTGTGGTCTACACTAGGTGTGTGGTATACTTACACTAGGTGTGTGGTATACTTACACTTGATGTGTGGTCTACTTACACTTGGTGTGTGGTCTACTTACACTTGGTGTGTGGTCTACTTACACTAGATGTGTGGTCTACTTACACTTGGTGTGTGGTATACTTACACTTGGTGTGTGGTATACTTACACTTGGTGTGTGGTATACTTACACTTGGTGTGTGGTATACTTACACTTGGTGTGTGGTTTACTTACACTAGGTGTGTGGTTTACTTACACTAGGTGTATGGTCTACTCACACTTGGTGTGTGGTCTACTTACACTTGGTGTGTGGTCTACTTACACCTGATGTGTGGTATACTTACACTAGGTGTGTGGTCTACTTACACTTGGTGTGTGGTCTACTTACACTTGATGTGTGGTATACTTACACTTGGTGTGTGGTATACTTACACGTGGTGCGTGGTCTACTCTAACTAGATGTGTTTATTCAGACCCCAAGAGCTGGACGAGGCAGCAAGAAGAAGGTTCGTTAAGAGGTTGTACATCCCTCTACCAGAGAGTGCTGCCAGGCTGGCCATTATACGTCACCATATGCAGAGGCAGCATTTGCAGATGGGTGAAGGCGATCTAGAAAGCATAGTTTCCTCAACAGCAGGTGAATCGTTGCTTTGTTTCTTCCATTAAATGCTCCGTATTTGACCCTCTAATGAGTGCAACTTTAGTGAGTGCAACTTGTCCAAGTGTTTTCAATCAAATTTTCACATCACCGACGGTTTTCTTGCTGAGATTTGCAAGTTTTTGCAAAAAAGTTGCGATGCGTGTGCCATTTATGACTGTCCGTTGTCTACGACTGATGAAAACTCCCAGAGGTTTTCGATTATGGCAGGCTGCCTAGTTGCTGTAGACTAGCTGCGCTATGTGATCTTTGATTCGTGGTACAGTTTGTCAACAGCCTAACTGCGTCATAGCATGAAAAGACAACTCCAATACCTTTAGTCCTTTGGAATCCCTTTACGTTGTGTTGTAATACGACTACATTTTTGCAGAGCATTTGAATAAAATTTCTGAAGACATGCTAGCCACTGAAAATGAGTAGCTATCGTTCATTATTAGTCTCTAATTGAAAAAATCAACTAATTTTCTTAATATATTTATTAGCATTGCAAAAAGATAATTATTGTCGTGTATTTTCAACAAATAGTTCGCAAAAATCGCATTACTACTGGATCAATAATCATTCGGTTTGGTTATTGTAAGATAACAAATTTCAATAAATCACAAATGGTTTGCATTTCAATTTACTTTCAATATACTACCGCAGTGGAACTAAAGTATGAACCTGTTAAATGTTGGAGTTGTCTTTTCATGTTTGATACAAATAAATCAAAATTACAGTGACATAGCTCATCTACAACATCTGGTTGAACTGCGTCAGGGTGCAGAAAAGTCACTTAAGCCGTGGCTACACACACCTACGTTTTTAAGGAATGTGACGAAAAAAACGTTTCGTAGCGTCGCTCTGGTGGCTACACACACAGATGATTGATCACCGCAACGCTACGGAGTGTCCAATGAGGCAAAGAGGACATAATTATTAAAAATAGTCAATATAATAATTATTAAGAATATAAATTATAATAATTAATTATTTACGATGTTTCTCTATAATACTAGAAAAATAATTTATTATCTGTGATAAATAATTGAAGTTTAAAAATAATAATTAGTTGTTTATAAATAAAAAGTAACCTCTTTGATAGAAGTAACAAATGATCTGTTGGTCAATCAGTCATGACCAGGTCAAGGTTGAATTATAAAACAGTTCACTGGAGTCGTCAAATTTCGTCCTTATATTTTATCCAATAAAGAGTGGTTATTTAATAGTGAATTGTTCAATCATCGAAGCGTCCAGAAAACAAAGTTTTCGTAGACCAACATGTTGGTCTACGAAATTGAGCGTCTTTTTGTAAAAAAAAAACGTCGCTTGCAAAGAAAAAAGACGCGTTTTTACCGCATACCTACAAAACGTAGGTGTGTGTAGCCACGGCTTTAGAGTTGTGTGTGGCGTGGTTTGTCTGCTGTGAATGTCCACCCGGTATACATATGCCATATTTGATTAACACAGGCTATTCTGGCGCTGACATGACCAATCTATGCAAAGAGGCAGCTCTGGGCCCTGTTAGAGATATCCACTTCGAAGATATAGAAACGATACAACTGGACCAAGTGAGACCAATCAATGTTTCTGACTTCATGGCAGCGCTGAAGCAAGTGCGGGCTAGTGTAGATCCCACCGACCTTGACTCCTATTTAGCCTGGAATTCTAAGTTTGGTAGTTGGGCTATCAAGAACACAGAAAGTTGATGATAACAAATATATCTTTTGAATCTCGCATACCATTTTATTCTTGTACCGTGTGCTTCATTATTCCTCTTCTACAATAAAGGATAGCACATAGTCATTGATTGACATCCAATTCTCGATGGCTTCTCCTTCCTTGTTCCCCCCTTGTTCCCTTAATGTTGAATAAGGCTAGATTTTACCTACAAAATGTTTTAGATTGTAAAAGTTTTTTCCTGTAATGTATGCTTTTTGTTTCATAATTTTCGAGGTCCTGTTCAAGACGGTAGGCATCAGTTTTTATAAAGTCTAGGAAATAATATTGGAATTAAAGTCGACAGTAATGAATGGCAACAGGAATGAATACAGACATCGCTGGAATGAGTGTAGACACCTGGAGTGAATGTTTACACCTAGAATGAATGTCGACTTGGCTAATAGAAAAAATTTTCTATGCTCACTCCCAAAAGTGTTAACATTAATTCCTGGTGAGATATAAACTACCAATTAGACGTCTGTTCCATGGATTCACAGCTCTCACTTGTACCATGTAAGCAACACCTGTATGCAATAATTGTCAAACCAATATTTCATGTCGCCAAAAATGAACGACGACGCTTCAGGAAATGAATGCTGAAGTTTTTCTCTATAGTACCGTCAAAATTCATTGCAGAAAGTGTCTATGTTCATTCCTGCGGGTTTGCATTCATTCCTTTCTTCGTTCATATTTGCCTACTTCCATTCTTGTCTGTTTGTCCCTTTCTCGTCCCTTTCTGCGTTTTGCCTGACATTTTATCCATGTGTTTTTGTTGAGTTTTGGTTTATCGCACAATAGTCGCATGTTTTTGCACCAATGGCTGGTTATCCTACTGTAGTACAATTTATGAAGTCACAAGCTTGTTTTTGGGTTACAGCAGGTTTGGACTGTTATTGCTCTTCGAGCATTGTTCGCTACCCAAGGCCATTTCGTGTGATGGGTGGTTTTGTTTATTGAGGAGTTGTTGTCTCCTTGATTAAGATATTACTATGCGCAAAATTAATCGGATTCTCCTTTCACGATATGAATAAGCTTCGACGCCGGTTCCATCAAGGTTGCAACTTTTATTTAGAGCGAGAAACAAACCGTAGGTCGCGTTACTATAATCCTACTACACTACCATCTTGCTGATGGGAATGCCCCTAGAGATTGTTGCGCAGTTCAGGAACATACAAGTCAAAGTTTAACATAATTCATGATTTCAAGTTAAATCTTGTTTAACCAATATAATCGTTCAAAAAATTGTGGTAAATAAGAATGCAGTTGCTGCCTGTGACGGAAAACCATGAAACTAGTAAGTCCCTAATTGTTGTTGTGGCGCATGAACACAACTTGTGACGTCAGTTATAACGTATGTTGCATGGAAAAACACCTACAGCAAAATGAGAAAATCCCTTCGGAAGATCCCTTTTCTGAATATGGGATTGACAACTTTTTTTCATCGTTTCCAGCTTTAGGATTACCTAAATTCGTTTCAATAACTCTCAAGCTATAGGTAATATATCATATTAGCCTATTGGTTGCATTGCATAAAAACTTGGTTTGCAAAGTTTAACTTCTGCTGCTGCTGTTATTATTAGTTGTTGTTGTTGTTGTTGTTATGGATTATTATTATTATTAATTATATAAATAATAATAATTATATCAATCGATAATAAGAAGTTGTAATTATTATTATCATTTATTGCTATAAGAAATAGTAATAATAAAACCGAGTAAGTAGTATTAATGAAAGACTAAAATAATGATGATGATCTTCTTTGTTTCTAGTAGTGGATTTTTCTTATTGTTAAAGTTAAAAGCGGATTATTATTATTTATTACAAACAATCGCATACCAGTCGTCTGAGTCAACTCTAAAAAAGACTTACATACAGATGAGACAGACACAAGTAATCATAATTGTTAATATAATCGATAATAATAAAATAAGCAGTAATTTATTATTATTATTATAATAATCATCATTTTCTTATTATTATCATTTAAATTAATAATCATCATCATCATAAGTATAATAATGGCTAGGTTAATAAAAGAAAACATTGAAAGTACGTAGTAGTAGGTAGTGATGAGATAAATTATTATTAACAACGATAATAATAATGATAAAACGAGGAAAAATGGTAAATAAATTGACAATTAAATAAATAGATAAATAAAAGATAAAATGACGAGTTGTTTTTGATGATAAATAATATTGAATAAAAATAAATCAAGCTTGTTAATGATCTATCCTTATTATTATTAGTGTGTGCTGACTATTACTTGAATTTAACTTAAAAAAATAATAATGATTATTATCATTATTATACAATAATAATATATAAATGCTGTGAATGTGATGTGATGTTCAATGTTTTCTTATTATGAGTATTAATATTATTGCTATTAAATAAGTAATTATTATTTATGAATATAATATTGTGAGAAAAAATAATAATAATAAGTGTATTGCAATAATTTACGTATAATAATATTATTGAATTCTATTGTAATTATTATGAATATTTTATTATTAAATTCGTTTTTCCATACATACAATAAAATCTACACAAATTAGCAGTGGCCAAAAATAGCAAATAATAATGATGGTAATAAGTTTATGATTATTGCCGATGTTATTATTTATATGGTGGCTCATAACATTAGACGGTTTCGTTTTCAAAGCGTATGAACGGATTTGAAATAGTCCAGACGGTTTGCAAAGCGTCTTTTACATTGAAAATAATTGGGTAATTGTAGTAAAATAGCCCAAGAAACTATGTTTAAAAACGGGCTTGTTGGTTATAATAAATTAATTGTCGGCCTCAGCAGTTGCAGGGTTAATGCTATAAAACTGTATTTCCTGTCCAACAATTGCAAAATCTGCAAACCGTATAGTTGTCTCGCAAATAATTCAGACGGTTTAGAAATGATCCAGATGATTTAGGAAATTACAAACCGTATGGACGCTTTAGAAAGAGTATGAACTATTTACAAACCGTATGAATTATTTTGAAATAGTCTGAACTGTTTTAAAATAGTCTAAACTATTTTGAAATGGTTGGAGGAGTTTGCAAAGCACATGGCTTTCGAACCAAAAGCGATCGTCATAATTTTATTTATAGCCTCTATATAACTTTGTCAACATAGACGTCGATCAATAGACATAGAGCAAGTTGATTAACTGTATAAAAATGTTGTTGAATATAATCTCTAAAATGAATTTTTACATTTACAGTTAGGTTGTATTTATTATTTAAAATAATTCAAAGCAAATAATATTTATTAAATCAAAAATTTTATTTATTTATTTAGAAAAAATTCAACCGTTCAGTGTTTAGGAGAAACATTATCCATCATAAATGGACTGTAGATCTATGACCAATAGAGCGAACCAGCAAATCGGCTCGGATTTACTAAGTTCACAAAGCGTTCAGAAGTTTTTGCAAAAGTTCAGACTATTTCAAATTCGTTCAAACGGTTTGGAAAGCGTTCAGACGTTTTAAAACACAAAAGGCAAAACGTTCTGAGCCACCATATATTTATGATAGTTTTGTCAGTAGCTATTGAAGTTGCATAGATAATTATCAATGAAATGAAAGCATTGTTTCATGCGACAAATAATTTTTAAAATGTTATAATCACATTCACTCCTGCAGAAGTTGGCTGGCTTGTTACATATCTGACAATGAAAAACATCTGCAATATAATTGGGTTGAGAGAAAAATTATGTTTGGAAATAAGTCGCCACTTCATGAATAAGATGATTGTGATCATAATAAAACCGAAGAAAAGTCTATTTATCAACAGTGAAAGGTTTAATATCCACCAATCAACAAGATGCAGTTTTGAAAAGTCTCTTAACAATTACAGATTAAAGTTATCCTTATGGTATTGGATATGGAAAAATCATTGATAAACTTGTTACTAGGACACTAGTGAGAGAAACCAATGAATACTCTAACAGTTAACCAAGATCCTCCGCCTGCTCGTAAGTTTGGCCAACTTATCAACGTTTTCATATCTGTAGTCAGCATTTACAATCTGTCTAATAGAAGAGTGAGCAAATTTTAGTCCATGAACTTCATTGTTTTTGGTTTAAAATTTTAATCATAAACTTGATTGATTATTCGACATGTCATCTCATACAGGGTTGTCTACTCGCCGAGCTACTCTAGAAAGACAATGTTCTGTCAGCATACATTCAGGCGGTGCTGCCGACGCTGGACAAAGTCAGTCCAGTCCCAAGCAATCATTCAGCCATTCATCCTCTCGCTCGCTGAGCACTGGACAATCAACAGATGATGTTTTTGGCTTGCCTGCCGCATCATCACAGACATCGGAGGCACAGACAAATACATTTACCTCTTCAGCAGACAAATCATCAAACGGTAGGTCACATATTAGTTGAATTCTTTCCTGGATTCATTTGAAATTACACTCTGAGTGTGGCCATCCTAGCCCCCTGACTTAGTGCTATACCATACAAAACCTGGCTTGTGGTGTGTGGGAGGGCTTACTGCTAGATCTCTGGATTGTTTGGCAAAGAAGTATTGATTCAGGAAGTGACTAATTCTAGGAGCTTTGGTGGTGTCGGGAAATTTTCTGGCCTGAAATCACCCACCAGTTTAATAGCTTTTTATTATTGTAGAAGTATATCAATTGTTTTTATTTGTTAAAGTTGATATTCTTAGTAACAATGCTGATAACAGACTATCTTGAGCTCTCACTTGGGAATTCAAAACATCTCAAGCTACTCGGAGCTGGTAACCAGTTTTCTTTATTGGCTTTCATGGTTCCAATATTGTATTCTAGCTGGCACCTTGCCAATGAGTAAAGCTGGGCGCAAGAGAAAGCACCCAATGAAGCCAGGAAAGCACGTCTGTACTTACTGTGGCAGACAGTGTGCTAAACCAAGCGTTCTGGAGAAGCATATCAGGATGCATACGGGGGAGAGGCCATACCCATGTGAAATATGTGATCTTTCCTTCAAAACCAAAAGCAACCTGTACAAACACCGCAAGTCCATAATGCACAAGCAAAAAGGCAAGGAAAAGGTTGGTTTGTTCAGTGTATGTTACGAATTGATGGCCCGTTGAGCGGAGTTACTAGCTATGATGACACTCAAGGAAATATTAACCATAACATCTAAACTGGTTTATCCGTCTATCCTCTTTTGTTTGTTATCGGCTCAAAAGCAAACTAACTACACGCCTCAGCTATCTGCATTGATCGCTATCAATCATTGCGCAATCCAGTTTCTTTGCACTTGCTGGTTACTCATTCGAATTTTCCTTCAGTTATTTGGTCACAGCGGCTGCACATGTGTCATGGATTTTCCCTGTTAGTTAACAGCTACTGGTTGGTATTTCCGTTAAAGCGCTTGCATGCCAGTTACCATTCACATAGCGCAACCACAACGGGCCATATATAACTGACGCAGAAGAAGAGATCTAATTATATTCAATTATAAATCACTTGAATCAAATGGAGGTCATTGAATTTTATTGGGCACAAACACCAAAAATGTTCAAACATCGTGGATTTCCATAAATGTTATGAACCAGCCATGCTCCAATGCAGTTCGATAAACTGCAGTCACTTGGGTTGTTTTGTGGGGAGTTCATGTTATTTTCCTATCTAATTAATAGAAACGGTCTCCCTCGAACCCCAAAGAGCATTAGAACAATGAGTAACCACTGCTCTATGTAAATGCCAGATCCATAGCATTGCCAGTAGTTCAGATTTTTTAATTCCCTGTTGAGAACGTAAAAACCAGGTTAGGCGGTAGAAGTTGTGAATTTAATGAAAACTGTTTAAAAAAAACTGCCCGGCTCTAGGTCTCAGTGAGAAAAAGAGGATTTCTTTAAACCCCTGTCATAGACGAATATTTTAAAAACATTACGAGCTTGTTGTGTTCCTGGCTGTATGCACATTCTAGTTCTGGTATTATTTATGTCAGGGTCTGTCAATGGAGTCCATGTTTGGAGAGAGTTTTGGTAGCTCCAGAGACGAAAGTATAGATCTGGAGGGAGACGATGACAGCCTGCCGCACGGCATTGTAAGTAGGCTGTCATGTCCTATAGGAGGAGTTATCCTTCATGCAGTCACGGTGAATTGACCCACTTGTGTGTTCTGCAGACCTACAAGAGAGCAAGCTCCTTGGGTGGTCTACCGGACAAGAAGTTATTAAACCCAGGCCTAGCTGTGAGGCAGCCCAGTTATATGGAGACCCTGCAGCACCTGGAGCAGGTCTATGACGCCATAGATGACTATGCAAAAAGAATGAAAACTGTTGTGTGCAAGCGAGCTCATTGGCTGCTGGATAAAGACTGTATCGTCTCCATACAGCTTCAGCATCCTCCATCAGGTAGCCATGGTTACCGCCTTTTTATTGGCTATTGTTATCTCAAGCCATAATCGCGTGTTTCTCATTGGGCTATACGGATACTGCTGCTTTTTAGTGGCCGATGTTGAGATTGTTTTTGTATTATTGGTTGATGTTTTGTCTTACAACACTACTGGTTTCTTTTTTTAGAATAGCTATTTTGGTTATCTGTTGTGAAAATCAGAGTGTCAGTAATGTAAACAAAAGATCAAAAGCCCTCTGGTAATTATTGCTCACATATCATATTGTTTTCTACAGACAATGCTGTCTCCACTTCAGAGTCCCACAGTACTACTGATGCCAGGCCAGCAGCTCCTTCTGGCAGCTGTGAGAATGCACAAGTCAGCGCTACAAACCCCACCAAGGTGCCTACATTTGTTAGACTCACTGTCTAAGCCTTCTGTTTGATCTGAACAAGCTCTTTACCAAATGTGTGTCATTTGACTCTGGTTTATTGCAGGCTGGTGAAGAGAATGCCGGCAGTATTGGTAGGAGACGACTCTCTCGACAGCACAGTGTCAGCAGTCCTGCAGTTCACATGTTTGACTCTATTGCACCTCCTACTGCTGCCAGCACCCCTCCCCCCTTACCTCACCCCATCACTTCCTCCTCTTCTGACAGCGCTGCAACTTGTACAGGGTTTGTATAAGCAGATGCGTTGTGTCAGCGCTGCCTTGTGTTTTACTCACTGTATGCATTTCTTACGTCGGTACTTTACATCTATATGTTTGTTCACTCCATGCAGATCTATTCTGGACTCTCCCAGCAAACTACCAGATGGAGAGCAACTTCTCAAACACCTCAGGCAGATTATCCACCTCAACACCAACATCGACCCTAACATAAAGGTCACTGCCAATTCTATTTTTGTATTATTTTGTTTGTTATTGTATTATTCAATTTCATTATTATGTTGTTTTATTGTTTTATTTCCTTGTATTGTATTATTTGATAGTATATTTCTTTATGGCATTATTTTATAATACTTTATTGTATTATTCAGTTGCATTATTTCATTGTATTAGTATACAGTTATATTGTATAATTCAAATGAACATTTAAACTGATTGCTGACGCTTACAGCTGTGGATGCACAAACAATGCATGGAGGTAAAACTAAAGCTGTTTATTCCTGATGTTGCTGCCAGAAGGAAGGGCAGTCAAGGTCTATCTACAGACAACTCTATGGACAATCAATTCGACAGAAGTATGTCTATTGATCATCGCTTCACGTGTCTAGGATGTGGTCAGAGTTTTACCAGAGAGCACATTCTGGAGATTCACTCGGCATTTTTCTGTCACGGGCAGCTTTCAGGTATTGCGCGTACTATCGGCATTATTGTCTTAGCATTATTTGTTGTGGTGATGCAACGTTAATATCATGACCAACATTATATAATATAATTATCTCTTACGATTTATCGTCTACTCACGCCTTCGCCACTTGTTTTTTAAATGGATTATTTATTTGTGATTCTTTTAGCATCAGATAATCAAAGTTCATCAAACTACCTCTCTCCCCCAGGAGGTGACCCAAGTGTACCTGTAGGTGAGCGTTTTGTATATATATTATATAAGTATAAATATACTGTATACTAGCAGTGATTGCCCCTTTGACCGCCCCACCCCTTGGCGTCGCTCTGAAAGCATCAGCAGTCGTTTTATCTGTAGTTTGTTGTTCCCATTCCAATGCTGAAAGAAATAAAAACTGCTGTGCAAGCAAACAACGCTAGGACGACATAATTGTAACGTCGGGGTTTATATTTGCCATTTGCTCTCAAACTGAAGATGTTTGCAGATTCCTTTTTTTATAAAACTTTAAATCAGGCATGTGCCAGCACACTGTCTTCCTGTGTCTGGTATCAGTTTCAGCAGGGGCGAGAGAAGGGGAGACGGAGAGGGCTGGGCAGGGATGGTGGAGGGTAGGGAAAGAGTGAGGTGGGGTTAAAGTTGGTGATGGAGGTAAAGCAGACTAGGGGTATAGCGGGGAGAAGCTGGTCTGGGGTAAAACGGGGAGAAGCTGGTCTTAAATACAAAATGAACTACTCTTATTATATATAGTATACCTGTACGGAGGTGCCATATATTCGAATGGCCATGTATGAGTGCAGTGCACCAGTTTGACTAAGGCATGAGGTATCAATATCAAGTACAAGCTTGTTGACTCTGAGCAGGCAAGCAGAAGAAGATGAAGCTGTTAAAGACTGGTTCAGAAGACTCATATGTCTATGTCATTGCTGATGAGGGCTACAACCAGAGCAGGTACAGTAAACAGTACTCGGAAGTGCCCATTGCTGCCAAACCAGCACCCCTTCACCAACAGTCGTCCACAGGTAATCACATATTTCTTGTGCGCACCAATTTGGTTATTTGATCAAGCTCACCAATCAAATTGAGTGAGATAGTCAGCACTGTTTTGCTAGTACTGCTCAGTGTAATGCCATTCTGATGAGTTTCACGCAGTAATTTTTAATCTAATCCCAGATGTTGGATCTGATGGGGCTAGCATGAAGCAGCAGTTGAAGAAGCACGTCCTAAAGCACATGAGCCAGGGGAGCGTAGGCACAGACGTTGGCCACGGCAGCTTGTCTAGCGTCAGCGACATGCTCAGTCTGGATAAGAGCATGGACGAAGACAACACCAGCAGGCAAGATTCTTCAACGCCCGTCAGTCTCCCAGCTGCTGCCGCCAAGGAAACACTGACTACCTCTGACAGAAGCCTACAGCCTGCTGCTCAAAGTCGTCCAGACTCGACTCCAAACTCATTACCAACAGCCCTGGCTGGCTCTCCTAAGGCGGTTGCCATCTCTACTGTGATATTAGACCTCGCAAATCCCGTGGCCGCTCCGCCTCCCTTAGTTTCTACTACCTCTTCTAGTGTTTCTCAATACGTACGCATATCTCCCCGCATCAGCACAGACCCGAGTGGTGCGGTGCCAATTCAACCTACTTACATACACAACTCTCCAGCATTAATCAAAGCAGCATTCTATGCTGTTCCTCAGTGCAGTGCTTTCATGGGCGCTGATTCATCTAGTCCGTACACGTTTGTAAATGCAGGTGAGAAATTGGGGATGTCGGCAAATAGTACACCTATTGCGTCTCATGGATCAAACACCGTGTCATCTCTAAACCACGCATTGCCTCAAACTAGCTCCTCCTTGATGTCTAGCAGTAACAATATTGATAATTATCCTTCTAATACTACTTCTATTGCCACGGAGAAATCCTTTAGAGGTATTGGTGCTGATGACACAGCAAGTGTAGACAGTGAGATAGATAATAGACCTGCGACAGTCTGCGTTCTAGACGATACCCCTCCTGCAGAGAGCGCTATGGCTGACATGTCACCCATTGTGTCTATCGTAGGTAGAGTGTCACCTGCAGTCTGTACAGTTAGCAGTGTGTCACCTGCAAAAACTGCTGCCCATAACGTTTCTCATGAACTCAGTAGTGATAATAACAGAGTTCCCATTACCCATAATATGAACGATGCATCACCTGCAATGGATGTCATTAGCAGCGGACCACCAATCGTCACCAACATGGATAGCAGGCCATCAGCAGTTTCCAATATTGACAGGAGATCACCTGCAATCAATGCCATTGACAACAGACCACCCATCGTCTCTAACACAGATAGCCAACCACCATTAGTTTCCAATATTGACAGGAGATCACCTGCAATCAATGTCATTGACAAGAGACCACCCATCGTCTCTAACACAGATAGCCAACCACCATTAGTTTCCAATATTGACAGGAGATCACCTGCAATCAATGTCATTGACAGCAGACCACCCATCGTCTCTAACACAGATAGCCAACCACCATTAGTTTCCAATATTGACAGGAGATCCCCTGCAATTAATGTCATTGACAGCAGACCACCCATCGTCTCTAACACAGATAGCCAACCACCATTAGTTTCCAATATTGACAGGAGATCACCTGCAATCAATGTCATTGACAACCGACCACCCATCGTCTCTAACACAGATAGCCAACCACCATTAGTTTCCAATATTGACAGGAGATCACCTGCAATCAATGTCATTGACAACAGACCACCCATCGTCTCTAACACAGATAGCCAACCACCATTAGTTTCCAATATCGACAGGAGTTCACCTGCAATCAGTGTCCATAACAACAAACCACCCATTTTCACTAGTTTGGATAGCAAACCATCAACAGTTTCTGGTATTGATGAGAGATCACCTGCAGTGATTGCCATGGATAAAACGCCACCCACAGCTAATAATGTAATTAGCAGACCACTTACAGCTCATAATGAGCCTCTCAAACCACATGCCATGAGTGCTGCACCACCCACATTGCATAGTAAGGGGAATAGACCACCTGCCATGCTTGTCACAGATATCGGACCACCCACAGTCAGTGGTGACCAGAGTAGGACCATCAATGGTCGACCAAGTGAACTGTTAAATGATGAACAGCCTACAGTGAACCCTCTGACTTTTACAACTCACAGTGTCCATCAAGCCTTCCCAACTCTACCGGCGTCTAGTAACCAAGGTTGGTTTGGCTGCTATAGTCTCATTTCTTACTGCCGCATCACTGATATTACAGGCTGTCCTGCATAATATGTTTTATATAAAATAGGGATAATATGTTTGGTTTCTTTAGGGTTTGGGGTGTATGGACAGATTGCAAGCAATGCCCTTCTACTTCCTGTACCGACATGGCGGAAGGTTGCACCTATTGCTCTGAAGGCACCGTCAGTACCAGTTTCCATGGTGAGGATTATTCTCACTGTAACTTGTCTTTATTGTATTGTACTATAGATGTCTAGATGTACGGTCTTGTATCTATTGTATTGTACTATAGATGTCTAGATGTATGGTCTTGTATCTATTGTATTGTACTATAGATGTCTAGATGTATGGTCTTGTATCTATTGTATTGTACTATAGATGTCTAGATGTATGGTCTTGTATCTATTGTATTGTACTATAGATGTCTAGATGTATGGTATTGTATCTATTGTATTGTACTATAGATGTCTAGATGTATGGTATTGTATCTATTGTATTGTACTATAGATGTCTAGATGTATGGTATTGTATCTATTGTATTGTACTATAGATGTCTAGATGTATGGTATTGTATCTATTGTATTGTACTATAGATGTCTAGGTGTATGGTCTTGTATCTATTGTATTGTACTATAGATGTCTAGATGTATGGTCTTGTATCTATTGTATTGTACTATAGATGTCTAGATGTATGGTCTTGTCTCTATTGTATTGTACTATAGATGTCTAGATGTATGGTATTGTATCTATTGTATTGTACTATAGATGTCTAGACGTATGGTCTTGTATCTATTGTATTGTACTATAGATGTCTAGATGTATAGTCTTGTATCTATTGTATGGTACTATAGATGTCTAAATGTATGGTATTGTCTCTATTGTATTGTACTATAGATGTCTAGATGTATGGTCTTGTATCTATTGTATTGTACTATAGATGTCTAGATGTATGGTCTTGTCTCTATTGTATGGTACTATAGATGTCTAAATGTATGGTCTTGTCTCTATTGTATTGTACTATAGATGTCTAGATGTATGGTCTTGTCTCTATTGTATTGTACTATAGATGTCTAAATGTATGGTCTTGTATCTATTGTATTGTACTATAGATGTCTAGATGTATGGTCTTGTATCTATTGTATTGTACTATAGATGTCTAGATGTATGGTCTTGTATCTATTGTATTGTACTATAGATGTCTAGATGTATGGTATTGTATCTATTGTATTGTACTATAGATGTCTAGATGTATGGTATTGTATCTATTGTATTGTACTATAGATGTCTAGATGTATGGTATTGTATCTATTGTATTGTACTATAGATGTCTAGATGTATGGTATTGTATCTATTGTATTGTACTATAGATGTCTAGGTGTATGGTCTTGTATCTATTGTATTGTACTATAGATGTCTAGATGTATGGTCTTGTATCTATTGTATTGTACTATAGATGTCTAGATGTATGGTCTTGTCTCTATTGTATTGTACTATAGATGTCTAGATGTATGGTATTGTATCTATTGTATTGTACTATAGATGTCTAGACGTATGGTCTTGTATCTATTGTATTGTACTATAGATGTCTAGATGTATAGTCTTGTATCTATTGTATGGTACTATAGATGTCTAAATGTATGGTATTGTCTCTATTGTATTGTACTATAGATGTCTAGATGTATGGTCTTGTATCTATTGTATTGTACTATAGATGTCTAGATGTATGGTCTTGTCTCTATTGTATGGTACTATAGATGTCTAAATGTATGGTCTTGTCTCTATTGTATTGTACTATAGATGTCTAGATGTATGGTCTTGTCTCTATTGTATTGTACTATAGATGTCTAAATGTATTGTATTGTATCTATTGTATTGTACTATAGATGTCTAGATGTACGGTCTTGTATCTATTGTATTGTACTATAGATGTCTAGATGTATGGTCTTGTATCTATTGTATTGTACTATAGATGTCTAGATGTATGGTCTTGTATCTATTGTATTGTACTATAGATGTCTAGATGTATGGTCTTGTATCTATTGTATTGTACTATAGATGTCTAGATGTATGGTCTTGTATCTATTGTATTGTACTATAGATGTCTAGATGTATGGTCTTGTATCTATTGTATTGTACTATAGATGTCTAGATGTATGGTCTTGTATCTATTGTATTGTACTATAGATGTCTAGATGTATGGTCTTGTATCTATTGTATTGTACTATAGATGTCTAAATGTATTGTATTGTATCTATTGTATTGTACTATAGATGTCTAGATGTATGGTCTTGTATCTATTGTATTGTACTATAGATGTCTAGATGTATGGTCTTGTATCTATTGTATTGTACTATAGATGTCTAGATGTATGGTCTTGTATCTATTGTATTGTACTATAGATGTCTAGATGTATGGTCTTGTATCTATTGTATTGTACTATAGATGTCTAGATGTATGGTCTTGTATCTATTGTATTGTACTATAGATGTCTAGATGTATGGTCTTGTATCTATTGTATTGTACTATAGATGTCTAGATGTATGGTCTTGTATCTATTGTATTGTACTATAGATGTCTAAATGTATTGTATTGTATCTATTGTATTGTACTATAGATGTCTAGGTGTATGGTCTTGTATCTATTGTATTGTACTATAGATGTCTAGATGTATGGTCTTGTATCTATTGTATTGTACTATAGATGTCTAGATGTATGGTCTTGTATCTATTGTATGGTACTATAGATGTCTAGATGTATGGTCTTGTATCTATTGTATTGTACTATAGATGTCTAGATGTATGGTCTTGTATCTATTGTATTGTACTATAGATGTCTAGATGTATGGTCTTGTCTCTATTGTATTGTACTATAGATGTCTAGATGTATGGTCTTGTATCTATTGTATTGTACTATAGATGTCTAGATGTATGGTCTTGTATCTATTGTATGGTACTATAGATGTCTAGATGTATGGTCTTGTATCTATTGTATTGTACTATAGATGTCTAAATGTATGGTCTTGTATCTATTGTATTGTACTATAGATGTCTAGATGTATGGTCTTGTATCTATTGTATGGTACTATAGATGTCTAAATGTATGGTCTTGTATCTATTGTATTGTACTATAGATGTCTAGACGTATACGTGGTTGTACAAGCCCAGTCTATTGTGTTACAGCCTTCCATAGGACCTCCGCTGTTACCCAAGTCGCTGCCAGTGACGGCTGATACCCCCCAAGCTGTACAATATTCACCTAATCATATGGTGAAACCTGCACCGTCCACCGGGTCCGCTTTCAATCGACTTACTAACATTCGGGCCTCAACCGATGTACGTATATTACTGTTGTATACACGTATATTACTGTTGTATATACGTATGTTACTGTTGTATATATGTATGTTACTGTTGTATATACGTATATTACTGTTGTATATACGTATATTACTGTTGTATATACGTATGTTACTGTTGTATATACGTATGTTACTGTTGTATATATGTATGTTACTGTTGTATATACGTATATTACTGTTGTATATACGTACGTTACTGTTGTATATACGTATATTACTGTTGTATATATGTATGTTACTGTTGTATATACGTATATTACTGTTGCATATACGTATATTACTGTTGTATATACGTATGTTACTGTTGTATATACGTATATTACTGTTGTATATACGTATATTACTGTTGTATATACGTATATTACTGTTGTATATACGTATATTACTGTTGTATATATGTATGTTACTGTTGTATATACGTATATTACTGTTGTATATATGTATATTACTGTTGTATATACGTATGTTACTGTTGTATATATGTTTTTAGGCTCCTGAGCTTATCAAAAGCTCCAATGATAATCCTAAACTGTTATCACCTGCAATGATCCCCTCCAGGAGAGACACGGATAGAGTGAGCTCCCTGCGGCGTCGCTTCTCACAGACTCGCTCTCGTTCATCAGTGAGCTTCGAGGATCCACCAGTGAAGCAGCCGACACACCTGTCTGTGCCTGTCCTCGCTGCCGCAGTCAGCGATGCGCAAGTGAGCATGGAAAGCTCACAAGTGCCACAGACTGTCTCTGTGTCAGCCTGCAGTAGCCAGTCCAGCAGTCCTCCCCCTTCTATTCAACCAATCATATCCAAGAGCCAGCCTCCTTCTGATACATCTTCAGTTTTATCCATTCAGCATGTAGACTTCACATTAGTCTATTGTACAGTGCACTGCAGGCCTGTGTCTTGTGTGGCAGAAGTAGCCCAAGGCTCTTCTAGCTACTCAGAGCGGGCCCCCAGTAAGACGCCCCCTATCACTGGTCTAGGAATGGATATGAATGTACCACTGTCATGTTACAATTGTATGCAGCGGTTGCTAGGTAACAGGTACACTAACAGTGATATGGACACCCGTAGCATCTTCACTCACTCCAGCTACTGGCAGTACAAGAATAAGATGAGGGTTATGCAACCGATGCCTAAACAACCTTCACCTGAAGTGACACCCATAGTAGTCAGTACTCGGGTCCCTTCACCACCCACCACTGCAGTCACTACCCAGAACCCACCAATACAACTTCTGGTGTCTTCTACTCCCTCTAGTAGTGCGACAGTGAGCTCTAGTGAGTCCACTTCCGCTGTGTCTCGTCCCTCTGTCATCGCTAAGGATGTGCCGTACAAGAAGAAATTGCTTCATCGCTCTCAGTCAACTCCTAACGCTGGTGAAGAGAGCCAATCAAAGGTTTGCACTTTGCTTGAATAATTCCTAGCGGCAATAAAGGTTTATTGTCTTCATTATTGCTCGTTGAAATAAACTGAACACGTCCATGTGTTGTTGTCTTACAGCTGATAGCTGGTGGGTTCAAATCAGACGAGGACTATGTCTACATTCGGGGCCGTGGTAAAGGCAAGTTTGTGTGTCAGCAGTGTGGGATTCGCTGCCGTAAACCGAGCATGCTCAAGAAGCACATACGAACCCACACTGACCTTAGGCCGTACAGCTGCAAGCATTGTAATTTCTCCTTCAAGACCAAAGGTAATTTTTCTTCTGTATGTAAAATAGTCGGCATATGAGTTAGTGAGTGATTCAGTGTTGTGAGACTTCGTGTTTTTATTTCTAATAGTTTTGTTTGTCGTTCGTTGTCATACCACCAGACACTGCTACCTTAGCAATGAGTTTCTGTGCTGACTGGATCTTATTGTGTCTAAGGCAACCTGACAAAGCACATGAGATCTAAGGCTCACCACAGACGGTGTCTTGAGCTCCATATTGTACCTGTACCGCTGACCGTGGAAGATAACCAGATTGACCTAGATATACTAGCCAGCCAGCAAAAACTTTCCAGAGAAAGTAAAATCAAGGTATGATCACATTTAGTGACGCGCTTGTATGCTCTGTGTCAACGCTTGCTGAACAGGAAACTGCTCTAGTCAAAGCTAACGTGTACCAATGGGTTTGTGCGTAGGGCGCTAAACTAACTGACCAAGACAAAGATAACACGGAGGGCAGTGACGTTAGCGATGATGAAGATGATGATGATGACACCAGCGACGATGACAGCTCTGAGGATGATGCGCTACACATCGACGAGAGCTCTGATGATACTGAAAAGTCGCAGTACGATTGTTTTATTAGTTACTAGCAGTGCTTTTATCTTAGGGCGGAGCTAGTACGTTTTATGGCAGGAAGTGTGGCTGCGATACATTTCCATATCTTCTATTGCAGGACATCTGCTGATGTGTCTATTATGGCCGCTAGCCTTAGTATTGCATCACTGCGGAGAGTGCACAGCATGCCCGCCCACCATATTCAAAATAGCTTCGATGCTTCCTCATTGGCTGAAATGTTACCTACTGAACCCAAACCCGCCTTGGAGTCTGTCGCTCCTCCCCCAAAGAAAAGAAAAAGAAACCGTAAGCATCATATTGAGAGTAGCCTATAAAGTCCTTATCCAAAGGGCTTGTGGAGATCATATATAGCTTGGGATGTCCACAATCCATGGAGGCGGTTGTTTAGACAAACATTGTAGAGCTCATTGGTGATCATAAGATGTCAGTGAAAACTTGAATCATGTTAAACGTTCCTGCGATGTCCGTGATGTGCTTTTTATGCGACGTAAAAAGTCCCTGAAATCGTAAATTTTTTTATTAATTTTTCCTCAATTAATTATTAAATATTTCTCATCCCTGGCAACCGAGTTTTTCGTTTGTGAAAAATGATGGGAAAGTATCAATTTTTTCAACATTTTCGAAAATAAACATTAGACTGACTCCTTCATATTGAATTTGATCATAATTATTGACTGTAAATGGCCGCCACCTATACATTGTGTTTAATTTTGCTATGAGTGGATAATTCCCTACATCTCCGGTGGTCATGAAACTATCAAAATGTTCTACAACTCAAATGGGAATGAGTGCTTGGGAGTCGCTAGTGCTTCCAGGACCAAATGACTTGAACAATCTAGTTATCCTCCCAAAAGAAGACAAATCTGCTAAAATGGTTGCTTCCGCCGTAATTATGACGTTTAGGATAGGTATTCTCGGGGAAAAGTTTGCAAATTATCAAGAATTCATTGCATAGTGAAATATATATCTTTTTTTTATTACAAGAATAAATTGTTGGCATCTTGAGTTTCTTATTTATTGAATGTTTCAATCACAAATATTGCTATTTATTAAAATGAAACCTAATCAACGTTATATATATATTTAATTGCGCTTCCGATCTTCGCGAGCTGTTTTCAGGACCAAACTGCGTTTGAGAAAGACCGTCGCAGTCCCGGTTGTAAATATTAATATTTCATATTATTTAGTTGATCTTTTTCTTGTAGATTTGAATCTGACAATCAGCATGTCCAACCAATTAGTGGACAAAGAAAAGAGCTCAAACAAGATAAGGGATGACATTGCAATGAGTTTGTTGGATCTGTCGATGACACCGGTGCATGGCACTCCAACTCTCACCACACCTCTGCTGCGCGCTGCATCCACCATTTCTCCCTCAGCTGCGGATGTGGTAAGTACTCTATTTTCTTCAATTCTCCTACTGTTGTTTGACTTTGACTCAGCTAATGTTACCTGTTATCACTAGTAGCGCATGCCACACGTTATTGCTTGTGACTGAGGTGGAATGTATCACTTGTTTTTACTTGTCACCGAATTATAATGAATTTTATGTAGAAGAGGGTGTCAGTAGTGAGATCAACCAAAGCAACTGCTAGCTATGCAGACATGGACAACAATGAGCCTATTGATCTGCGTGTGCAGTCTAAAACGACCCAACTAAAGTTTATATGTCCGCTATGCAGGGCTATCTGCAACAATCAGGTTAGTTGACTAACTCGCCATGTTCTAATATCAATATTCTGAAATACCAAAATGTTTGAGTGATGCAATCTAGTAATGAACTAAATCTAGCTGCTGCTGACTGCCACGGCTGACACTAAAGTTTATTCGATAGGAAGGCCTCGATGCTCACATGAAGTTACATGATGGACCAGTGATTGAAGTGCCCATCAGATCAACTCGTAGACTGACATCAAAGTCTCTCTCTTTTGGCGGCAGCTTTGATGCTGAAAGTGGCTCTAAATCGGTACTTCATTATTTGCTGTCCAAGTGACATTTTCATGACACCTGGTTAACACGTGCTGCGTACGTGACTCATGATTGACACCTGGTGACATCTGAGTGACATATACCTGACACCTGTTTGACATATGCGTGACACCTGGGTGACATCTTGCTGGCATTTCGGGCCCATTGGACACATTAGGATATCAACTGAGTGGCAAGAGTTAACATTCAATGATAATTTGTTCTGCTCATCCGTCTTTACCAACATTTTTACCAACATTGACTCAAATGCACTCGATATAATTGTAATGTTTAGCACATGTCACTGTCTATCTTACACCATTTATTGCTTGTACAGATTCCTCTCATTCATTATGTGTTGCCTCCTCTACCAAACATGACTAATGTGCAGACAACTCTCATTATGTCTTGTCTACCGACTAATGTACAGACAACTCTCATTATGTCTTGTCTACCGACTAATGTACAGACAACTCTCATTATGTCTTTTCTCATCTACAGACTAATGTACAGACACCTCAGACTCCGAACCAGCTGAGGCGGCAGCATGCCATCAGCCTACTTGACAGTGATGCCGAGGAGGACGATGTTGACCATCTCACCCAGGCAGAACCCGGGGGGATGCTCAGTGAAGCAGCGTTGAAGAGGAAATGTCCGTACTGCCCCAAGGTAGCTTTTGTGTGATATGCTTGAGTTGGTGCTGGACTTTGTGTTAAGAATGTCTCCGCTAATGTTCATTTACTACTCTGAAGATTCGAGGTAGGGATAACACGCGCTTTCCGTGTGTGATTGCAGGTGTTTCACAATGACAGTGCAGTACCACAACACATCAAAACCCATCACCTCATCACCCAGGAGTACGTTTGCACCTACAAGGACTGTGGCAACAAGTTCACCAACAAACAAGATCTAACATATCACCTCGGTGAGTTGGATTTCTTGTTAATTCTTCATCCCTGCTTTCCATAGAGTGCGGTTTAACGATTTCCTATAGAATTGATTGACGTTGGCTAATTCCTATTTTCTCACGCTTGTAGGCACCCATGCTCTCGACGACAATGATAAATATCAGCCAATCAGCATTCCCAAATGTGGTATTTGTGAGAAGACATTCAAGTCGATGAACAACCTCAAGGTAGATGGCATTTATAAAACTCCTCGTCAATTGATGAAGTGGATGAACATTGAATAGGAAAGACTTTGCTTCAGTTGATGTACTAACTTTGTATCTTTGTCGTAGCAACATCTACAACATCACTCGGAGGCTCGACCACATGTCTGTGAGTATTGTGATGCAGGATTCACGACGGCCCAGTCTCTCAAACATCACCTCAAGACCCACACTCAGGTATGTAGCATTTACCCAGTCTCTCAAACATCACCTCAACACCCACACTCAGGTATGTGGCATTTACCCAGTCTCTCAAACACCCCCTCAACACCCACACTCAGGTATGTAGCATTTACCCAGTCTCTCAAACATCCCCTCAACACCCACACTCGGGTATGTAGCATTTACCCAGTCTCTCAAACATCATCTCAAGACCCACACTCAGGTATGTAGCATTTACCCAGTCTCTCAAACATCATCTCAAGACCCACACTCAGGTATGTAGCATTTACCCAGTCTCTCAAACATCATCTCAACACCCACACTCAGGTATGTAGCATTTACCCAGTCTCTCAAATATCCCCTCAACACCCACACTCAGGGTTACATTGTACTATCGATCTAATGTCTCAACTGATGTTTGACAATTGTGTTGTAGGAGCGGCCGTATGTCTGTGGTGAATGCGGTTCGACCTTTGCCAGGTCAGACCACCTGACGCAGCATAATAAGACTCATAACAAGCATGTTGTGTTAGACATACCGAATAGGGGCACATCTCAAGCCCCGACTATACTTAACCCTGCGGGTGTAGAATCGCAGCACCCTCACAATTGGTGATATGTAGCCTGTGCACCAGTAAACATGTGCACCACTGTCTTGTTTATTTATTTATATTGATTGCTACATGTTACTTTTTTCTCAACTGATATTCAAACTTTTGTTGTTACTATTTATTTGATATTTGTACGGTGTGAATAGTCAGTGTATACAATTGAATAAAACATTACAGATCTTTTGTGCATTATATGATTATTGTCTATTCAACATTTCATTATTGCATGGGAAGGTAAGCAGTTAGTTAGGTAATAAAACTATAAAATTTCAAATGCTCA
This sequence comes from Cryptosula pallasiana, assembly GCA_945261195.1. Lineage (NCBI taxonomy): Eukaryota > Metazoa > Bryozoa > Gymnolaemata > Cheilostomatida > Cryptosulidae > Cryptosula > Cryptosula pallasiana. The sequence goes on from OX183139.1 coordinate 5,587,844, forward strand.
AATCTTATTTATTTGAGCCTGTTTTCTTGCATCTGCCTTCGCCTTTGCTGCTGCCTCTTTTGCTGCAATACAGAGATGGAAGTCATATAAATTATTACAAAACACAAGCAATTGGTGTCCTAGATTACTGTGCTAGATAGCTAACTGTGACCTCACTAGCGAGCTAACAGTGACATTACTGACCAGATAGCCAGCTAACTGTGACATCACTGACCAGATAGCCAGCTAACTGTGACATCACTGACCAGGTAGCTAGCTGCGACATCACTGTCCAGCTAGCTGTGACATCACTGGCCAGCTAACTGTGACATCACTGACTAACACACACCACTGACTACAATTCACAAATGGCTGCTCTCACTGAACAGATCAATAAATAACTTTGGGCACGCAATCGGGACGGTACTCATAAGAGTGCATATGCCAGGAGTGGCTGGAGTGTTCGAGGACCAAGTGACCGACTCTTTGGAGTTCATTCAAGAGAAGACAACTCTAGTTTCAAATTACAATTATCTCTCAAAAAACGTCAAACAGTTATTATGCCCGTGATTATAACATATAGTTGTTTCTTGTATTAATATTTGAAAAGTTAACAAAAGTATAAATTTTTTCCTAAAACAAAAGCTTTGGTGTTGGCATTTTGAGATGAATGTTTTAACTTCAGTTTAAATAATTTATCAAGCTGGTTTATTGACAAACAGTGATATTTTTTTGATAAAACCAAATCAACAATCTCTAGATATATGTGACAGTGCTATAATGGTTTGCTGGCCGCCTCTAGAATCAAATGACTATTGAGCAAGATCGTCGCGTGCCCATTGCATATTTTGTGATGGGAGGGGATAACTCCAGTATATCAATGGAAGAATCATTGAATCGCTCACCCATATCGGTACAGTATTAGAAAACTGAACACGTAATGAATCAGTAAAACCCACCTTTTTGCTCCAGTTCACGTTTTTTGGCCGCCTCTTCACGCTGAGCTCTTATGATGGCTAGACGAGCCAAATCGGACTTGGCTTCGTCTGTTTTACCAGCAGCTGTCAAGGCTTGGTATTTCTTTTTTGCTTCCTGTCTCGCCAACTCTTCTCTGCAATTCAATTACAACTTTCTAAAGTAGACATAGACATCTTACTAGTCAGCGCGAGGTCCAATGAGAGCTGCCAGAATAAAATAAGTTGTCTGTGCCTGTTTTCACTCACCTCTCTTTCCTATTCAACCCCCTTTTCTCATCATTGATTTCTAAATTATCCAGAGTGAGGTCCTTTATCTTTTTATTCCTCTGCTGTAGAGAGTTAGTAGCCTCTGCACCAGCACCTGCCTACAGACAGAGAAGAGAACACACCTCACTACCTACAACACATACATCTCACCACCTACAACATATACACCTCACCACCTACAACATATACACCTCACTACCTACAACATATACACCTCACCACCTACAACACATACACCTCACTACCTACAACACATACACCTCACTACCTACAACATATACACCTCACCACCTACAACACATACACCTCACTACCTACAACACATACACCTCACTACCTACAACATATACACCTCACCACCTACAACATATACACCTCACTACCTACAACATATACACCTCACTACCTACAACATATACACCTCACCACCTACAACATATACATCTCACTACCTACAACACATACACCTCACCACCTACAACATATACATCTCACTACCTACAACATATACACCTCACCACCTACAACATATACACCTCACTACCTACAACATATACACCTCACTACCTACAACATATACACCTCACCACCTACAACATATACATCTCACCACCTACAACACATACACCTCACTACCTACAACATATACATCTCACTACCTACAACATATACACCTCACCACCTACAACATATACACCTGACCACCTACAACACATACACCTCACTACCTACAACATATACATCTCACTACCTACAACATATACACCTCACCACCTACAACATATACACCTCACCACCTACAACACATACACCTCACTACCTACAACATATACATCTCACTACCTACAACATATACACCTCACCACCTACAACACATACATCTCACCACCTACAACATATACACCTCACCACCTACAACATATACACCTCACTACCTACAACATATACATCTCACTACCTACAACATATACATCTCACCACCTACAACACAACACATACACCTCACTACCTACAACACATACACCTCACTACCTACAACACATACACCTCACCACCTACAACATATACACCTCACCACCTACAACACATACACCTCACCACCTACAACACATACACCTCACTACCTACAACATATACACCTCACTACCTACAACATATACACCTCACCACCTACAACACATACATCTCACCACCTACAACATATACATCTCACCACCTACAACATATACACCTCACCACCTACAACACATACATCTCACCACCTACAACATATACATCTCACCACCTACAACACATACATCTCACTACCTACAACATATACACCTCACTACCTACAACACATACATCTCACCACCTACAACATATACATCTCACTACCTACAACATATACACCTCACCACCTACAACACATACATCTCACCACCTACAACATATACATCTCACCACCTACAACATATACACCTCACCACCTACAACACATACACCTCACCACCTACAACATATACACCTCACCACCTACAACATATACATCTCACCACCTACAACACAACACATACACCTCACTACCTACAACACATACACCTCACTACCTACAACACATACACCTCACCACCTACAACATATACATCTCACCACCTACAACACATACACCTCACTACCTACAACATATACACCTCACTACCTACAACATATACACCTCACTACCTACAACACATACATCTCACCACCTACAACATATACATCTCACCACCTACAACACATACATCTCACCACCTACAACATATACACCTCACCACCTACAACATATACACCTCACTACCTACAACATATACACCTCACCACCTACAACATATACATCTCACCACCTACAACACATACATCTCACCACCTACAACATATACACCTCACTACCTACAACATATACATCTCACCACCTACAACACATACACCTCACTACCTACAACACATACATCTCACCACCTACAACATATACATCTCACCACCTACAACACATACATCTCACTACCTACAACATATACACCTCACTACCTACAACACATACATCTCACCACCTACAACATATACATCTCACTACCTACAACATATACACCTCACCACCTACAACACATACACCTCACTACCTACAGCATATACATCTCACCACCTACAACACATACATCTCACCACCTACAACATATACACCTCACCACCTACAACATATACACCTCACTACCTACAACATATACATCTCACCACCTACAACACATACATCTCACCACCTACAACATATACACCTCACCACCTACAACATATACACCTCACTACCTACAACATATACACCTCACCACCTACAACACATACACCTCACTACCTACAACATATACATCTCACCACCTACAACACATACATCTCACCACCTACAACATATACACCTCACCACCTACAACATATACACCTCACTACCTACAACATATACACCTCACCACCTACAACATATACATCTCACCACCTACAACACATACATCTCACCACCTACAACATATACACCTCACTACCTACAACATATACACCTCACTACCTACAACACATACACCTCACTACCTACAACATATACACCTCACTACCTACAACACATACACCTCACTACCTACAACACATACATCTCACCACCTACAACATATACATCTCACCACCTACAACATATACATCTCACCACCTACAACATATACACCTCACCACCTACAACACATACATCTCACCACCTACAACATATACACCTCACCACCTACAACATATACACCTCACTACCTACAACATATACACCTCACCACCTACAACATATACATCTCACCACCTACAACACATACATCTCACCACCTACAACATATACACCTCACCACCTACAACACATACATCTCACCACCTACAACATATACATCTCACCACCTACAACACATACATCTCACCACCTACAACATATACACCTCACCACCTACAACACATACATCTCACTACCTACAACATATACACCTCACCACCTACAACACATACATCTCACCACCTACAACATATACATCTCACCACCTACAACATATACACCTCACCACCTACAACACATACATCTCACCACCTACAACATATACATCTCACCACCTACAACACATACATCTCACCACCTACAACATATACACCTCACCACCTACAACATATACACCTCACTACCTACAACATATACATCTCACTACCTACAACATATACACCTCACCACCTACAACATATACACCTCACTACCTACAACATATACATCTCACTACCTACAACATATACATCTCACTACCTACAACATATACACCTCACCACCTACAACACATACACCTCACTACCTACAACACATACACCTCACTACCTACAACACATACACCTCACCACCTACAACATATACACCTCACCACCTACAACACATACACCTCACCACCTACAACACATACACCTCACTACCTACAACATATACACCTCACTACCTACAACATATACACCTCACCACCTACAACACATACACCTCACCACCTACAACACATACACCTCACTACCTACAACATATACACCTCACTACCTACAACATATACACCTCACCACCTACAACATATACATCTCACCACCTACAACACATACATCTCACCACCTACAACATATACATCTCACCACCTACAACATATACACCTCACTACCTACAACACATACACCTCACCACCTACAACACACACACCTCACCACCTACAACACATACATCTCACCACCTACAACATATACATCTCACTACCTACAACATATACATCTCACCACCTACAACACATACATCTCACCACCTACAACACATACATCTCACCACCTACAACACACACACCTCACCACCTACAACACATACATCTCACCACCTACAACATATACACCTCACTACCTACAACACATACACCTCACCACCTACAACATATACACCTCACTACCTACAACATATACCTCACCACCTACAACATATACACCTCACCACCTACAACACATACACCTCACTACCTACAACATATACACCTCACTACCTACAACACATACATCTCACCACCTACAACACATACATCTCACCACCTACAACACACACACCTCACCACCTACAACATATACATCTCACCACCTACAACATATACACCTCACTACCTACAACACATACACCTCACCACCTACAACATATACACCTCACTACCTACAACATATACCTCACCACCTACAACATATACACCTCACCACCTACAACACATACACCTCACTACCTACAACATATACACCTCACTACCTACAACATATACACCTCACCACCTACAACACATACATCTCACCACCTACAACATATACATCTCACCACCTACAACACATACATCTCACCACCTACAACATATACACCTCACCACCTACAACACATACACCTCACTACCTACAACACATACACCTCACCACCTACAACATATACACCTCACTACCTACAACATATACACCTCACCACCTACAACATATACACCTCACTACCTACAACACATACACCTCACCACCTACAACATATACACCTCACTACCTACAACATATACCTCACCACCTACAACATATACACCTCACCACCTACAACACATACACCTCACTACCTACAACATATACACCTCACTACCTACAACATATACACCTCACCACCTACAACACATACATCTCACCACCTACAACATATACATCTCACCACCTACAACATATACACCTCACCACCTACAACACATACACCTCACCACCTACAACATATACACCTCACCACCTACAACACATACATCTCACTACCTACAACATATACACCTCACCACCTACAACACATACACCTCACTACCTACAACACATACACCTCACCACCTACAACATATACACCTCACCACCTACAACACATACACCTCACCACCTACAACATATACACCTCACCACCTACAACACATACATCTCACCACCTACAACATATACATCTCACCACCTACAACACATACATCTCACTACCTACAACATATACACCTCACCACCTACAACACATACACCTCACTACCTACAACACATACACCTCACCACCTACAACATATACACCTCACTACCTACAACATATACATCTCACCACCTACAACACATACACCTCACCACCTACAACACATACACCTCACTACCTACAACACATACACCTCACCACCTACAACACATACACCTCACCACCTACAACATATACACCTCACCACCTACAACATATACACCTCACCACCTACAACACATACACCTCACTACCTACAACATATACATCTCACCACCTACAACACATACACCTCACTACCTACAACATATACACCTCACTACCTACAACATATACACCTCACCACCTACAACACATACACCTCACTACCTACAACATATACACCTCACTACCTACAACATATACATCTCACCACCTACAACACATACACCTCACTACCTACAACACATACACCTCACCACCTACAACATATACACCTCACTACCTACAACACATACACCTCACTACCTACAACATATACACCTCACTACCTACAACACATACACCTCACTACCTACAACATATACATCTCACTACCTACAACATATACACCTCACCACCTACAACATATACACCTCACCACCTACAACACATACACCTCACTACCTACAACATATACATCTCACTACCTACAACATATACACCTCACCACCTACAACATATACACCTCACCACCTACAACACATACACCTCACTACCTACAACATATACATCTCACTACCTACAACATATACACCTCACCACCTACAACACATACATCTCACCACCTACAACATATACACCTCACTACCTACAACATATACACCTCACCACCTACAACATATACACCTCACCACCTACAACATATACACCTCACCATCTCACTACCTACAACACATACACCTTGGAGTAAAGCACAAACGGCTGTCATGTACTTACACGAACTTTGGGTTTTGTAGAGACTTCTTCCTCTTCATCACTTTCACTCTCCGAACCGGATGGAGGGAGCTCTCCCACTGCACCCTGTCGGTTTATTACTTTTTTAGTCGTCTCCTCCTCGTCATCATCTTCTTCTTCCAAATCTTGCTAATTAACCAGTGATAAAATACAAATTAAAAAGATCATTTTGTCTAACACGATTCAACTAATAATGGAGATGAGATATCTATTTGACAAAAAGAATTCCTGACAACACTGGGCCACGTCACGGGAAAGGCATCAGTTTGATGTCATTAGTAGGGAAATAAGTCTTGGCCGTTAAATATCCAATAAAAACAGAAAACTCAACGTATTACAAAAATTAATGTAGCCTGTAGACCGGACTAGAAGCATCACTCACTTGTGTCTGTCCCCTATTTATCTCACGAGATTGCTGTTTCAAAGTTTCTACATCTGTAAATCGCCTAGATCCACCTCTTGACGGTTTCCTGCCTAAATAAAACAGCTCATATTAGATTTGTCAAGCAAAAAAGACACGAAATAGAACACCAGGGAAGGAATTGGTGAGATTTTTCACAAAAGCAAGAACTATCAAAATTTTCACCAGCTGTATTTTAACCAAAGCAATTCAAAAGCTATATCCTGTGGATGGATTAAAAAGGCAAACATTTAATATCATTACTTACCATTTTCAAGTAATTGGAAGTTGTCTTCTATTTTTGCAAGTGGCAAAATGAAAGAGAGGATAACTTTGAACTGTTTTGTAGGTTACAAATAATTGAAATGTTTTTAGTTTCTGCACATCTTTGTAAAATAAACAGGACAAAATTCACAAAGAAAGTGTACAACATTCTCACCTCGACCCATGACTAGAAAGCTATGACTGTGTGTAGAAGTGATAGGTTGCTACCAACAAAAGACGTCAGAAAGACACCAGTACGGTGCACAGATGTTACAGCAGTGATTTGGAAAGCTCGTCACCTACAACCAGATGTACTTTCTAACAGTGACCATTAACACTAAAGCAATAGCCAGATATGCACTGCATGTTATCAGTACTTATATCAATCATATAGAGCATCACATCCTGTTCAGATCAGAGCAGCTACATGTAGACGCAGTCGGTGTTGATATGTTTACGCAAGTACTAAACTTGAGAAAAAATAAGACAAATACTAATCAGATATAAATTGCTCGTCTGGATCTTGGTTTTTCAATTGTTCGCAATTGAATCAACGGAAAAACTGTTAGATGAATTTGATGATGCAAAATGGAGATCTGGCAGAGTCTTTGCTATTAATATTCTATTTAGACTTCCGTACGTATGAGTCGTATATCTATTAGTTGTTAATTGTTACAGCAAAGTAGTCCAGGATAATCTAAAGAATAAAAGAAAAGAAAAAAAATTTCTGATCCAATCCAATTCCAGTTTTGAGTGCGCAATAGGGACGGCAACCATTTTGTCCTAGAAACGGCTTGCAAATCATGACTGCTCTGTTAGATATATATATAAAACTTGGTTTAATCACAATACACAGCAATACTTTATCTTTGGACCGGTGTAATGAAGTATCAAACCAAGAGATAAAATACTTGCACCCAAATAAACTTTCTGTTAGAAGAAATGAATTTATATTATTACAGCCTTGACAAACTTTTTCTTTTTCTCACTGGAAATGATTAGACGATTCATTACTGCTGCGACCATTGCTTTTAGCAGAGTTGTCTTTCCTACTGGATATAACTCCATTCTAAATTTTCAGCATTTTTCCGGGTAAATTACTATTTTGTTGTTGCTATTTAGTACCGGAGACACATGTGATTGTCGGGGCAGAACCCAGTCTTGCACATGACGATTCAACGAGAAAGTCTGCTGATAATATAACTCCAGCTCTTGGTGAGTACAACAAAAATCATATAGACAGTTAAAACTAACCATGAGGTGTAGCCTTTGCAAAGTTTGGTTGTGATAATTCACTAAGCTATAGCATATGTTATCGACAAATAATTGAAAATCCCCTAGCTAAAACTTTTACAAAACAGAAACTATAAGGTTATAACACCATAACCAAACAATTTAATCTTCCTCAGTATTTTTACAGTAACTTTTCTAGGAGCACGTAGCAATGTGAAATCTCAATACTCAATAACAGCTTCAGGTCATAAAAAATGATCATAAACAAATCCATTCGTATACTCTACCAAAAAGCATTGCCACTGAGAAAAGTGCTGCAGATCTTGGCAATAAAGCTCTTTTGCCATTGTTTGCTAAGCCAATGGAGAACACTGCATTACTGGTTTTGTCTGCATGGTAGTCAAGTACCAATAGCAAGTATTAGAAAGGGACGAGATGGCTATTCAAAGACAGCAATATACACTTCCTCCAAAGACATAAACCGCATGTACATTTAGTGATAAATAAGCGAGTAGTTTGGCCATTGTGGGATTTTGCAACTTCTTTTTCCGGAAAAATGGCTATAATTTTATTTGAGGTTATTGCCAGGTTTTGATCCAGATCAAAAACCACTAGCCAACCCCTTGATCAACCAATCACAGCACACAAATGCTTTATTCTCAATTCTAATAGTGTCTCGTCATCTGCAGCGCTCCAATCTGTCAATGGTCATATAATAAGTTGCAGACTGTTCTCTGTAACAGCGAGTTTGATCGCTGAAAAATCGATAGTAGTAAAATTTTGTGCAATTTTACGGAGAGACTTTTCCTATCGCCAGGGAAAACCACTAGCAAGATTGCGGTATGTACATTTACCATAAGACTATACATTCCAAACTGGTGAGGTCCTATATGATTGGATAAGAGCCATTTTTCAGCTGCGATTATGAAATTTCATGATTGATCTTGCTGTAAGTGTAAAAACATTACAACTGCTTCAACAGAACCACTTTAAAAAGCTGACCTTCTGGACAGGCGTGACACACTATAGAACAATGACAACAAGACATTTGAATAAGCGTTGATCGAAAAGACTGTCAACAGGAATGAAGATAGACAAACCTGGAATGAGTATGAACACCGCTTAAAATGTACATTGACAGACTTGTAATGAATGTCTACAACGCAAATGGGAAAAATATTTTGACGTTCATTCTAAAACATTTCGACATAAGGAGGAAACAAAATTTGGAATGATATAATATATGGTGCCAAAGAAAATGCTGATATATGGTGGCGAAAAGTTTTTATTGCATAGCTGACATCTATTGCAGGTTTGTCAAGATCAACATTTAGAAGACGTTTATGTTAATATCAGGTTTGCTTGTGTTATATTCTGTGAACTTTGAATCCTCCTGTGCGTACATTTGCCATTTGAGTGGGGATGGTGCTTTTGATGATAAAACTTTGACAGTAATTTGTGTATATTATAATACGCAAATACAAAGAAACCAAAAATTAGTAGTAGTAATTCACAACTTACCATTCATTATTTTATTATTATTACTATTATTATTGTTATCATTCATTTATTATTAAACCAACTATGAATTATAATTCTAATTATTCTTCCGAGTTACAAAATAATAACAATAATTAACAATAATAATAATAGTGTTTATTAATTATTATTATTATTAATATAATATTTATTAACATATATTTTTATATTTATATACATACATCATAATAATATATAATATTAATTCTATATATATATATATATTACTACTACCAATAATAATACTATTTGTTATTATTATGATGATGATGATGATCATCATTAATAAATTTATTGTGAATGAATGATGATGATGATGATGATATGATGATGATCAACATCATCATGATTGGTGATATGAATGGTGATGATATAATAGTAGTGATAATATTAATAATAATAAATAAATAATAATAATAATGAATATTATTATTATGATCCTTATTATTGTGATGATTATTAATATTATTATTATTATAATAATCATCATCACAATAATAAGGATTAAATTTAATAATAATAATGATCATCAGATCAATTTATCATAATTTTTATCATTCATTTACTATTACAATTTTTATTATCATTATTATTATTATTATTATGAATGAAATTGAATAATGATGATGATCATCATCATCATCATCTCATCATGATGATGATGCAGAACACAGTGAGTCATGTATGATTGGTAACAACAAACAGGAATTGTATTAAAAATAATTAAAAAAAAAATTACAATAATAATTTATATATAATTCAGTGTCAAACTGTACAAAAAAGTAGAAATGGAACCCTTCCAGGAGCACATGAAAAACTAAGTGAACAATTAGCGTCAATGAATGACCCAGACGATATGTGGCATGTCTTCTCTACTAAGCTTAAGGCAGGTATTGATAGATGTGTCAACAAAAGACCTTAAGCCAAAAAACAAAAACCTACCAGACTGGTTTAGCAAGAAAGCTAGCAAACTAACCTCTCGACAGCGTAAAACGTATCATAAGTACAAACACACAGGAGATCCATTCTATCTGTCGAAATATAAGATGGAGAGACGGGAAACAAAGGCCGAAATCAAAAAATTGAAAAAGGATTACCTTGTCGATAAGATATGCGACCCCCTAGCTCGTGGCAACTCAAGACCATTTTATAAACACTTGAAAAGAATGAAGAAGCAAGCCCTCAACCCTCATCAGTCTTACTGACAACAAAAACCACACTACTGAAGACCCAAGACAATGTGCTGAGCTGCTCAACAACTTCTTCCAGGAGCAATTTTGTAGAAACCAGCAAATAGATACCATACCACAAATCAATCATCCTGCTGAAGAGATAAATATATCTGACACTGGAATAGTGAAGCTGATAACGTCACTTGGGAACAGAAAGTCTCCTGGTCCCGACGGCATCAGAAAACCAGATCCTATGATAGACTTGTAAAGTACTTCTGCATGCCTAAGTCACGTATTCCGTGCCTCACTTGGTTGCGGACGCCTACCGAAACAATGGAAATCAGCAAATGTAACACCCATCCATAAGGGTGGCGACACAACCTGTGCATCTAACTACAGGCCTATCTCTCTAACCTCCATACCATGCAAAATATTAGAACATATAGTGCTTCACTGCCTCAACGAAAGACTTGATGATATCCTCCACAACCGGCAACATGGGTTTAGGAAAGGCCTATCATGCGAAACACAGCTCTGTGCAACGTACCATGACCTTGCTAAGACAGCAGAAACACACAAAACTACTCATGCGCTGATATTAGACTTCAAAAAAGCATTCGACAAAGTACCACATGCTCTCCTATTGGAAAAACTGAGACAGATCACCGATTTAAACCCCGTTCTGACAAACTGGATTCAAGATTTTCTTACTGAACGAACGCAGCGCGTCGTACTGAAGGGCGAGTACTCAACTTTGTGTGCAGTATCGTCTGGTGTACCACAGGGATCGGTGCTGGGGCCGACCTCTTTCTTCTGTACATCAATGACTTACCAGTCGCTGTCAACTGTAGAGTCAGCTTATATGCTGATGACACCTTATTATACCAAGAAGTCAATAATGACGATGAAATGGTAGCCTTCCAAGAAAACATTACTTTTGTAGAAAGGTGGTAACAACGATGGAAAAAACCTTTTAATTCTACTAAGTATCATGCCATGTGCTTTGGACCAAATCCTAAACCTCATATACATTACAAGCTTGGCTCCTCGCAAATTTCATGGGTGGAGAGCACCAAATATTTAGGCGTCATCCTTCAACACAATCTACATTTCGACCAACACATAGCCTTGAAAATTGAGAAAGCTAGTAAAATCTTGGGTGCAATCAAATATACACTCGGTACTGCCACCAAGAACAGTCGGCTGCTTGCATACACCAGTCTATGTAGACCAATTTTAGAATATGCCGATACAGTGTGGGACCCTACCAACAAGGCTATCATAAACTCAATCGAAGGCGTTCAGAGTAGAGCTGTTAGATTTGTGAGTGGTCTGAAAGGTCGCGACAGTGTCAGTGAAGCCAGAGAACATTTAGGTCTCCTGACGTTAACGAGGCGCAGGCAAAACCATAGGGTAGCGTTGCTTACCAAAATCCTCCAAGACGAGGAACGACACAGTGTACTCTCATCCAGTTATGATGAAATAATCAATAACAGATCTAAAACAACGATAGTCACACGGGCTGCTTGCCGTGGAGAGCTCACTTCCATATATCCAACCTCCAGCATGCTTCACAACAGCTTTTTACCTAGAACTATACGTGACATGAGAGCGCTACCAGAAAATCGTTAGACAGCTACATGCTGTAACCATGTAATAACACTGTAGCACACTGTTTTCCTCCTGAGGCACTCCCTTGCACCTAGTAGTGATTTAGAGTGTCCTATCGTCACAGAGGTAATACATACAGAGGTAATAATCAGTATTATTATTATTGTAATTTTTTTTAATTATTATTTTTAATACAATTCCTGTTGTTTGTTACCAATCATCAATCATACATGGCTCACTGTGATGCAGAAGAAGATGGTGAATGTGATGATGATCATGATGTAGTAGTAGTCTAATCTAAGTAGTATTATTAATTATTATAAATTATTATTATGATAATAATAATTATTATTATTATTAATTATGTATGATGATGATGATTATAATTATTATCATTATTATTATTATGATGTAGACAACAATCTTTTTCTGTCAGTGAAAATACTACTACTACTAATAGAACCACAGAAATTTTCTATTCAGTTTACCTCAATTTATTATGTGATCAGAATTTCAAAATTGCATTAATTCAATCTACTAGAGATAAAAATAGTAGTAGCAGTAATATTATAATAATGAGTCGCTGATTGACTTGATCACGATTTCCAACAAAAAGAAAACGTTCTTTGTCGCGTGTCCAGTGGGCTTTTTGTAGAAAGCATAGAACTAATATACTTAACTCTATAGCTATAATGGAAGGATAACTCCAGATATCCCATGATCCAAATGTGCAGAAATACGGTTTGTTTTCTGTGATTTGAAAACAATTTTTCTCACCTCCTGAACTCCCTAAAAACTTTACAAAAGTAAAAAACCATCTTCTGAGATGCCCTAGCGAGCGCCTCGTCATTCTTTGAAATAAATTTTTTATTAGTTTTCTACATCAATGTTCTCATTTTTGCCGAGGAGGTTTCCCTTTCTATACCCCAAACCTACCAAAGGTAACAACCAGGACAGAATATTTTCTTTCATCTTTCACCAACATTACACGTATGTATGACAGACAGCTATATAAATGGTCCAACAGCAGAAGCCAGCAACATGCAACAGTTTAGTGTTAACACCTAAAACATTCATCTATCAGCGACAAATGATAGAGAAAACATTTTACCAAATTCTAGATATTGGAAGGTCAGACAGACTTCATGAGTTGGATTGAACTGCTCGATTGAATCTGTCGCACAATGGTACGGGAATTTAACAGACAAAATCAAAGATTTTTTTATGTGATGGTGATGCAGAGTTCACTCAGTCCATACGCTATCCAGTAGAGACGAGTGGCTGTCAGTAGAGATAAATGGAGCAATGTGCAATGATACAAAACCTATACTCAGTCACACCAAACTTGTATTACCAATATATTTTTATGTATAAAATTGAGAAAAATAGATGAATAGATATTTTACATGGAATGCATGTAACCATTTGTAGCAGTATAAATATATGTACAAAACAGTATACAAAAGTTAATATAGCTCATTTTTATATGTTTACTGTAAGTGATAAACCACGCTTGTATGCCAGTTTAATGGAATGTATCAGTAAATGTAGTTTATGTACCATAAAATTTAGCCTGTGATCAAGGAATGCAGTGTTTGAAGTAAGGAACGTAGACTGTGTTTCAGAGAACATGCACTAATAGGCAAATACAGAGCCAGATTCTGCAGGGGGTTCCTCTGCAGCATCTCCTTGCCTGAACATTGGGAACCCAAACATTTCCATGGGAGGAGCCTTAGATCCCCAGAATTGTTTAGCCTCTTTACCAAGGTATAGCGTAGCCACCAAAGTGAATATGTTGGTAAGACAAGCAGCTGCGAAGCCCCAGGAGAGCCACACCAGGTCCGCTCTGGGCATCCAATTTCTGTCTCTTGATTTGACCCCCACAACGACGATAACAACAAACAACAGGATGCCTATAAAACACAAGAACATTTGTAGATTTGTAGCATCTCATATAAAATGTCGGAAAGAGGAAAAAATAGACTCACTGGAGATAGCCATCAATCCACACATAGTAATGCTCAGTATCCAGTATGTCCAGCTTTGTTCTCCCGTACATCTAAGAAACACTGCGGCCAGGAGCATAGTAGTAGAAAATATTGAGACCATAACTACTACACTGAATACTTGGCACATCACAAAGAATCCTGAAATCACCATCAAACATGTCAGCAAAACTGACATGAAACAATATTTTGGACAAATGAACCAATTTTAACAAAAATCACAAGTTTGGTTTGGGTTTTGAACATTTTATATATGCCGTTAGTTTCAGGTGGTAATTATTAAACCAAGGAAGCAGTTGCATTGCTATGATTCTTCTAGATCAGTTTTTGTCATAAATATTGGATTGCTCAGTTGGGATGAACACTGAATACTCTTCACTGCGTAGCAAACATAATCCAACACAAAGGGGCAACAGATGATAATAATAGTCAGTAATCCTGATCAACAAATTATTATTATTAATTATTGACAACAACTACCAACAAGTAAGTCATTATTAGCATTATTTCTTCACTTCATGACCGATCAATAACTATTATGATAACACCTTAAAACATGCCAGCACTGAACACTTTTTTGTGGAGTTTCTGAATATTCAAGTCTAAAGCAGCAGATTGACATATTAAATTACCCTCTAGGCCTACGCAGTGCTGATTTACAAGCGTGCCGAAAAGCAACTGGCCTCAAATGCTTGTAGCATCAGCTGAAATTTAGCTCATTATGACCTCCATTGATCGCCGAGTACATCATCTTCGGATTGCGGGCGTGGTCAATTATAATAAATAATAACAAATTTTTGTAAATGAGGTTACATCGTCTGTGTTTAAAATGAAATCTGATTGGGCAATTCATTTAGTCTTAGGCCTACTGAGGGTCATTGCAACAGGAATAAAGAATCCTTATGAAGACACCCGATCAAAAATTGGTTCTAGGATTTGATGTTGGGCTTTATTATTACGCGCCAATTTTCATCTGGCTTGAATTTGCACGCTGCACACATAAAATCGGAATGAGTGGTTTCTGTCAATATGGATGCAATTAGTGCACAAGCATCGTAAACAAAATCAACGCTTGCTTATTACGCAAATTTCGTATGTAAAATGGCAACAAGAGACGATTGCGGGATTTGTCAGGTGGTCCTATGTTATCACAATCACAAGGATCATCTTATACTCTGTACATCTATAGGATAGAAAAAAATTGTGCTTGTTTTGGTGATTTAGGGAACAATAAATGGTATTCATACAAGAAGGGACAAGTAGTGCATACGTACAATAATAATAAATAAAGTAATAATGAAAATAAATAGCAGGATCTAATTGGCCAAATAAATACTGTGCGGCAAAGAAATAAATGCACTTCCGATTCGAAGATATTATAATTATTATCATTTACTTAGTTTTATTTCGAGTCATATTTTGAAGTATTCTTGCAAGTTAGAACGTCAGGAATCTGAGCATTAATAATAATAACTAATCATAAATAATCATAGTAGTTATAGCAGTAGTAGTAATCGTGAATAGATGAATCGGATAATAATAATGAATAAGTATAAAAATAATATAATAATAAAAATAATTAATAAAAATTTAAACAAACAACAACAACAGCAACAACAACGAAAACTGCTAAGTAGTAGTAGTAGTAGTGTATTATTATTATTATTATTTATTAATTATAATAATCAACTACTACTACTAACGTTGTTGAACTTAGTTATAGTTAAAGAAATGTGTCAATATTATATACACACAACAACAATAAAATTATACCCACCTGGATTAAAAATTTGTCTTCTAACCTCTAGTTCCACTGAAAAACTCCAATAGCAATCATCATACTCTGTGACAAAGGAGTCATCTCTGAAGAAATACTTGTTCAAACAAATCTCCCAAAGTCCCATATTTTGAAAATCAAACGGTACTGTATGGTACGTTTGCAACCAGTAGGGACTGGCAAACGCTATCAAAAATAATACTAAAGCAATGAATGTGCATATGAATGCTGTTTTAAAGTTGGTGCTTCTCCATTCCACAGGTTTACCTTTCGTAAACGCCATTTTACTAAAGTAGGTCGTAGTGGATAAAAAAGTGTTATTGTTCGAAGTCCGTATTTTAAAACGGAAATCATACTTTTGGAATTCAATATAATGATTATATCCGACCTATATATTTAGGTTCTTCTGCTAGAAACTAAAATATACTATGACTCTTTACATAAAAAGACACTAAATCGCTTTCAAGGTCGTTTTCATGCCATGTAATAATTGATATATTTTGGCAAACATTCAGTCGGCTGACATATTCTGACCATACTGCCAAAACGTTGTTATCCATTAAAAATGGAATTATAGAGTTGACGAGAGAACAACTCCTTGTACAATTTAAATGCTTCGCTCAAGGGCATTCGTTAGGAAGGACTTAGCATTTCAGTTCAGTTTTGAAATAGATCTTTATGTATGTGTTTCTGATTTTGCTCTACTTTCTTTGATAGCAACTTCGTATCAAAGTCAACGCAAATATGTTGGGTGTTGTGTTGTGACAATCATCTACCTGTCTGTCAGCATGACTCTGTCTCATTTGTGAAACATGTATAGATTTTCTCAGAAAACATATGACCTGAACCTGAATGATAAAAATAATCCACACAAATTGTTCAGGTAATAGTTAGAGTTTTGGATTAGTAAGGTACAAATGTGCAATGCGTATTCTGCATGTTTGTGTTTAATTTTCCACAGTAATACTTGCCGTGAAAATTTTGTGATTGCGATGCATATCAATCATGAAGCAGTTGTCAATTTGGTAAACCATTTTTGGAACAGTTCAAACTATTGTAGTTGTAGGTTAGTTAGCCATGCGGGTGCAGTGCGTCGCGTCATCAATCTATCAGTATAGAAAGTAACTGACTGTACTTCACTTGGCTGGCAATCAACGAACGCGGTTAAAAAAATATCTGGGAGTTGTCTTCTCGAGTTGTAAGTTTTTTTTTTCAAAAATTTCTGCGGGCAAGATTCCAAGAAAACGAGAACCGATGTAAATCGAGGCGCTCGAGTGATAGGTTTATGAACGAAATGCTAAAAATTTATTATTATCATTAATTTACGATGGTCACGTTTTTTATGTGTTAGATATTTGTTTAATTATTTAGCGATTTTTATGTCTCACCTAATAGCGTCCACGATGAACACACTTTATTCTGACAGTATGATTGCTAGCAGAAGTATTGTTAGTGATGGTAGTGGTGAAACAACAACAGCCACCACTGCTGCTGCCAAAGCCACCAGCAGCGTCTTCACGAAGTTTAATAGCAAGAGGAATCTGAAAACGAACAAGAACTTTAAGAGTGATAAGAAGTCTCCTGGTGACTTTAGTAACTCTACCACCATTGCAGCAACTGACAGTATGGCTAGTACCCCTATCGTTGTTGTTCTGTCAGATACAGAAGATGAGGAAGATGATCATGATGATGAAATAATATTATTGGATGATGATGATAATAATAGTAGTAGTAGTAGTAACAGCAGTGAAGTCCAAGAAAAGAAGACATCAACAACACATACTGGTGAAGTGAAAAGCAGTAATATTAATCAGAAGATTGAAGCTGTTGATAACGGTCATGTGTGGAATAATCATGAAAATACCCTAATAATACTGAAGAAAAAAAATGTTGCTTCTTCATTGTTAATAGGAGAAGAAAATAATGCTTATGTTGTTAAAGATTTTTCTGACAGTGATACTTCTGATTGCTGTATTAGAGAGGTCGGTACCAGTTACCATGGAGATGAAACAACCCCTGGCTCTGGTTGCATAAAAATAGCGCATAAGAAAAGAAAGTCTTCAGGTAGCAGTGATGGACGTGACCATAGTTCTGCTGATAATGATGAAAATGATAGCTGTGGTCGTGATGCTGTGAAAAAATTTCGTTCAAAAATTTCTCAAACAAGCGATCAACAACCTGCTATACGCAATGGCGAGAACACCATTGCGGTTTTAGACTCTCCTAGTGAGTTTTCAGAAAGGAATGTTAAAAGGCATCACCGCAAAACAAAAGACACGGTTAATGGCATGAAAAAATCTAATTCTGGAGGTTCGATTCAAGAATATGAGACATATGATAGCTTTGAAGAATGTGACAATGATGAAGCGGAACTTGTGAAAACTGGTATCAAACAATATACATTTTTTAGCAGTAATGATTGTGCAATTCTTGAGCAGATGATTGATGATCAAGTTGTCGACAAAATAGATACGTTCAAACCTTGCACCGTTGATCGGGCACCGTTACGCAACAAATACTTTTTTGGAGAAGGTTATACATACGGTACTCAGATGAAGCGTAAAGGGCCGGGAATGGAGGAGCTCTACCCAAAAGGATTCGTTGATGATATTCCCGAATGGATTCACAAGCTTGTCATTAAACCTTTGGAAAAAGCTGAGATAATACCCAAAGGTTTCGTAAACAGCTGTGTAATAAATGACTACCTAGCTGGGGGGTGCATTATCTCACATATTGATCCTAAACAGTTATTTGACCGTCCGATTTACACAATTTCGTTGCTGAGTGATTCAGCACTTTCATTTGGTGTAAAGTTTACTTTCAAGCCAATTAGATGTAGTGAACCAGTGTACCGGGTGCCTTTGAGGAGAGGCTGCATCACCTCAATCAGGTAACTTACCTATTTTATTACCTTGGTTGGTTCCACAGCTTTTTCCGTTGTTTTACTAGATATAAGTCCATGCAGTGACTCTTCTACTTTCTGTATAATGATTTGATACGCTGCCCGATTTAAAAATTGCATGTTAAGTTTAACTTGTGTTAAGATGGAAATCTTTACAAAGTGCATATTTGATTGTGTATAAAATTCATTTGGAAATCAAAATTAAATTTTTGAGCGTGACCTGATGTTCAGCTTCTGGCGATAAACAATAGATAATGTTAAAAAATTTAGCTCTAGTTTTTAAGGGTGTTGATCAAAATGTTTCTCGTAAATGTTACCGAATATATTGAAGTTGTTTACTCGTGGGTATCACACTCCTATACAAAATTGTTGACTACCTTTGTACTTGGTGTATATTAAAAAGTGGTTACCCATGATAAAAACGGGAATTGTTTTCCAATAACATTTGAGAAACGAGCATTATAATATGTTTTAGTGGTTACGCAGCAGACAATATTACCCACTGCGTCAGACCTCAGGACACGAAGCATAGAAGGGCAGTCATAATACTTAGACGGTGAGTTCTTGTTCCGTTATTTGTTGCAGCCTGTACACAGCTACACATCCAATGTTGTAACAATAACTAACATTCTGGTTTACAGGGTGTTTGATGATGCACCACGTCTGCCACCAAACCACCAGCTGCCTTGGAAGGAAGAACCTGAGAGGTACAGCCATAGACATAGGAGGAGTTCACCAGCTCAGTACAACTATCATTACTCACAGTCTGACAAGCGTCGCAAACGAGGTACTCATTCTTGTCTGTTTGGTTCGCCCCTGAGCCATTTAGCGGTTAAATTATAGCACTGTATCACATCACTGATGGGGTCCCGGCAGTTTTTTTGTGCGGCGCTAGTATTAAAAAAACTGGAAGCCCGCTTTCCACCATCAATACTATTAAAATGAAAGTCACTTCATTTTAACGATTACAAAAGAAACATTCTTTTATTCACGGCGACTGATAAGTTTGGGGTATATAATACTGACGATGCGCCATCAACATAAATCGTAACAGTACATCAAATTGTAGTAGCAAACCACAGTAATTATTCAATGGTGCGCTTTCATTAGTCTGCGTTGGCAAGCTCAATTAAACCCGAAATATGCAACTATGGTTCTACCCGTGAACATGATATTTAATTTTTTTAACTGAAAAAACCAAATTTCTTCAAAAATAACTCCTAAAGGCTTTATTGATTCTTTGAGCTTTCTCAACAACATCATTTTTGTCATATTACTTGCTCAAATTACCTCAAATCAGAATAATAGGCAAGCAAGTCGTGATTTCTAATGATAAGTTCAACGTTCGACTAAGCTACTTCCGGTTGCATCGCTAAAGTGAAACTACTCTGCCGGGACCCCAATATACAATGACCGTTTAGCCTCATTCTAGGCGCAGTTGTTATAGGCCCCGTTTACACTGGTGCGCTATGCGTGCTTCGTACAAATGTGAACACTAAGCTCGCAGCGAAAACGCCAGCTGTTCAGATAAGCTCGCACCAATACCGGTTCCGCATCATCTCAAAACTGAAACAGGGCCCAAGGTGTTTTCATACGGATACGGAACTAATGCGCTAGACAAACGATCGTCTAAACAGGCACTTTGGTGCGGACCAGTACCGAACCGTGGTTGTTACGATTTTTTACCATGTTTCGTAGCGTACTAGTGTAAACCGAGCGATAGTCTTCTCTTGTTAAAGGTGTTGGTACATGGTTCAAGTTTGCTCGTTTCGGATGGATTTAATTTTCATTAAATTACCTTCAAAATTAGCTTTGAATTTCGTCTGGCTTTACAAAAGTATTTCTTATCTAAATATCGTTAGTGAACCGATTAGTCTGTGCACAGCACATGGACAATTCATCTTCTTATCACAATCTTATACCAGTCATCCATACTTTAAAATGTCAATGAGCAAGTTTGGAGTTTTCTTCCCATTTCTAAGAACTAATCGGAGAATATGAAAGCTTCTGTAGATCAGGAAGTAGTCAAGGGGCCTAGTCGGCTTGTGGGATTTTGTGGGCTCCATTATCAAACACCCCCACCGGCTAGGCTCTTAGATTAGTCAGGAAGTTATGGTGGCACATAACTTCAGATGGATTCGTTTTCAAAGCATATGAACGGATTTGAAATAGTCTAGACAGTTTGCAAAGCGTCTGTTACATTGAAAATAATTGAGTAGTTGTAGTAAAATAGCCCAGAAAATGTTTAAAAACGGGCCGTTGATTATAATAAATAAATCGTCAGCCTTAGCAATTGCGGGATTCAGGCTATAAAACTATATTTCCTGTCGAACAATCGTAAATTCTGCTAATCGTATAGTTGCTTTGCGAATAATTCAGATAGTTTAGAAATGATTCAGATGATTTGGAAATTTACAAACCGTATGAACCATTTTGAAATAGTTTGAACTGTTTTAAACTGATCTTAACTATTTTGAAACGTTTGGAAAAGTTTGCAAAGCACATGACTTTCGAACCAAAAGCGATTGTCATCATTTTATATATAACCTCTATGCAACTTGAAACAGCCTATAAATTAACTTAGCGCGTTCGGATATACTATGCTATAGCCAAATGCCAAAATCGTAACTATTTGCATCAACCTGCAATGACTACCATCTATTCTCACTGTAACAAACTCAATGTTGAAGCCGCGTTACTTGACTGTCCATGTACATTACAGGAGGTGATGAGAAGGATGAAGAGCGTCGCTATGATAAGAGATCAAGACGCAGTGCTCCAACAGCTGAGACACGCAGCACCCGCCATCGCAGATCTATCCGACAGTAAAATTGAGGCTTGCCAGGCCTGGCTACCGCATGTCTTACAATATCAATAGATAGTTTTATATGTTTGTGACAATCTCAACAAGGAATTTAACCCATTTATGGAGTCTGTTAGCGTTTACTGTACATAAGATGTTATTTAATTACTCCTTGCAGACATCAACCTTCCTGTCTTTGTTTATTACTTTTAAAAACTAATCTAAATACATTTGCCTGTAAAATGCTGCTCAGTATAAAAATAGTGTTTAAATAAATAGACTGATATGAGTGAATATCAATGTACGAGCAGGCAAAAACAAGAAAATAATGCGACAAAACAACGCCGTCTTTAGAAACATGAGCCTTGACATGAGTGGCCTCCATTCATTCACCACAGTGTAGGCGACTACACTTTTTTTGTACTCTAAAACAAAATACGACAGTTAAAACTCATTTACTAACACCAGTATAAATTGAACATGTGCAGTAAGACATTACTAGGAATGTGACAGGGACCCTACAAGCCCAGGTGTAATATACAAAACACACTCACCGATTTGTTTGTAAAACTCAGAAACTTTTTACTAAAAGAACTTCGTTTATGCGAAGTTGCTTTGTCATATTCTGCTCCTTTATTTTCTAAAAGGAATAAAAAGAATTGTAATAGTGTACAATATAAGTCTAATGTGGGCATCGTGAGAAAAAAACTACTCTTCTACAAAGGTCGAATAATGCAGTAGATGCGCAAGAACAGAACAAGTCTATGTAAAGGAGAACAGTCCTTCCCAAAAATCATTTGGTCCCGAAAGCATCCCATAGATTTTGATGATAATACTAAAATTTATTGTAATAAATGGCCAAATTTGCCTTTCAACAAGCTTGACAGAGCAGCAAAACGGTGGCAAACTTTGCCACCTCTAAAATTCATCACTGCGGTAACAAATCTACTTTGTAGAGTTGTCTACTCACAGGAGATAACTCCATTAAAGTTTTGGAGTTGCTTTTCTCCAGGGAAATTACTACGTTAATATATTTTATCAGATCCTGGAAATACACAAGATTTCCGATAGAAATAGTTGACAAATATTTCATCAGGGCCATCAATTTGAGGGGGATTTACTCAGGGCGGAAACCGTACATAACCTGCCATGATTGCTTGTTAAAAGAGAAAAGAAAAAGGGTATGAGAGAAAAACAAATAAGCTAAACTCTGAGAGTAGGAGAGAGAGAGAGCCTACCTTTATGAGTGTCGATACGGTGGTGAGGTTTGGATGCCTCCACCCATTCATTCTCCTCCTCATTGTCACTCATGTTGGAGAGAAGCGGTTGCTTCATTTCATCCTTGTACACCCTGTGGTGGGGCTTGTGCTGTTTATGATCACCTCCATTGGTGTGCGTAATGGGTTTAAGAGACGAGTATGAATGGTCACCATTGCCCCAGCAACGCTCTCTCTGTCCATCATTAGACTTGGTACCGCCACCGTTAACATAATGAACGTGTCGTTTATCGTCGTCATTTTCCACAGCTGATACAACATTACCAGATCTCCTCCGAGGAGAGTCATAGCGATGGGAATTTCCTTGCTGCTTGTGTGATGTCGAATGTCTGTTTCTTTCGGATGTGGACAATGAGCGAGAGCGTGAAGATCTGTGATGTCGAGATCTGAGAGAAGACCTTGACCGGGAACGATGGGATGATTTAGAACGTCTGACTGGAGAGCGAGATCGGCTCCTGTGCCTACGGTGATATCGAGCAGGTGAAGGTGATCGTCTATACTTGTAAGATGATCTATCGTATCTTGAGGACACATGCCGTGGCCTTGAACTTCTAGAATCATGTGGAGATGAGGAGCGTCTATGCCTTCGCGAGGACCTTGAACTCGATCGCCTCGATCTGTTTGGAGATCTCAATGGTGATCTTGATCTATAGTAATCCCTTGCTCTCTGCGGAGATCTTGATCTGGAATCTTCGTATCTGCGTGGAGAGGATGATCTAGACCTGCGGTGTTTGTGACCTAAATGACGATGTGTAGATCTAGAATTTTCTGATGCCCGAGAAGGTGAATTAGAATGTCTGCGCGATGAGTGTTTGGTATAGTTGGAGCTCTCCGATCTTCTGTATATTTCTGAAGTTCGGGAATGTTTGTGCCGGTGTTGAGAGGTAGAAGACCTTCCGTGTCTATGAGGAGACGAAGAACTGTGACGAGAACTACTTTGTTTGGACTTTTCTGATACCTGTGCTGAAGGAGGGTGGTGTTCAGAGCCGGGTTCATCTTTGGGTGCTGGTTTGGTAAAACCGTTTTGTCCCGCTTTCGCCACAGTCGATATATCAGAGGATGAATGGACACTGTTACATTCAGTTTTATGTACTGCTGGCAAATCTGGGCCTGCTGTAGACGATGAACCCACCCCTAAAATGTCGCTGGCAGTAGATACAATTTCTTTCCCGTTGGACTGTGATGGGACTCCAAAAGGGTTCTGGGTAGGTGCCATAGATTTTTCCACAATTGTTGTTGTGTCTTGCAACTGTGAAACATAAAATAAAAATTTTCTCATACTGCTATACTATAGGCTGGTGCTGAGATAAAGAGAGGTCATAGAGACCGAAGGCACACTCATTCGGTGACGTTTATTTCTAAGCAGTTCATTTAGGTCTAGGATGAAAAGAGGAGATAACTCCTTGTAAATTTATTATTAATGGTTGATTTATAATAATATCGTGTATTTCTAGTATTAGGCAGTTATTAAAGCAATTGCAGCAGTATTATAATATAATTTTTATTTGGCTACACATAATGTAATGATGTGTTGTTTTGGAAAACATGACACCACAATTTCATCACAAAATTAACAATAATAATCATTATATTAATAAATACCATGGGCAATAATACAAATATTACACATAAACTTACCATTATAGCAATATGAAAGCAGATCCATTTTGTTAATGATAACAAAAACATAGCATTAATACAAATTAATTGATAATAATTATACATATGGAGTTATTTCCTCTATTTCATCCAAGACCTAAATGAACTGCTTGGAAATAAACGTCACCTACATATTCACAGTGGAGAGTAGAAGAAAATACCAGAAAAGACAAATACATAGCCAACAATCCAATTGGTTTTTCCAATAGCACATGGACAGATGCCCTCAGCCAGAGTAGTCAAAGTAATCTATAAAGCTGAAAGCACACTACAATGAGCGTAACACAAGCCGCAGCTGAGAGCATACTAACCTTACCGGTACTAGTGGGTACTACTAACCTTACTGGTACTAGTGGATACTACTAACTAGGCCTGGACGATAGTTCGAAATTCGAGTCGATAGTCGATATAGTGATACTGAAGCTAGTCGAGTTGCACACTTCACAGCAAAGCGATATTTCGCTTATTTTGGAGTTGTCGATAATCGGATAAGAAGGAGGACAACTCCGCATATTTTTAACAGGAAATTCATCTGTACGCATGCGAAATCGCTCTTTTTCCCATGGTGGTCTGACAGTGCAGGCGTCGTGCGTTGTATTGTCTTGTGGTCATCTTGATTCTGAAGGTGAGTCCATGAGCATCGTACCTTCTATCTAGCCTCTAGTATCAAGAGCTCCAATGTACTAACAATATGTTACCGGTGTAGGAGAGAAAATCAACAAGAATCTGTCATCAAACTTCATAGAAAGGATTGCGTAAAAAAATAATTATTATTATTATTAATAAATAATTAAATAGAAAATAATAATTCATAACAGTTAGTTATTAATAATAAGAATAAAAACGATAATAATAGTTAATAAGTACATGCAAGTAACAAGTTCACTTATAAGTTATTAATAATAAGAATAGTAATAATAATAATAAAAACGGTAATAATAATAATTAATTAATAATAATAATATAATAAGTACATGATGGTCATCATGATGATGCTGCAATTTTATTTATAATAAGTTATTAATAATAATAAAAACGATAATAATAAGTACAAGCAAGTTTATTTATAATGTGTGGTTTTAACCTACCAGTTGCATCATCATCAGTATGTAATAAGAATAATAGTAGTATTATTATGCTGTTGCTAATTTTGACTAAGCTATTATAATTATTATTACTCAACTACTGTAACTATAATTAATATTTATTTCTTATGTGTTGATGATCATTCAAGTTATTATTAGTTATCTTTCTCTTTGTTCTATGATGATTATTCTGTTATTATTATTATAAATATTATTGTACTAATTACTATTATTATTATAATACTTAGTGTTATAATTGTTATTATAATATATATTATAAATAAATATTGTAATTAATAATATTATTATAATAATAATTATGGAAAATAATAATAAGTACAGACAATAGTTTTTTCATTATCACTACTAAAACCCATTGACGAATTATCCCATGAGTTGAACGACTTATTTCTGTGGTAAAAAAAATACAATAAAATTTTATAAATTTTCAACAACTCAAGTTGTTGTTCAAGGTTAAGATTGGTTTTAGAATTAGATTATTACCATGAATCCGGATATTTGATTATAGATGGCTTCGGTGAATGGTGATGATGATGATGATCTTCAGATAGTAGAAGCCCCCTTGAAAACGACCAACAAGAGGAGCATTATCTGGACATTTTTTTCCAAAATCAATAAGGATTGAGCAAATTGTGATCTATGCATGCCGACAGTCAGGAAGATAAAAACAACAGACTCCTCTACTACCAATATGTGGGTCCACCTGAAAAACCACCACGCACGTCAGTACACAGAACTTGAGAGCCAGAAACAGGATACCAACAAGAAGTGTAAAGCACCACGCAAAGCTAATCAGCCTACTGTAAAAGAATGTCTCAATCGCAAACAAGGTTATGAGTCTGATAGCCGTCATTGGAAGTTGATCACAGAAAAGCTCACGGTGATGGTGGCTAAGCTGATGTTGCCTTTCTCCATTGTTGAAGAGCCAGAGTTTATAGAGTTTGTGCACAGCCTTGATGAGAGATACCATCCGCCTTCTCGGAAGTACCTTAGCAACACCGCTATCCCACAGAAATTCAATGAAATCAAGGAGAAAGTAAGAAAGGATGTCAAAGAGGCGAAATATGTTAGTGTTACCTCCGATGCTTGGTCCTCTGCAACCATGGAGTCGTATCTGTCACTCACTTGTCACTTCATAACCCCCACTTGGAAACTGAGAAGTTATTGCCTGAGGACAATTTACATGGACACCGAACACACTGGAGAGAACATCGCAACCATGATCAGAGAGATTCTCAAAGAGTATGACCTATACATGGACAATGTAGTTAGTATTACGACTGACTCGGGTACCAATATGGTCAAGGCTTGTGACACGCTGAAGATCACTAGGATACCGTGCTATGGTCATATCCAGCATAATGCAGTGAACAACAGCACTAGACAGGAGTCAGTAGTAGCCATGGTGAAAAGTGCAAAAGCCATTGTCAGCACATTCAGCCATTCTGGAAAGTGAGTACATTCACATTTAATTCTTATACAACTGTGCTCATGTTTCGTCCTACATGTCCATAAATAGGTAACATTCACTGTCTGTCGGGACTCGGACAAAACTCCTCTTGTATCACATTACATGCATGTAAATGTATACTGTTTCCATTACAGACTGAAAGCAGCTCTCAAAAAAGAGCAAAAGGACCGTGGCTTTCCTGTCCAAGGACTAGTTGGCGAGGTGTCAACAAGGTGGGGCAGCAGATATCTTATGGTTGAGCGGCTATATGACAACAGAGAAGTTGTGCAATCTGTACTGCTCAGTGGTGAGTTGCAACTTGTCTGGGTTCCATTTTATATGTGAATCCACGTGCACAATGTCAACTCGTTAACTACTTGAGATGTGAATTTGGATAGATTGTGATGTGTTTTTACATGATTCTTTGAAGACAAGAAACATGCCAGGCATAATTTGACGTGGGACCAGATCTGCTGTATGGAAACATTTATTGAAGCTCTGAAGCCCCTCAACTCGCTGCAGAACTCCTTGAGCAATTCCAACAGTGTATCAATCTCCAGCGTCCATTCAACACTGCGGCATATTCAGTATATATGTCAGTCTGAAGTGAGTTGTGATGACGTAGCTAACCAGGAGCTCGCGAAGGAGATACGTGCTGGCATCTGGACTTACATGGAGAGCAGGTTAGTCTCTAAAATGTTCAGCATACATGTACTATGTATTACTCAGCCATTTTTGAATTGAATTAAATACAGGGATGATTGTCTAACTACGTGCCCTGATTGCCATTCACATGTGGATTGATGTGCTTACATTGACTGAGAGGACATTATGTTGAATTACAGATACAAGACTGCAGATAAAGACGGTGCCTTATCAAAGCTGCTGAGGTTGACAGGGTTTTTGGATCCGAGGCTTGCTGTCACAGCCGAGGTTGACACGAAGGAACAGGCCACCGTGCAAGCTGTAGCTCTTGGTAAGATAAATACTTATTGACTAGTCATTTCAGTCCCATAGCTGATAGCCTCATCCTGGTGGTTGCTGTTTGCCTGTGTCCCAATCTTTTTGATGCTTTTATGGTTGTGACTCTGTATCTTTGTGTTTGAAATCTGGGGAGTTTTGAAAGTTTTGAGTGCTTTCTTTTGTCAATGTAAAGTTGGTGTGTCTATGTACATGTATATATTTTATGGTATTTGCAGAATGTATAGAGGTTGGGGAGGTGGAGCCGGAAGAGGAGGAACAGAGTCGCTCCAATGATACAGATCTGAGTCTGATAGAAATCTTGATGAGTTCCCAGTCAAGGACAGAGCTTCAACATGATGATGCCGAGACCCGAGCACGACGAGAGGTGTGTGTAATAATGCACTCTGTGGCACCCCATTCAATTTACGTTGGTGTTTTGTCACACGTGAATCAGTATTGATGATCGAAGCTGTTCACATTTTCATCATGATGTTCATCAGCCTTCTGCGACAAGATCTCTTGAGAGAACACCAGCCCCTTGAGCGGCCTCAAAATACCAATGTTTAATTTTCATTACTTTTGAGCAGGTTGAATACTATATCCAGTCAAGTTATCCAACCATCACAGCCAAAGACGATTTGTGTGAATGGTGGAGAAAGAATGCTAGCCAGTATCCCATGCTCGCAAGAGTGGCCAGAAAGTTCCTATGCTGCAATGCCACCAGCACAGCCTCAGAGCGCCTATTCAGTTTCGCTGGACAAGTTGTTTCAAAGAAGAGAACATCACTAAAACCAGACAAAGTTGACATGTTAACTTGCCTGTCTTATAATCTACGATCAATTCCAGAATGAATACTGTAGAATGGCTTTTAGTAATATTATAATATGTAAAATAACTATTTTCATGGAAATATTTTCACCATCTAATTGCACCAAGTGTTTATTTCAACCATCTGTCTGTGTCTCATCTGAATTAGTAATTGATGCTATCATCAGTACTTTACCATCTGTAACTCTATGCGGTCCACGTCACATTCTGTATCATGCGCTAATTATATACACCTTCGGACAGTTAATCATACTTGCATGTTTCATTTATGCGATGTTTATTTTTTGTTGATATCCTGGTTAACAATGCATTAACATTCCTGTTAATAAAAGCCATTCTAGGTAGGTAGGTAGGTGTCATGTCAGCATGCATATATCACAGTTGCTAATCCATTCAAAAATAAAATTTTATTACATCCAAATCTGTAATTTGATTACCACGTATTCATTAGTGATTCTGTACGCACATGGAGCACTGAGATCATAAATACAGTGCATTTCTGATCAATGAAATAAACACATCGGTGTTTATCTTATTGTTCTGAATGGGATATATCTGGAGGTTAGGGTTGTCCCCCCAATGAGGCAGACAGATCCGAAATATCGATCTACCGATAAGCATTTAGTGAATTTCGAGATTTCATCTGGGAATTCCAGGTAAGGAAGGGCAACTCGAAATTTCGATATATCGCCGCCTCAAATGCAGATATCTTTCGTTTGTTCTTTCTCCCATATCGTCCAGGCCTACTACTAACCTTACCGGTACTAGTGGGTACTACTAACCTTACTGGTACTAGTGGGTACTACTAACCTTACTGGTACTAGTGGGTACTGCTAACCTTACTGGTACTAGTGGATACTGCTAACCTTACTGGTACTAGTGGGTACTACTAACCTTACCGGTACTAGTGGGTACTACTAACCTTACTGGTACTAGTGGGTACTACTAACCTTACCGGTACTAGTGGGTACTACTAACCTTACTGGTACTAGTGGGTACTACTAACCTTACCGGTACTAGTGGGTACTGCTAACCTTACTGGTACTAGTGGATACTGCTAACCTTACTGGTACTAGTAGGTACTACTAACCTTACTGGTACTAGTGGATACTACTAACCTTACTGGTACTAGTGGATACTGCTAACCTTACTGGTACTAGTGGATACTACTAACCTTACTGGTACTAGTGGGTACTACTAACCTTACCGGTACTAGTGGGTACTGCTAACCTTACTGGTACTAGTGGATACTGCTAACCTTACTGGTACTAGTAGGTACTACTAACCTTACTGGTACTAGTGGATACTACTAACCTTACTGGTACTAGTGGATACTGCTAACCTTACCGGTACTAGTGGATACTACTAACCTTACTGGTACTAGTGGGTACTACTAACCTTACCGGTACTAGTGGGTACTGCTAACCTTACTGGTACTAGTGGATACTGCTAACCTTACTGGTACTAGTGGATACTACTAACCTTACTGGTACTAGTGGGTACTACTAACCTTACCGGTACTAGTGGGTACTGCTAACCTTACTGGTACTAGTGGATACTGCTAACCTTACTGGTACTAGTAGGTACTACTAACCTTACTGGTACTAGTGGATACTACTAACCTTACTGGTACTAGTGGGTACTGCTAACCTTACTGGTACTAGTGGATACTGCTAACCTTACTGGTACTAGTAGGTACTACTAACCTTACTGGTACTAGTGGATACTACTAACCTTACTGGTACTAGTGGATACTGCTAACCTTACCGGTACTAGTGGATACTACTAACCTTACTGGTACTAGTGGGTACTACTAACCTTACTGGTACTAGTGGGTACTACTAACCTTACTGGTACTAGTGAGTACTGCTAACCTTACTGGTACTAGTGGATACTACTAACCTTACTGGTACTAGTGGGTACTACTAACCTTACTGGTACTAGTGGGTACTGCTAACCTTACTGGTACTAGTGGGTACTACTGACCTTACTGGTACTAGTGGGTACTACTAACCTTACTGGTACTAGTGGATACTGCAGGCTTTAGTAGACTTCGAGGTTTAAAGTGAAACACATTGGAACTAGTAGAAGACTTCTCAATAGACTTGGTTCTCTCCACAGCACTAGTTTTTGAGGAACTTGAGCTAACCACCTTCACTTTCTCATAGCGGCCCTCATCAATCTAAAATAGAGCGAATGGTTGCAATCAGCCAATATGAAAACTTCAGCCTCTGCGCGCCTGCTTACGGTACAAACCATCGTAAGGTGATATAATTACATAAACCCTCTTGGTTAAATTTGGAACAAAAACATGAAGGATGCTTCAGCTCTTTTGCGTAGCAGTACAAAAAAACTTAGTGAAGAGTATTTTCATAACTTTTGAGAATTTTTCGTTCTATTAATGATTAATTTGTTGTCATTGATTATGTAACAGTTGATTAGCAGTGGCTGCAATGTAACTGTTATACAAGACAGGTGTAACCTGGCTACTATAGCTTGAATACAACAAATATGCCAAAGATTTTATGTATGAATAAAAAAAATAAACAAAAAATGCAGAGATTTCTTATTCATAGAAAATGCAACCAATTGCGTTAATACGACAAAACTGACTGAACAAAGTGCACACATAATAACACAAAATATATACAAACTCCATTTTGTATCGTTAGATAATATTGTAGGTGTTAGTAACAGGAGTCTCCAGTCTGTGGAGCAGTCACCTATTGTAATCCCTAGTTGAACCACATAAAATATATTTGAAGGCAACTTTTCTCAGTGTATGAAAAATCAAATATATTCAGCGGTAACTAACCATCTACACGGATGCTGCCATCAATTGTAGAGCAATAAAAAGTTTTTTTTACCTGCAAAGTTTTGGAGTCGTCCTCTTCCTCAGATAGTTCAGCATAAGGAACAAGACTAGGCACTAAAACCTTGGCTACATTTTTATTCTTAGTTTCCTGGTTAGTCTTAGCACCAAGGCTATTTGAGGCCAGCTTTAGTTTGATGCCGTTAAACTTAATATAGGATGAATCGGCAGAGGTTGAGCTGAGAGAGTTAGATGTGCTAGCAGTGTTACTGTTGTGAGACTGTAGCACATTGGCGTTAGACTTGGACATCTGTACAGACGGGGGTTGAGGGCCGATCATTTTCACCGTCTGATGATCTCCGGACCCATTCTGTTGCACTGCAGACAAATGTAAGCAATTAGCCTTGAAAGGTTCATAACACCCATCTTTTAGTGTATTTCATTTGAATTCCTGTTGAAAAAATTTCTATGGGGTTGCCCTCCCGTAAGTTAGACAAATCCTATAGATACAATCAGCGCTAAGCTAATAGCAAATTTTTTTACTGACACGCAACAAGTTACAGAAAGCTATAAAGCTCATTTGTATAGAAGTGGGGTCTCCCAGACGCTGGCACTGTGTAGTGACTTTTGCGATTGAAAAAAAATCACAGTAACTTTTCTGTAATGGTTTTTCTTGAGATAGGAGCGTTTTCATTATTGGTAAAGCTGTTATTACATATGCACAAATCGGCCTTCACTTAAGAATGTTTCAAGACGACTACAAACTTCAAGTCCATCTCACATTGCCGACTTTTGCCCTTCAACCACAGTTGAGTGTCCATCTCACTAGCAGACCTACCTGGCTGAGTGTCCATCTCACAAGCACACCTACCTGGTTGTGTTATAGTGTGAGGTTTACTTCCTTTAGAAAACGATGACTTTCCTGTCCTCACGTAAAAGAGAATATACGCTTCAGCACCGAGTACAGTATTTAGCGTGGACTGAGTGACCTACAAGACAATACGAGACGCAATGTAAGAGAACACAACTACACAGACAGAGCGCAAAGGCTACAGCGGACTGTACACGACTATTGAGGGGAGATAATTACTGACCGTGGAGTCATTCATGCAGTACCAGTTTCTATTGGGAGCCTTGATGTAGCAGTAGTAGTGGCCAGATGTGCAACTGAAGCCTGAGTGGACCAACACTCCATACAACTCATAGTTGACTTGCTCTCCCTGCGGTACACATAGACATAGAAGTGCTATGTATTCTCTATATGTAATGTGTACAACACACGCAGGTAACACTGCTTACCTGGGCCACACTCATATACGGACGGATGTTCATTTGAACAGGAAACTTGATGTGGCGTGAGATCTTTGAGCCGAGGGGGCGACTCATATCGAACCTTTTGAGGTGAATGGTGAGAACATTGGGAGTTCTGTGTACGGTGAAACGCTTCTGAGCAGGAACCCTCACCTTGCACCTACCAACAATGATATCTTACTACTTACATAGTCAGTACTAACGGCTAGCGACCGCACTGTGTGTAAGTGGACATGCAATGAGAGAGAATGCTCCAGAAACGAGAGGAAGTAGACACACCCACCTCTCACACTTGTACGCATTCTCTATATCCAACTTCTCCGGAGAGACAAACTTGTGCAACGCTTGCTCAATACTTGCAACTTCCTGAACATGTACAGTACGGCTTGGTAATTATATAATAACCATAGAGTTAACAATGACACTACCAGCCATAGAGTTAAAGGTGACACTGTTATGCATACAATAAACAGTGACATTACCAGACATAGAGCTATCAATGAATAGACTTATCAACGAAACTATTAGACATAGAGTTATCAATGACATAACAGACATAGAGTTACCAATGACATAACAGACATAGAGTTACCAAAGAATAGAGTAAGCAATGATACTAACCTTCAGGTCTACGCTGAGGTCCAGGAAGGGATCATATGTATTAGAGGCGTGCATACACCTGAGACATTTCACTTGACTCCTCAGGTAACCACTAAACACTTGGTACACAAACGTTGTCTCCTTACTGTACTTGTCTAGGCTAGGGTCAAGGACACATACCAATGGTTAGAGAGCACACATACAGTAGCAAAACAGCGTATCCTACATGCGATATACACTCACCCATTGGTTCCAGCAAGACAAGATTTCTGCATCGAGTCAACTACATAACGCAAGAACTCATGGGCATCTTCCTGTTGGCCCCAGGTCAAGCTCTTCGCTATATCTACAGGCAGAGTAAACCAGCTAAGGCTTGGAACATTTAAGTGTGAGCTGTCTGCTTTATGTAGGATAACTCCAAAAATTCTTAATAAAACTGAATGTTGTATAATATGCGCTTTGCAACGACAAGTTTCGATCAACACGTGTAAAAACCGAACAATCATTTTGTGTAACACATGATCAAAACCATGGGAAACATTTTTCGAAAATTTTCAGAGTTTTCTTCTCCTTGCGATTTATTCCTATCACATATTGCGGTCAAGCACTAGAAAGCCACCTCAAGCGCTGTTTCCTGTTCACAAAACAACAAATTATTTTTGCCAGCTATTTTTTTATCAGATATCCAATAAA
The DNA here is from genome assembly GCA_945261195.1 of Cryptosula pallasiana. Classification (NCBI taxonomy): domain Eukaryota; kingdom Metazoa; phylum Bryozoa; class Gymnolaemata; order Cheilostomatida; family Cryptosulidae; genus Cryptosula; species Cryptosula pallasiana. Next base: position 5,623,549 of record OX183139.1, read on the forward strand.
TAGTTAAAAATGGCAAATTGATTGGAATGGTAGCACCGTGCAAGCTTTCAGTCAGATTTTTACTAAGCCAGTCGTGAAAGAATAAAATCAGCTCTGTAAATATATAACTGTGTGTGTTATTATTTCCCTACAGTAGCCATTTCCAAAAGGAACAATTCAACATGTTTAATTATTTTTTCAGTTAGAGAAAATCCAGTAATTTGCGTAAATAAATGTTGTTTTTGTTGTTGTATTCTATTTTACTATGAGCCTGCTGTTAAAACTATTTTGTTTTTACAATGAAAATAAAGAGTTGTTTATCGCGAATCACCCATTCTGGAAACAAACTGATTGAGTTGGTCAGACAACTCCTTAGAAAAGTCAACGCGTTGATCTCTATTTGCATTCAATACTGAACTCGCAGGTCAAATGATTTACGTTGAAAAAGACTGGCTATCAACAGGTTCATAATCCGGTGGCTGCAAACGGTCAATGAAGAGTAAATGACAATATTGAGCACATCAAAAACGCTTAATGCGGACAACAAATATATAGAGAAGACAACTCCATGCACATTTTCTTAATCTAATAAACAATGGTGGGCTTAGAGCCGAGTGAGTTACTTACTGCGAAGATTCTGTAGCACCTGAAGGGGTTTAAACGACTGTCCACCCCGGAAACTCTTGGACAAGTGATCTTGCAGCAAACATAGCATGCAGAAGTCCTTGACTTTACCTACAAACAGCCAATGAAATCTATGTCTATTCATCTCAGCAATAGAAATAGGATGAAGTATAGGCTACATAGACCAATACAAAGACAAACAACTAGAAAGCACAGCTGCACACATACACATTCTCTTATGCTCGTCTATGGTGAGATGGTGTGCCAGGGGGACGGTGTAGGCCAGACACTGTAAGACACTGTTGAGAAAGCACGTGTTGCCAAGATTTGTGAGACCCGCTCCTACAGGACGATGATTCGGCCATTGCAGTCGTAGCTTACTCGAGTCAAATAGGAAAACTTTAGGTGGAGGTATGTCATCTACTAGACCATTCACTGCGGGACTGTTACCATTCAGGTATCGTACACCTTTATCAACATGATCTACAAGGTAATAGTGTTGTCAAACAGATCAAGAGTAGCGGATCGGCCATTGCACCAAAAGATGACACGGTGTACTGTACAAACTTACTCACTGTCTATAACATAGTAGTTTGTATTGAGGTGAAAACATTTGAGACAAACTAATACATTTCTTATACGGTTGATTGGTCACATAAAAAATTATAGTTTTCGTCTCTTTGGGAAGACAACTCCTAAAAACAAACCAGCACTAACCTAAACGCGGTTTCTTTTGGGGACGCTAGACATGCTGTATATAGCCATTGCACAATCTTACAAAAACTACACAAGCTCACGGAACGTAGGACCTCCCAAAACTTGTGGGAGAAAATTATAAATGCAAAAAAATTAGATTGCTACAAGTTTTTTAGCTGTATTCGTTTTGTAAGCAATTTTTCAGTGTTGCTAAGATGTGCAAACAATCATTTGAGTGAAAATGTCTGATGGAAAAACCTATAACAAAAATTTCAATGACAAAAAAGTTTTTGTATTACAAGAACATTGCTATTTTCGTTAGGAAATATGAAAACGGTTAGTTGAAGCTACACTTCTTTGCGTAGTTTTTTCGTGTACGACAATACAGTTAAACAAGTAATGAATTTATTGCCGTTCTACTGACACAGAAAAGATAACAGAATAACACCAAATAGGAAGTCTGAACCTTTAAAAACACCCCATGGTCGGATTCACCGTTTCTTTATTCCTTGCTACGTCATTGGACCTAAAAACTTATGTTTTTATTGTTGGAGACATATTAGCAACAAACCATACTTTTTTCAAACACAACATTATTCTAGAAGACTGCTCCCTATTAACATTACAACTAGGGATTACCTCTATAAATACTAAGGTAGCAACAGGCGCGAATTTGAAGCCTCGAGGATTGATCCATTGTATTGCTGGAAAGTCTAGCTGCACACATGTTACAAAATGTTGTGTCACCAATTTGATAGTGGGATAACTCCACAAACAATAGGACTATTAGCGAGAGTTTATCGGAAAATACAAAACATGAAATAACTAAGGAAGATAACAATTCAGTGAAGGTTAACTGATATCTTCTCGTAAATCACAAGCGCATGGCTCAATCAAACACTCTATCGTGGCCCTCTCGAAATAATGCAGTTAATCCATCAATCATGACATTCGACTTTGTTGCTATCAGTAATTTTCCACAATATAAAATAAACTCACTTTGTTTCGTAGTTTCTACTGCAGAACGATTAAAGCTGTGGCTTTTTGTCAATGTAGACTCGGTATAAGAACTAGCCTTGGTTGCACCATCTCCGCAGCACCAATCCGCTGCCAAAGCTGGCATACTCTAGCCAACTAACTGGCTATGTTAGCATATTTAAACAGAACCGCTCTAAAATCAAGAAGGTAAACAGATAACTATTGTTGATGCACGTAGGTTACTAATTACCTTTAATGGTATAAGTAGTGAGCAGATGTTAATAAATTAATAAATATAATTCCAGCAATGAGTGTCGACTATATTGATAATAATAGAGGATTTATTAGGTTATTATAATCACTGTCCTCAAAACTCACATTGCTGAGATGAAACGTGATTCAGTTATTGATTAGAACAATAGGATTAATAACTCAGGAGCGTGGATTTTCCTCAGCAAAAGAATATATCGAAGCACATCAAAACAGCTTTAGTGTCCAAAAATGATCATCTAATTATTAAGGCATATTTTTTTCACTTGTTTTAGTACAAATAATAAAAATATCATGTATTGACACTAATTGCTATCGTCATCATTATCATATGTAATTATTAATAACACTACTATCTCTACTATTACTAAACACTAGTATTATTTATCATTTATTATTATATATCTAGTCGTTATTATGTAATAAATATTCACAATAAAAATCACCCAACACTACTGCTAATAATAACAGCAATATCTAGTAGTAGTAAGAAAGAAGTCTCACATTCACCCATTAGTGGTGGCACTTACTACTACTGTAGCTTCTTACTATTATTATTATTACATGTACCTATCGTCGTCAATCAGCTACAAGTCAACGACTACTACTAGTGATATAACTACTATAATAATAAGTAATATTATTTTTTAACCAAACAATTACTTATTAATAATTATCTTCTTCTTTTATTATTATTATTATTTTCAGTCATCATTTCTACAATTATCTTCTTCTCTACTTATTATTATCATCATCATTATGATGATGATTTATAATCATTTATTTATCATATTATTATTAATAACATTGATTATTGTTGTTGATATTAATAAATAATAATTTATTATTAACAACAACATTATTAGTTGTTGTTATGAATCATGAATGATGATAATAGTAGTAGAGGAGTAGTAGTCCAGTAGTAATTAACAATTAATATAGTAGCCGAAGTAGTATGTATGTATTAGTTAGTAGTGGTTTGTTGTTATTAATTAATTATTATTTATTATTATTATTATTGCTTGCTACTAGTAGTAATAATATTTATATTATTATTATTATTTATTAGTTGTTGTCGCTGTTAATAATTATTATTATTATTAATATCAACAACAAGAATAATATAATAATAAGAAAAAATTATAATAATAATCATATTATTATAATAATATGATGATAATAATTATAATTAATAATTATAATTAATAATAATTATTATCATAATTAATAATTATAATTAATAATAATTATCATAATAATAATGTTATTATTATTATTATTTGTTATTAAATTAATTTATTACATAATAATAATATAATAATAATATTTATTATTAATAATTGAATTGTTATGATGACTACTACTGCTACTACTACCGGCTCGACTAGTAGTAGTAATTTATTATGGTGGTGGTGGTGGTGGTGGTGGTGGTGATGGTGGTGGTGGTGGTAGTGGTGGTAGTAGTAGGAATAAATTTAATAATCAATCAACGAACAACAATCATATAAATAAATAATATTATTTATTAATTATAAACAATAATTATTATTTATTTATAGTAGTAGTAATAATAACTTATTAAATTAATAATAATACTAATAAATAATAATTTATTTTATTAATTAATAATAATAATTAATAATAATACTACCTAGACTACTACTACTAGACTACTAACAACTATTATTATTGTTGTTGTGATACTACTACTACTACTACTACTAGCTTAGGCTACTACTTACAACAACAAGCACTGTGACTTTGTTGAAAATATCGCCAGTCCTTCCTGACTGATTTGTCTTGCGACAATAGACACTAATATCAACCGTAAAATTGATATCACTTAAGTAGTAAGTAAGTAAAGAGGAATCAATACTTTATAATTATTGGAACGAAGAAGATTTATCTCAGCGCCAACTTTTTCTTTTTACCACATGCACGCTTGGTTTCTATTGGTGAAAACTATATTTACATTTTCATCCGGGCCTTTGTTTCAGCCCATCTCGGTGTTGGCGAGAATTCCTTTTCCTAGGTTTCTGTAAATGTGATTTTTTATTTTACGGGTGTCGGTAAAACAAATTAACAACAAGGAGCAAAACAAGACGTTAGTTAGAATAGTGAAGTTTACTGCTGTGGCATTTGCATACCAAGTTTTATAACTTACTGTATTGGAACCGATTGTACATTTTAGAACTTGACTTTTGATTCTGGATAAATAATGTCCTTATTATTGTTGTACCCCCAAACAATGTTTTTAATCCATAACCGAAGGATCACAGTCTACTAGGATCACCAAGTACCAGCACCAGTGGAGTACAAAACCATCATCATTATTATTTATTTATGACTGAAGTTGATTTTTTATCTTGTTTATTTGCATGACATTACTTACTTATCCTGACCTATCATAGATTGTTTCCTGACATGATCATCATAGTATAATAATAATAATATGATGATAATAATCAGGGGTGGGAGAAAAGAAAATGACTTTAAAGTCAAGTCAAGTCATGAATTTTGTGAGTCAAGTCGCAGCCATTTTGAGGTTCAGCTGAGTCAAGTAAAGTCACAAACATTGTTGAGTCAAGTCGAGTTGAGTAATGAAAAATTTTAAGTCAAGTCTGACTCAAATGACTTACAAGTCAAATATCAAGTCACTTGAATATCCTAGAGTCTACTATTGGTCGTATAGCATTATCAAAGACATCATCGTGATCAGCAGATTTCAGAGGGGGTAATTTAGATGTCCAATAGATGACTAATACAAAACTTTCACAGAAATCAGACGATTTTTATTGAAAGATTTCCCTAACAGCAACAGATGACAAAAATATCGGCAATGATAAATCAGTGGTTCAGAACAATAGTCTGGCAGTATAGCATTTGTACTTATGGAAAGCCAGAACCAGTAGAATGTTGCAGCCAATAAAATATTCTGTTCACAGTTCAAGCAGTAGGCACTTCACAGTGAGTTAAATGTTTTAACCCTATTCCTTGCATGGCAGTTGTTTTTCCTCCTTCCCTACTTGAAAAAAGGTCACCATTTTATTTTAGTAACTTAATTTTGTAAAATTACTTGTTCTTTTTCATTTTCTGTCAAAAAAATCTCTGCAGTAAAGTTGTGCAATAAATTTTGAAACACATGTTTAATAAAGTCAAAAAACATTAGGAATTTTACAAGTTGCAATCAACTTTTTTTTCCAGCAGGGAATTTGACCTACATGCAGTTGACGAGAAGTCGCATTAGAAACAACAACCCTACTGAAAAAAAAGTCTTCCCTATTTCACAAACTTTCGTAATCAGAGTGCACTAATTATTTTTAGTACATTTCTAGTTGACAAAACAAACAGTATTCTGCATATGCACCTTCTTCTTGTCTTCTTATATTTTTAAACGGTAGAAAATCATCAATTATTCTATCTTTTTTTCTGGTAGAAAACATTTGAATGGAAGGCCTAATGTAATTTTCTGATCACCATACTCCAGCAAGCATACAGTTGGCTAACTATTAGCTGGGTTGTGCACTAAATAACACCTCTGGTTCCGATAACCAAACAGGAAATACAAACAGCAATGACACACAGGTATTCTGTCAATTTAGGAAATTGTGGTAGGAGCAGACAACTCTGCGAGATTGACTCCAAATGACTTGATGATGACTGTAATAAAGTCATCTGTATTATGAAGTCGAGTCAAGTCATGAAACTTTTCGAGTCGAGTCAGATGAGGCATCAAGTCAGAGTCAAGTCAAGTCACTGTTCAACTAAGTCAAGTCAAGTTATGACCTATGACTTGACTTGACTCTAAGATGACTTTACTTAGTCCGACTTATTCCCACCTCTGATAATAATAATAAAAGTAGAAAATAATCTTCTTCAAGTTTCTAGTAGTAGTAGTTAGTAGATGATGATGATAGTAGTTGTTGTTGTTAGTTAGTACAGTAGTAGTAGTCACAGTCAACAGTTGTTAGGTTATTGCATAGCAGTTTCATTTGCATGTTGTTTAATGACGTTATTTGACAACGTGCAAATGAAACTGCTATGCAATAACCTAACAACTGTCTGTGGTGGTAGTAGGTAGTAGAAGAGAGAGAGAGAGAGAGTTGAGAAAGAAAAAGAACCAACCCACCCTGCCCAAAAATGAACTACTACTACTACTCTACTCGATGATAATAATCATAATACTAATTATACTACTACTTCTTACTTACATCTACTACTACTATTATTAGCTGTTGACCATTCCTTCGTTGAGTATTTTAGTTTTGGTTTTCAGTTATGTTTAATTCATTTTCTAACTTTCACAGCTAACAACAACGAACATCATCATCATCATGACGTCTCCATCTTCCCCATACCCAATGGGTCTAGGAGATCTGGACTAACATTATCATAACAACAACAACTTGAACAACATGATGATGATTAAGTAGTAGAACAAGTACGTAGATAACAGTTAAGTAGTAGTAAACTTAGTATTATTATTATTATTTGTAATAATTATTATTATAATTAAATTAATAATATAACAATAATTGATTTGATAAAGTAAATCCATCATCATCAACCAATCTTTCTTGAATCTTCTTATTATTTATCCATTTATTATTTACCACCACCACTACTACTTCTTAAAATTACCGCAAAAAACAGTAATTATACTACTTTGATATATTTCACACAACAGTAATGCTATTACCTGATCAAAACCTGTTTAAAAATACATTGTGTGCTTCAATTTGTTGTACCGCTACTTCTAATTGCTACCTACTGCTGCTGCTGCCACCACCGCTACTACTGTCACTGTGTGTGCAACAACTGCTATTACCACCACAACTTGAACTACCCCTATACTAAGCCTACTATTTCTATTATTGCTAACTAACTACTAACTCAGCCTACTACTTACTACTACTATTATTATCACTGTTCCTGTTACTTATACTGACTCTCTCTCACCTGTTGTTTCTCTCTCATCTACTTATCATGGTGGCTCAAAATGTTTTGAGCTTTGCGTTTTAAAGCATCTGAACGCTTTCCAAACCAACTGAATGAACTTTTTTGAAGGAAAACTTTTTAAACTCTTTGCAAAATAATTTATACAATTTTCAGATCCGAGTCTATTTGCTAGTGCGCTTTAATGATAATATAGGCTATTTATAGTCTACTTATGAGGAATAATTTCAATGAAATAGATAAAAAAAAATTTTTATTATTCATTTTCTATTTTTGCAAATGATATAGGAACATTATTTCCATTTTTAAATTGTTTTTTTGAGCTCCGTTTAACTATCGATATAAAGTTATATGGTTTGCTGTCTATTGATCTACGTCTTTGTTAGATATTCTACATACAGGTTATAGAAAAATATCAGTGCTATTGTTTTTTTTTTCTCCAAAATCCATGTGCTTTGCAGATCTTTTCAAAATAGTTCAGACTTTTTTTAAATTGTTCAGGCCTTTTGTGAATAATTCATACTATTTCTAAAGCGTTCATACGGTTTGCTTCTCCCAACTGTCTGATCTGAATTATTTCAAAACCACCTGAATTATTTGTAAAACAACTATATGGTTTGTTAAGTTTCACAGTTTTCTGCAATAAAAATGTCTGACAATTCAGCAACTACCAAGCCTGACTATTATTTATTATAAGTACTGAGTCTGTTTTGAGATACAGATCATTAGTCTATTTGCTACATTCAACCAATAGTTTTCAATGTAAAAAATGTATTGCAAACCATCGAGACAATAGGATTTTGAAAGCAAGAGCGTCTAACGTTATGGGCCACCGTAACTATCAGTATCTGTCTGTTTGTTGTTGTTGTCTTCTGAGTGAGACAAGGTCTGTCAGTCAGTGATCAAATAATTATTGTTATCGAGTTGCAGTAGTAGTTCTAGTCTAAAAAAATATGATCATGAAGATGCGATTGCAGCTAATTGGTTGATTACTGTAACTATCATTCATTATTTATTATTTCCTGTCTGTTGCTGTAATAATAAGTAATATTAATTATTTACCACTATCTTTTTGAGATGATGATTGTTGATGGTAGTAGAAGTAACGAGTAGTAAGGTTTCTGGCATTCATAATGATTGTTGTTTATGATCTTCATCATGATGGTCATTAATTAACGATTATCATGCAAAGAAAGGTATTATATTCATTATTTTAATGATAATTATAATAGACATAATTTATTAGAATAACAATGTTCTTGTTTGATATTGTTGTTATTATTATGAATTTGAACAACAGTCAATGGTTTATTGGAAGTTGTACTGGTACCATTAGTATTGTTGTGTACTGGTACCATTAGTATTGTTCTGTACTGGTACCATTAGTATTGTTGTGTACTGTAACTGTTATTTATGTATAGTAATAATAAGAATTTAGTTTAAAATGATTATTAATAGCATCTATGAAGATTTATGGTTATCATCATTACTCATATCTACTTAGCTGATTTGAAATTAAATGTATAATTACAGTTTCTTGTCTCGTATCTGCAAAACTTTACATGCTCACCCTGTATTTTCACAAAAGCAACTCCATGATCAGTTGAACTGGATTTAATGCTGTCTCTCTTTGTTCAAAGAGTTGAAGAAGTATTCAGCACAGCTGTTTGGTTGAAGTGGCATGCATTCATTTTATTATATGATATATTGTTATCTGATGATTGGTGTATTTTAAATTTTAGTTCTTCTAGCAATATGAGAATGGATACAGCATTTGACATCAATGGTAAGAAACACATGTACATATATCACTGCATTTCTATGCTACGAAGTTTGGGCCTTGGAAGGAACTTTCAAAGCATGAGGCCAGGGTAAAAAACAATATCAACATCCTCGATATCAGAATATAAATAAGATGTTTATTCTCCGAAGTTTGGCCAATACAAAAGTCCTTCGAAGTATAGACAACTTCAAAGTTAAGGGCAACTCTCTCTTGGGAGTAATAATTATTAATTGATATAATTATTATTGTTGAAATAATAGTTATTTATTCATAAAACTGTTTAACTAGAGCCATTAGTAGAGTTAACTGACACAAACGTAAGTTATTGAAAGCTATAATATAACAAACTAACCAGCTGAAATTCGTTTTGGTTCTGAAATGTTTTATTAGATCGAAATTGAGTATTTATGACAGCTAGAGCTTGCTTGCGACTTGAACTGAGTTGTACAATGTCCTTGTGGGAGGTGTCCATTGTTCTATCGGTCTATAAATACCATTTATGGGACCTCAGCAAAAATACAACTTCAAATGGGACCCAACTCCTTCGTAGGACAAACTTCATAGCATAGAAACTCAGTATATCTATCTCAGCAATCTGTGCCAGTCGATAATGGAATGAATTGTTGTATCACATTACTACACTGTATGAATAAGCTGTTCCAAATATTATTAACATGTAAAGGCACAAAAATGACCTAGTATGTTTGGTACTGGACCAGTTTGTTGTTCGACAAATATTTATTAGACTGATTATATCTGGAGGTGGGAGTAGATTCCCCAGTAAACACTAAATACTTGATGGATTCTAGTTGTGGCAAACCACATAGTCCCATTTGTTGTTCTCTTGTTATGTAATCTACAATTCTCAAGTCAGACAGCTTTGAGTGTGATTGGTCATGATAATAATTATTGATTCAAATTAAAACGGTTGTAACTTTTGATTTAGTAGATTTGTTTAGCAGAGGTAAACATCAACGGATGACCGAAAATTGAGGGAAAAATTGTTGTTGGCAGATAATTGAGAATTATTTTATGACCGTTTGTGCAAATTTTATATCCTAGCCAAACATTTGTTTTATAATTAATAATTTGGGCTACTCAGCCACGTTTAGTGTGTATAACAAGCATGTTTGGCGCTCCTTGCCACTGTTCACAAGTGACCTTTAGGCCTTGCTGGTTGCTACTCAATAGGCGTGTTAAAACTTAAAATGGTAAATCAACTACTGCGGGATTGTATCAGTTTTTTGTGTCTTGTAAGTTTTTCATGTTTAGTGCGTCTACTTTGATGTTATATTCTACTTTTGTTGTTATATTATGTTATATATGTTCGATGTTATATTTTTAGCATGGTATTACATATATTGTATTGTATATAGCGAGTTATATTTATATATAATGTGTGTACAGATTTAACCGATGATGAGCAGCGCCTGTTGGAGAAGATACGGCGTAGAAAGGAGCAGCTCATTGAAGAAATCCAGGTAAGTTTTACCTGTAATACATATATGTGTGTGTGTGTGTGTAGGAAGTGTAGTGGTTGTGTATGCTGATTTGTTTGATTTCCTACTGCAACTGCAAATAAAATAGCTTGCAGATCACTGATTCAGTCCGATAGCTTTGAATTTTATATTCTAGTTTTGTGTTCCCTCTGTCTCATGCATTGAGTGTTTCAGTGGTTTTGCAAAACAATTAGTTGGTGCTGAGCTATCTTATTAGTATGTTTGGTTTGTGTTGAAGCTGTTGCAGTCAGAGATAACTGGCATTTCTGAGGAGATGGATAGCATTGACGTGGATGAAGACAGGTACGTTGATTCTTGAATATAATTTAATTTCTGATTTGTCGTGCTGATGGTAGATCTGATTGACCATCTGCTGACTTTTTGTAGCAAAGAAAATTCTAGAGAGAACAAGTTGATTACAGGAAAGAAGAAGTTTAATACGAGCCCGAGCAAGGTGACTTTATGTAAACACGCACGAAGTTGTGTGTAACTTTGGATGTTAAATATTCATGTAGCCTGTGATTAACTGTCCATATATTGTTTACAGGGTATTGCTTACCTCATAGAGCACGGGCTACTGGAGGAAGATTGTGTTGAAGTGGCCAAGTTCCTTTACAGTGATGGACTAAATAAAACGGCTATCGGAGATTATTTAGGAGAAAAGTAGGAATAGAAATTAATATTTTCTTTTCAACTTTTTCGTAGAGATTGTATCTAGATACAGATCTGTATGTATAACATACATGCTTGTACTCTATGCGTGGCTGTATGTCTTGCATATATATATATATATATACCATATGTCTGCTTGTGTAGACATTATGTGTGCATTCTGTACATGCTGTGTGTACACGTTGCAGGGAGACGTTCAACCTAGATGTGCTGAATGCCTTTGTCAACCTGCAAGAGTTACAAGGAATGCTCGTAGTGTCTGCCTTAAGACAGTTTCTCTGGAGCTTCAGACTTCCTGGTGAGGCACAGAAGATTGATAGGATGATGGAGAAGTTTGCGGAGAGATATTGTGATCTCAATCCTGGGATATTTACCACCACAGACACGTGCTATGTGCTTGCATTCTCCATCATTATGTTGAACACCAGCCTTCACAATGTCAATGTAAAGAACAAGCCAGATATTGCCCAGTTCATCAGCATGAATAGAGGCATAAACGATGGAGGAGATCTGCCCAAAGAACTGTTAGAGGTAAGTCTATATGTTTGTCTGTGTATTAGTAGTGTTTTATTTCTATCCTTGGGTCCCAATAACTTTGATTTCACCTTTTCAGATTTTTCTACATCCCCTCTGCCTTGATATGGAAATATCTGTTTACCTTTTTCACCTTTAATCTCGGTCTACTGTTTGATACAATTTCTCATTCGGTCAGCGTTGCCTGTTTGTAGAATATTTATGACAGCATTAAGAAGGAGCCATTCAAGATTCCTGAAGATGATGGAAATGACTTGAACAATACATTCTTCAACCCGGATAAGGAAGGATGGCTTTGGAAACAGGGTCCGTCACTTGCTATTCTTGTATATTGCCCTCACTACTTTTTGCTATCGTTATTAGTTAGTGTTTATACGCGCACACTGTGTCCCGTGTATAATGCAGTCATGTGATGTAAACAATCACTTCCCTGTAGATAATAGAACAAGGAACTGCTGCTTTCAATTTTATCTATTGAGCTGTACTCAGTGAACTTTGGTGTTACGTTTTAGGTGGCAGATATCGTAACTGGAAGCGTAGATGGTTTATACTGAGTGGAAAGTGTCTATACTACTTTGAGTACACAACTGTATGTTTTGTACAGTATTATATAGTTATCAATGATGTATATATGTATTGTATACCGCTGTCCATTTGTGTGCTATTGTATATTATTGTGCATATGTGTGCTATTGTATAAATGCATTTTAGGACAAGGAGCCGAGGGGCATAGTTCCTCTAGAGCGACTGAGTGTTAGAGAATGTGGTGAGGAACAGTCTAGACCTCATTGCTTTGAGCTCTTTGGTTTAAATTCAGAGGTTATTAAGGCTTGCAAGACGGATAAGAAAACAGGTAAAGTGATGGAGGGACGACACAATGTATACAAGATGTCTGCCGCAACAGCTGCGGATATGGATGACTGGATGACTAGTATAAAGTAAGTTTGTGTTTTATAAGTGAAATAGCATACAAGTGATATAATATATAACATACAAGTGATATAAAATATAACATACAAGTGATATAATATATAACATACAAGTGATATAATATATAACATACAAGTGATATAATATATAACATACAAGTGATATAATATATAACATACAAGTGATATAATATATAACATACAAGTGATATAATATATAACATACAAGTGATATAATATATAACATACAAGTGATATAATATATAACATACAAGTGATATAATATATAACATACAAGTGATATAATATATAACATACAAGTGATATAATATATAACATACAAGTGATATAATATATAACATACAAGTGATATAATATATAACATACAAGTGATATAATATATAACATACAAGTGATATAATATATAACATACAAGTGATATAATATATAACATACAAGTGATATAATATATAACATACAAGTGATATAATATATAACATACAAGTGATATAATATATAACATACAAGTGATATAATATATAACATACAAGTGATATAATATATAACATACAAGTGATCTAATATATAACATACAAGTGATATAATATATAACATACAAGTGATATAATATATAACATACAAGTGATATAATATATAACATACAAGTGATATAATATATAACATACAAGTGATATAATATGTAACATACAAGTGATATAATATATAACATACAAGTGATATAATACACTACCTTTCCATATATTCAAGTTGTCTTCCCTTACAGATAGTATTTGTTGTTATACAGGAGATTGACAGGCACCTAGATTCACCGTTGTATGGTAATTATTTGGATATAGGTGTAACATTGCTAGTGGTAGTGTTATAAACCCACACAACACTCCTAATTGTTTCTGGTGCAAGTTTGAAGCATGCCTTAGTTGATGTTGTGCTTGCTCAGATTGGAGACCATCGCTCAATGAGCACTATTGTACACACACCAGTCTGTTAGCTCCGTACACACTTTTCGATATTGTAGTTATTTCATTTCGCTGTTTGTAAAGTTTGCTTTATATTTTCCTTGAGTTTGCAGCTCCTAGTCGTCTCGTTATTTTATACAAGTTTGTTGTTTGTACAACGCGCTTGCAATGTAAATATTTAAGGGGCGTTGATGTGGTGTGGTACCGCTATAAATGTGTTAACTTTTGTGCTGGAATTGCTTCACTAACAATTAGCTAATATATTTCATATGACCAGCACAGCTAGCTTTTATCTGTTTTACCAAACAATAATGATGACACTGCAGGGCTCGATGCTTGGAGTGAGTGATATTTGGTAGGTTCTCAATGCACGAAACCTTATTTGTTACCTTCAAGACATCAATTAACTGGATCATATGGTATACCTCACCCATGTCGGCACTGATTGCTGCATGTATCTGTGTGCTCGTCATGTTGGCAGCTAAAAGTATTATTAATTTTTCTCATTAATCTGTGGTTGGTGGTGGCAGTTTTTACTGCCCTCTTATTTCTAAACAGATTTCATATACTTGTAGCTCGTGCATCAGTCACAGTCCAGTATATGACATGGTACACTCCAAGAAACAGAAAGTGAAGCAAGCGGATTACTGAACATCGCCATCAACAGTATTGTCTGGTGCTTGCAGGCAGCACTTGCGCTAGTAATTAGTATTTTTGATATTTCAACACATATTGTACACCTACATGTTACGTACACGTGTAGATGCTTTTTTCAACTCTATTTTTGTCATTCATTTATTAAATTATATATCTCACCTGTGGAAAACATTTCAGGGTTTGTAATGCACAACATTGTGTTATTCTCAGAATGCTTCCCGTATAATATTTTAGTCACCTAAGAATAAGGTATAGTAGAGTGTGATATTCAGCGACAGTAGTTATTGCCAAAGCATTCTTGTATAGAGATTGTATGCAAATATATAGTATATATCAGTACATTTATTTTTCTTTTATTCCTTTGTGGCGTATCACTAGGCCAATCAATCACCCTGCTCCCTGATTGTTAAAAATTAAAATGGCAACCAATTTTTCCATGTTGACCTCCTTACCAGCATTTTCAGCTGAAAATAATTTTTATAAATTTGGAAAAACTAAATATTATTACATAACGTTTAAGAGAAAAGTATCAGGTGTCGGTATCAGATGAGTCGTCAGAGCTAGACTCAGTTGAAACAACTCGAGCTCTTCTGGTAGTTCTAGTAGTTCGTGTTACTTTCTGTGTGATTGCTTTGGGTGTTTCTGTCTTAGGCTGTTTGACTGGCCGTGACGTAGCTTCAGTGCTTACGGGTCGATCTATAGGTTTGGCAGTCTCAGTTGTGCTTGGGTCTACGGCTGTAGCTGGCTCACTACTGAAACATTTATTGATTGGGTCAGCAACAAGTGCATGTGCTCTGCCAACAATGAACAACATTGTTTCTTTTGAGTAAGCTTGCAGGAGAGTTGTTCCCCTGAGAGAAGGTAAATCCACCGAAAACATTGAAAAGGCAAGAAATTATAAGAAACTACGGAGCTTGATTAGATTAAAGTCCTTGGAGAAACCAAATCATTGGCTTGTTTTTCAAGAATAAGAAACAAGATGGTGCGCCGCATGCAAAGGGGATTACAGGAAATAAATAGCTACTTGGTACCAACTGAGTTTTCAAAATGTCGTAAAAGGGTTTTTTTTTAAATTTTTAATGACAAAATTTACAACTAATCTATGAATATAATGTCATCTTCTATTTTGGCTCACTACAGAACAAAAAAATCAACGTATCAGCAAGAAGACAATGTGGTTTTATGTATTTAGATAGTTTTGAAAAATTATTACCCTAAATACCCTACATTATTTTTTGGAGTTATCCATCTGACGATAGATGTGCAACAGCCAAAATACTGCATTTTTAACCAAAAGAAATGGCAAACCAGGCATGTAATAACAATGCAAAGAGTCGCAAAAACTGCATTGATGTACAAATTTACTTTAAAACCTGAAACATTGCCTGTACACTCATATTCAGGTCCTGTTTTGAGCCAGGTCAAAGTTTTGGCAAGAGGCCAAGAAAGCTTATGACAGGCTGAAGGAACAAATATCAGTTCAGCTGCCAACCCACATCAAACAGCTAGCAATAGGCCTACAGGACAACAACCGCTCTAGCAATAGAGCAATGGTATAACAAGGTGGGATAACTTCTAGTAAGATAGAGCCATGTGCAGATGTATGTGGTAAGTGCGATAGAGAGTGAAGACAAAGTACTACACACTTTTTCGTCATTGATACAATGGTGAAGAAGACACACAGCATAGAAACACTGACTTGCTCCAGATAGCGTAGTGGATGGATGAAATATAAACAAAAACTTACATCGTGTCAAACAGTCAGCAACGGGAGCTGCAAGTGAGTCACTTACAATTGATACATACTGTACAACTTATTGCATACAACGGTTCTATTAGGATTGCTTCAATATGCTCTAATATTTAGCTAGCAAAATTGTGAGCAAGTTAAACACAAGTTTAACTTACAGATTGAGATCAACTCCATCAAAGATGTGGCCTGTTGGTGGTAATAAGCCTGAAACAAACAGATTCAATTGAGGTACCAAAAAGGAGGTTGACAGAGAAATCGCTTTTACACATCACAGTCTGACATCACCATAGACCTAGTATTATTATCTAATATTAGATAGTAAAACTAGGTTTATGGACATCACAGTCTGAAGCCAGTCTGACATCACAATTCGATGCAGGTAGCATGCTAGAACACCTACCGATACCAGCATTGATGGCTTCACTCTTCGACAAAGCAACCAGAAATCCATAAAAAGTAACAGTTGGAGCAGCAGAAAGAATTTCTTTCAAAGCAGACAACGATGGAATGCTGTAAAAGACAAAAAAAAACTTCCAAAATAACTCTATGTTCCCTAAAGTTAGCAAACAAGCGTCAATAGATGTAAGAAACTAAATATGTTTATTACACGATATAAAGAGTAGATAACTCCAACAGGGATTGTGACGGTAAGAGTTATAAAGTAACTGATTCTATTGGCTAAAAATAGAAATAGGCTGAGGATCGTTGTCAGTTTTCAAATAGAACGCCCCAAACAACTACTTTCAAACTAAGCGCAAGGGATATCACCTCCGAGCCCATTGGTGACATTTATTTCTAAGATTATAGAGAGATGGTCACGATATCTAAGGATATTTGGTTTCCGTTTTTTAAAAACACGGAAAATATTGTTACTTTTTTATTAGTTCAAATTGCTAATTTAATCTCTTTGTCAAGCCAATTTTTTAATTTCCACTATTGAAAGAATATGTTGTCTTTCTTCAAATAAAAAAAGACATACACAGAAACTAAATAACAAATCTGAAGTATACACTTGTGTAGCTTTGGACTTTATCACATGAAAGAGTGGTTTGTAACTGATGCAAACTTTATTGACATAGTTTACACCGTGAAAACTGCAAATACAATATATGCAGCTTAATCACACATACATGGCAGTTTACATCAGTTGTTTTAAAATACACTACTAATAAAGCAAGAACTGATTAAAAAATACACACAATACTTGATAAAAGTAAATCACAAAATGGCTAAAATATTGAGGCAGCTAGTAATGCTAATGTTTGATTCCACAACTTTGGTTAAAGTGACAATTCTCATGGAGACATTTAAAACAAGCTTTAAAAACACGACTGACTGCAAAGGAATAAAATAAATGATACAATAATCGTACCTTGTGCTCTCCGTGACAAAGTCGAGCTTATGTGGTATAGGCAAGTCTTGGATAAAATAATATGACTTTGTAAAGTATTCACGTACTCTTATGATGTTGTATAATATATACTGGAGCAAAGCAAGACATAATTCTCTGACTGTAATAACTGAAACTAATGCAGATTGGAGCTGCCTCTTTATATATGAAGCTGGTTTGAAAAACAAATATTATGAAACAAAAAACAAGTTTTGCAATTGGTAAGCAATAGATACTATGATTCACTTTATAGGTACAGAACTAGTATTTTTAGACTTTTTTGGCAGTTGCATCTTGGGAAAGAATCATAAAGGACCATGTTTCTTTGTCACCTAGGTTGTGACACCACCAAAAGACATCAGGGTGATTCATTTTAGGTGCAATAAGGCAGCAAACAGGACACAGACAAACAGCCCAGTCACGCACAACCAGCTGCCACACACGCACACAATGTGGTCACAAATGACATCATGCTCAATTATCAGTGACCTTAGTTACACTCCCCTCTTTAATTCTATTAAGCAACTTTATTGAATTAACATATGTTGTATGCAATACTATAAAACTACAATCTAAATACTGTATGAACCTAATTTTGATTGTCTCTGTATAGCAGGACCAGTTTGTGTATTGGCCTCTCTATGTATGTAGGAGGTGAGACTCGTTTTCCTTTGCTATTTAGTTTGGGATCTGCTCGAATGAGTTTAACTTTTCTGACCAGTTTGTCTTTGCTGACAAATACTTCTACTACTTTAGCCAGTGGCCAATCGTTTCTATTAGCAGGTTCTTCAATGATGACATGTCACCAGGTTTTAGATTTGGAGTTGTGTGCACCCACTTTTGCCTAACCTGTAGCTGTTGAAGGTACTCTTTACGCCAGCAAGACCAGATCTCATCGGCTAGACTTTGAACAATGCGCCAGCGTTTTCTAGAGTATGTGTCAGCGTTATCAAAGTTGCCTGGAGGAGGCAAAACAACTTTGGTTTCCATGGTCAACAACTGATTTGGAGAAAGTGGCACAGGATCTGTACCACTTCCAACATGAATGCTTAATGGCCTACAATTGATTATAGCCATGTTTTCATACAAGAATGTGCGCAATGTGCTGCTGTCAAGTCTTGTCTTGTGAATGTTCAAGATAGCATTAAGTACGTTGCAAATCGTTCTGATGTGACGTTCTGATGTTCTGATGTTTTGAGTGACTCTAAATTTGAAACAGTCACTCTGTAGACACCATTGTACACTTAGTGCGCGTTCTACGGGTAGAAACTTGTCTGCACTTTGCAGATCAAGGTCTTTTACATTCGTTGCTTTTTCTGACTCAGGGATAGCCTGCATTACTGTTTTGTCATTACTGACAAACTTATGGAGCCTTAAATTCGCTTTGGAGCACAACTCTACAGCACTACTCACTATGCCTATAGCTTGCTCTGTGAAACTTACACTGAATAAACCATCATCAACATAGAAATTGTTCTCTATCAAGTCCCTAGCTTGTTTGCTGTAATTGTCTTGTTTGTTATGCTTTTCATTGGCTAATGTGCGCAGGCCAAAGGTTGCGCAGCCTGGTGATGAGGTTGCACCGAATAAATGCACAGCCATTCTATACTCAGCAATTTCTGTCATCGTTTGATCTTTGAACCACAAAAATCTAAGGTAGTTCCTGTCAGCATCATGCACTTTGAACATGTGAAACATTCGCTGAATATCGCACATTACGGCTACTTTTTCCTTTCGAAATCTGTGTAATACACCTACCAGGCTATTTACTTGATCTGGACCTTGTAACAGGTGGTCATTTAAACTTGTGCCTTGAAACTTGGCGCTACAGTCAAAGACTACTCTGATTTTCTCAAGCTTTTTGGGGTGGTAAACTCCAAAGTGAGGAATGTACCATACCTCCCTTGCTCTTTGCTCGCTACCAGAAGGAACAGGTTCCGCATCACCTGACTCAATGATTGTGTTCATGAAAGATACATAATCTTTTTTGTATTTAGAATCTTTACTAAACTTTTTTTGCAACATCGCAAATCTCTTGAATGCCATACTTTGGTTGTTTGGCATTGCTGGCCTTGTTTTGAAAGGTAATGGCATTGAGTAATGGCCATCACTCTTTTGTTCAATGTTTGTAGTCAGCACTTCCATAAATCTCTTGTCATCTTGTGACATGGAAGTGTGCTTGCCTTTCACATTGTTTACATCAGCAAAATCCTGTTGTAGCAGATTTATTATGTCAGCACTTGCTAACTCAACTTGTTTTGGTGTAACCTCACGTGCAAAGGTCACTGATTGAGGTTCATGTTCAACATGGTTTGCATTTGGCAATGTAGTGATCATGTGACTAATGCACTGAACAGATGCGTTTCCTTTCTTAGTTTCACCTACTATGCTCCAGCCTAATGGAGTCTGCACTGCATATGGGTCAGTATGATTTGGGCCCGTTATTGACTTCAATGGCACTAGAGCCCTAGATGTATCATAACCAATTAGCATCCCTACTTCTACATTTTCCTTCTGCAGGTCTGGGATTTCCCTAACAATTGATAGCAAGTGTGGCCATTCCTTGGCTCTAGCCGCAGTAGGTATGTGGCCTTTGTCTAGTGGTATGGAATTTCTACTGTAGGCACAAGGCACATGAATGCTTTCATGGCTATCGTATCCTCTAATGGCCAAATCTTTGTAGGCATACCACTGTATGTTTTTACTATTGGTTGTCATTGTGGTCAATTGCATTGAGGCTGCTGTGCCTTCAGCATTCAATTGAGCAACAGCATCATTTGTCACAAATGTTGTATCTGACATTGTGTCAAGTAGTGCATATACAAGAACTTCATGAGCCGGGTACTTTTTACTAGAAAGCCAAACTGGTATTACCATGGAACTAAGACTATGACGTAGACTTGACTGATTGTCAATGCAAGTTGCAAGTGACTTGGATTCAGTAACATCAACTGTGTTTACTTGTGACGTCGGTGCACTTGCACCTGTGTCTGTAACTTTATTACTTTGTGAGGCTTTCACCTGATTGGCTTCACTACTACTAGACTTGTGGTTACTTGCATTGTGGCTTTGAGCTACTTGCTGCTCGTTGTGCAGTGCAGTGGGATGGGATTTCCCACATTTCTTGCAGGTTGCTTTATTGGTGCAAGCTGATGATCTGTGGTCAGATCCCTTGAGACAGGCAAAGCATAACCTTTTTTCAAATACAAATTGCTTCTTTTCTTCTGCAGTTTTGTTAGCTAGTTTTCTACACTCAGCTACTTCGTGATTAGACATTAGGCAGAAGGAGCAACATTCTTTATTTTTTGCGTTCCTGCTGCTGTTAGACAAGTGAGTTGTGGACTTTGGCTGTTCTGGTTTTCTTGTGGCTTTAGATTTTTCAGAACAAGCCGAATAATTAACAAGTGCTGGGTCGTTCAGTATATCTGACTCATCATTGACAAATTCCACAAACATACTAAAGGTGGGGAAAACTCCAACTGTTTTCTTGTGATGCACAATTTGTCGTTTCCATCTGTTTGCTAGCCAGTCAGGTAGCTTAGTCATGAGTGCAATGTTTTGCTGTGAATCATTAAGAATTTCCAACCCTGTTAGTTGTGTCATTGCAGTCTCACACTGACTGAGAAAATCTGCAAACTTTTGTAGGTGTAAGTTTTCATTGCTCTTGATTTTTGGCCATTGCTGTAATTTTGAGCGGAAAGCTTCCGCTACTGCAAAGTCGGAGCCAAAACGTTCTTTTAATTTTGTTTTTGCTTTTTCATAAGCATTACTTGAAGTTAGTAGAAACAGTGCACTGACTGCTTCTCTGGCTGGTCCAGCTACATATCTTTTGAGATAGTGGATTTTATCAGAGTCTGGGATCCCAGATCTCTCTACAAGTGTCCTGAATGACACTTCCCAATCAACGTATTCAAGAGGATTGCCAGAAAATACACTAGGTTCAGGAACAGGTAGCCTACTACTGTGCATCGCTTGGACAATGGATTGTGCCAACGCTTGGGTATCCGATTTGTCACTTTTTGTGGTCAAGTCAATGGATTGAGAATCGTTTGTGTTTATAGCATGTGCACTTTGACTTTGAGGTTTGTTGCGAGTTTGAACATTTTGCACCGACACATTGTCAAGTGCTTCAACTATGTCCTCTCTAGAATCCAAGTCTCGCTCTTCAAGGAGTGTTTTCCTCAATGAGAGCCTTTTCTTTTTATCAATTAAAGACTGCTCTTGCATTTTAAGCTTTTGAGCTCTCAACTTGTCCTCCAGCTCTTTTAACACACGCTCATTTTCAACTTGTACTCGCAGTGCTTGAATTTCAGCCTCTACTTCTTCGGCTTGAATTTTTGCTACTTCTATGGCTACTGAGCTTCTAGAAGTTTTGCTACGAATTGACCCTGAATGAGTTGAGTGCTTTTCGCTGTCAGCTTTGACATACTTTTCCATGAGTTTAACTTGCTCTGTAGTTTGAGCATTAACTGAAAAGTCAGGGTCGAGTTCGCCCAATATTTCCAAGTCTGCAGTAACATCAAGATAAATGTCAGTAAGTGCACTAAGTTTTTCAGGAGTAATTTCAGCACCTTTTTTAATTAGTCTATTGAATTTGGTAATATTGGCGTCAATATTATTTTTACGTGTAGCAATTTTATTTTCAAGTGCTTTTACGCTAGGCTTTTTACGTCTTTTGGTCATTTTGCTCTACTACTTCAAGGGGTTAATCACTAATTGTCACTGACTCTAAACACCATGTTTGTCCTGGACCACCAAAGTATGCATGCCACGAGCCAGGCGATACGCAACAGACCAGTCAGACCACAACACTGATTGAGTTAACAGCACCCACGCATGACCAACCATCTAGAATTCTAAGTGGCCTCAAAACCCAAATGCTTTATCAAATCTAATTGATGACAACTACGATGCTGTCCCAAGATGCCAATATTTATACAATTCAAAATCCGGTAAAATTGCTATGGCTTACCAATATACAATTACATCGAAATTGTTTTAATTCTACCTAACTAAACTAAGCATGCCCTATAATGTCACTGCTTTGTCCTTTTTGATCGTGGTCGAAGTGGTTATGACTGACTCACCAGACGTTGGCTTTGTATGGCTTGGATTGTTTGTTCAACTTGTTCCATTAGGGTCCGCTCTTGGCTTTTCTCTTCCACCGGCAGCAGGAGATAAAGTTTGACCTTTGCACCCTCAACTTGAGATAAGTTTTCACTGTAGCTTTGGACTTTATCACATGAAAGAGTGGTTTGTAACTGATGCAAACTTTATTGACATAGTTTACACCGTGAAAACTGCAAATACAATATATGCAGCTTAATCACACATACATGGCAGTTTACATCAGTTGTTTTAAAATACACTACTAATAAAGCAAGAACTGATTAAAAAATACACACAATACTTGATAAAAGTAAATCACAAAATGGCTAAAATATTGAGGCAGCTAGTAATGCTAATGTTTGATTCCACAACTTTGGTTAAAGTGACAATTCTCATGGAGACATTTAAAACAAGCTTTAAAAACACGACTGACTGCAAAGGAATAAAATAAATGATACAATAATCGTACCTTGTGCTCTCCGTGACAAAGTCGAGCTTATGTGGTATAGGCAAGTCTTGGATAAAATAATATGACTTTGTAAAGTATTCACGTACTCTTATGATGTTGTATAATATATACTGGAGCAAAGCAAGACATAATTCTCTGACTGTAATAACTGAAACTAATGCAGATTGGAGCTGCCTCTTTATATATGAAGCTGGTTTGAAAAACAAATATTATGAAACAAAAAACAAGTTTTGCAATTGGTAAGCAATAGATACTATGATTCACTTTATAGGTACAGAACTAGTATTTTTAGACTTTTTTGGCAGTTGCATCTTGGGAAAGAATCATAAAGGACCATGTTTCTTTGTCACCTAGGTTGTGACACCACCAAAAGACATCAGGGTGATTCATTTTAGGTGCAATAAGGCAGCAAACAGGACACAGACAAACAGCCCAGTCACGCACAACCAGCTGCCACACACGCACACAATGTGGTCACAAATGACATCATGCTCAATTATCAGTGACCTTAGTTACAACTTGTATATAATTCCATCTAGCGAACAAATGTTTCCGGTAATTAAACCGATTGAGAAAGACCATCACTATTCCCATTACGATCACTCGTTTCGAGAGGACAACTCCTTTTAAAATGAGACAGCTTTTATTATTGACTTTGTGAGAAAAGAATTGCAGAGAAAGTTCATCTGCCTACCTGAACCTGTGTTTATCAGGTAGTTGACTCAAAGATCTGTAAAACTTCATGCTGTCCACCCCGTCTGTGTGATTGTGAACTGGTTGTTTCTCCTTGAGCACTTCCGTCGTCTGATCTGTGGGAACTACTATATCTCTCGGACTCTCGTTCTCCGTCATCAGCGACTGGTACACTTGCTGAGAAATTTCTAGAAACTCTTCATCGGAAAAGATAACAGAATACAGTTTGCACCAACACTTTGGAAAATCTCAGCAACAAAATCAGGGATAACAAATACAGATGTATATATCTATAGCTAGTGATACCTACCTTGGTAATACAGTCGTAGCTGAAAGGAATAAATAAAATCGGTAAAAGCGATGAGACAGTCGTGGACATCATCTATGAGGACAATCTTAGCAGTATTTTGTAAGATTTCATAGGGGAAGTCACTACACAGTATTGACACCAAGGCATAGTACTCCCTTATGGTTAGTAGGTCTGCAAATATCCATGTCTTATTTTGTTTATTGCATTCCAGCAAACAAGCAGCAGTTCAAAAGTTCACATGGGGACAGGAAGTGCTGCTAACAGTACATCCGCTAAAGTTAACTGCTCGAAGTTTGTAATATGCTAGACAATTTTGCCACCAACCACTCATATCGCTGTTATTTACACATATAATCAATTCTTGTTTAAAAAATTAATTTAGTTGAAATTTTGGAGTTGTGGGATTATTGTTTTATTGCACGAACATTTTTTTTTATAGTTATGTTTTGAGTGTATCGTGTTCACTTCAGTTTCAAGGTTTTGTCATTCAGACCAAAAGACAACTACTGCAATTTAAAATTACATGATTACACCGAAATGAGATAATATTTATTAGCGCTGTAACATAGCCAGGAATTAATTTTCATTATATATAGGGCATTGTGGGGAACACAATCCCAATGAAGATAAATCTGCTTGGATAAGCAGTAGCACAACAAATTAGAAATTACTCTTTCTCTAATCGGGTATAAGAAAATTCTAGCAAATAAATCACGACAGAAGATAAAGACTCAAATAAAATGAACTGGAGTAGAAAACTCCAACAGAATAAACATGGCTATATGACAACTCCAGCAGAACGAACATACGCAGAAGAAAACTACGTCAAAACAAGTGTAGGTAGAAGACAACTCAACCAAACTACTCATGGTGAAAGACAGCTCTTCCAAAACAAACATGATAGAAGACAACTCCGCAAGAACAAACATGGTAGAAGACATTTCTACCAAAACAAGCATGGTAGAGATAACTCCAGCAAAACATACATGATAAAAGGCCACTCCACAAAAACCAACATGGTGGAAGACAACTCTACCAAAACAAGCATGGTAGAAGACAACTCAACCAAAGCAACCATGAGTAGAAGACAGCTTTACCAAAACAAACATGGGTAAAAGAAAACTCGATTAAAACAAACTTGGTAGAAGAAAATTCCTACAAAACAAACATGGTAAAAGACAACTACCATAAAACAAACATGGTAGAACACAACTCTACCAAACCAAGCAAGGTGGAAGACAATTCCATCAATGCAACCATGGGCAGAAAACAACTCCTACAAAACAAACGTGGTAGAAGTCAGGCCAGACGAAACCTCTTACACACAGATACCCTACGCCGTCCCCTACCACCAAAACCCCTTACCTCTAGTCAAACCCCCTACCTCTAGTCAAACCCCCTACCTGTAGTCAAACCCCCTACCTCTAGTCAAAACCCCTACTACATCTAGACAAAACTCCCTACTAAAAGTGGATTTTCAAGTTTTAATTATATTATAAACTAAAGCGATATTGGGGTGGAAAAAATTATTTATAATTGAAATAATATCACCAGATTTAAATTAATGTAATTTAAAATTTATTTTTGATAAAAAAAATATCAGCCTTTCATTTCCTGCGTCACCCTTTTAAATTAACAACAACAATAAATTAGAAACTTTCAATATAAATAAATAATAGTTTTGAAATAAAATAAACAATAATTATGCGCTAGCTTAAGAAAATTTTTAGTATTTTGGTTATGACTATTCATCACTCTTTGACACTAAGAAAAGACAACTCCTCAACTGGAGGTAGGGGATTTCGACGGTAGGCTATGTGTAGGGGGTTTCGTCTGGCCTGTAGAAGTCAACTCTAGCAAAACAAGCATGGTATAAGACAACTCCAACAAGCTTTGATAGAGAAAAACTCCAACAAAACATTTTTATATAAAAGAAAACTTCAAAGTACATACATGTGCATATAAAATATGATAGCGCTGTAATAAATAATTTGTCAATAGTTGGTAATTCTTTGACAGCAAATTATAACTCAAATAAACAAACATCTCACAGCTAAACAAGCTGAACAGCTGCATATAGTCAGTATGTGGCATTGTATAACTTCACCAAACAGTGGATTCACAAGGTGATAATATTCACCCAATAAACAGTTACACTCTTACCTCCTTTCTTACCCAACACAGCGAAGCACTTGAGAAATGTCTGTATGAAACAAGCCCTGTTAAACGGAGTAGAATTTATGAATTCAAAATCTCTAAACATGACATGCTTTCCTTCCTTCAAACACGTGAAACTACAAACAATAGATCAGCTGTAAGGTAGACAACTGCTAAGATATAAACGTCACAAATAGTCCAAGTAGAATGTATGGAATGCGTAGGTGGCACTCACTATTGGGCTAGAAATCTATTTACATCAACTTTAGACGGTTGCATGTCACTTTTGTAGTTCAAGAGTTGAGTCACTGCGTCTTGTACATACGTCAGTATATGATGTTGGGCTGAAATGATACGTTAGCATCAGTACATGCGTTTATTAAATTGAATTAGTTATAGAAAAATAATAATAATTACACAAAAAACATGAGCAACTCACAAAGGTATTCATTGGTAGAAAGTTCTCTAGCCATCGTCTGCTGCGATTTATAAACTATCCAATCATCCGTTGAATGTGAAGCCTTTGGATACAAACCTGTTGTGGTTGTAATCAAATAAATATAGGAAGAAACACTTTTGTTACTTTATTTTGGAATCTAATAAAATACCAAAAGTGTCAAAAAATTGTAACAAAAAGTTATGGAGTAGATTAGAAACTGATGAAGCATATGAAAGCATATGAAACAAATGTTATCATCATGATCTCATGTTTTAACATAGACCGCACATTCCTATATACTTTTTTAGATAAAAAGGAACTGTAGAATTTAGTATAGCATGTTCAGGAATGTTAGCTTGATGATATACAAATCACAAAGCCTTCTTGAGCAATCAATTTAAGAAACTTGAAACGAACGCAGACAGGAATGAATGCAGACATAGCTGGAATAAACGTAGACACATCCTGGAATGAAAGTCGACTATGGTAAAGAGAAAATAATCCGACGTTCATTATAGGAAGTGTCGATATTCATTCCTAGCAACATTTAAACTTTCATTTCGACGTTCGTTCCAGGAGTAAAACAAATTATGATATTTTCCAAAAGTAGACAACTCCTGGAATGAAAGTCAAAATGATATCTTTATATATCGCCGAGAACGAACGTAGACACAACCGGGAGTGAAAGTTGAAATTCTCTGGTTTGTTACGTAGTCGACATTTGCTCCACGTCTGTCGACATTCATTCCAGCCGTGTCTGCATTCATTCCAGTCAACGTTCATTCCTGTCTACGTTCGTTGCAATTCACCAATTTAAACATGATCATTCCTTACAACATCACAATTTTACAGAAATTTTTTAGCAACAAAAATTTTACAGTGGCTATCACCATTAAATGCAGGTATGATATTTTTGAGTTCCAATGAAACAAGATTAATACAAACACCATAGTGAACCTTTTCTTAATTTAAGAAAAAATCTGATATAAATTACACTTTGCAGAAACATTGATGTGGTCTAAAAGTTTTATAATGCAAAGAAATACAAAAAGCATATTTGCTATTTGATTGAAAATTTAGGTTTTACAAAGAATTATAGCAAATATGTGTCTCGTATTTGTCCATGTTAATTACACTTTATTGTTAAGTATAAAGAATTATTATTTTTGCCAAAATCAACCACCTTGTAGTTATATTGCGCCGGAAATGACTAAGCACCTCTATGGCCTGTTTCTTGCCTAAATGTTCTGTTATACAGGAAAGAGACATCACCAGATACATGCATATACTGGCGTGTATGATCCATTTATAATCACTCTATGTAACTTCATCAATTCTATGCATTGTAGTCCTATGTCCTAATTACTGTACAACCATTCTAAGTTTGTGTATTCTTTTGTGTAAGCCAGCCAAGCCCTTCATTATATTATCTAAGGCTGCGCTTAAATTAACAAAAGAAATGGTTACATAACCTTTTGTATAAATACTGGCGGAAACTCCATAAAAAATCAGAGTAATTGGAGGAGCCAAGCCAAAAGAATACAAATTACTCTCAACCACATACTCTCTCTTGTATTGCATTACTAGGAATCCGCAATAATAACAAGCTTGTAGTTGTGGTCCAGCATTAACTTGCACACAAAGCACCGACCAGCGAGTGGCCTACGCTTCTGCAAGCAAGTAGGCTGCACAGTCCAGCATTGGACTTGGTCCAGCAATGCAGGCCAGCACTACTAGTAGTGACGCCTGAAATGCTTGACCATAACCTGTCGACTCTCAACTGAGCTGAGGAAAGTGCAGGCGCCTGCTACCTCGCCTATATCAGTACAGACACAAAAATCCTGCACAATATTTTGTTTTATAACTTCAAGATTTACTACATTTTTTCTCTATTCTGATGAACATCAGTAAAAAAACTATTGCAGTCAATACGCGCCACAGAAAAGAAAAAACCATCTCCGTTTGGTTGGTTGGGAATTGCAACGAACGTAGACAGGAATGAATGTCGACAGGAATGAATGCAGACACAGCTGGAATGAACGTAGACACATCCTGGAATGAATGTCGACATACCTGGAACGAAAGTCAACTATGAAACAAACCAGAGAATTTCGACTTTCATTCCCGGATGTGCCTACGTTCGTTCTTGGAGATATATAACATATCATTTCAACTTTTATTCCAGGAGTTGTCTACTTTGGAAAAAAATGATAATTTATTTTACTCCTGGACGAACATCAAAACGAAAGTTTAAATTTTGCCAGGAATGAACGTCAAATTTTTTTTCTCTCTAACATAGTTGACTTTCATTTCAGGTCTGTCGACATTCATTCCAGGATGTGTCTATGTTCATTCCAGCTATGTAGGCATTCATTCCTGTCGACGTTCAGTCCTGTCTACGTTCGTTCCAAATTCCAATTGGTTTGTAATTCAGCTAGTCAAGTGAAAAGCAATATTTACTGAGTTTAAAGCCATCTGATTAACAACCAAATATGTTTCTTTCGTTACTTCTCCAAGTCTTTCAAAATAAACTATTTTTTTTATTTATTCATTACTTCATGGTTTTCAGCTACTATTATTATTATTTGTTTAAAAGGATTTTAATAATTTTATTTGTTCATTGTTTATAATTAATTACTGCTTTTTATTCCTAAATAATTGCTAGTATTTGTGTGTGATTATCTGTTTTTCCTCTTTAGTTTTTACTATTTGTTTGCATTTATAAATAACCGTCGATTTCTCCATTCGATTGACATTATATTGGCTATTTTGTTATAAACTTATGACCTTACGTTGCGACTTAAAAGTTTGTCCTATGCAATCTAAGTACAGGTTTTCAATTTACCTGGTGGGATTGTGTTTTTTTTAGGCAACCCAACAGAACTGACCACTAAGTGGAATCTGACGTTCAGAATACCTTATGGTCCGCAATCAGTTCAAGGTAAAATTAGCTGGCTTGTTGCTCAGGTGGTGTTCAAAGAACCAGCAAAGAAAAGGGTTTTGCATTTGTAGAAGCATTTACTTTATCAACACAGGATACTGCTTTTTACAGTAGTCTTTGTGAGTGCATAGCTGGAGTTCTATCAGTTAGTAGCCTGAATTTTTCCAACTTCAGGTTAGAATTGGCATCAGGTAAGATTGATTGAAAGTGGACAGCAATTGGAAAGACTACAGATATATTTTAGCATGAGCAGTTACAAACCTGGAACAGATGCTCTTCATGCTAAATTCTTCAACTAGGCAGTAAAGAATAATTTTTTGACTATTGTTCAATAACATGATGATTTTTATTTCTGACAACTTATGAACTATCATTTTGCATTCATTCAATAAATTTTCGACCTCCTTCCTCTGCATGAGAATATCAAAATGACATTTCATGTCACTGGGACCTGACAGTGACACTTTATTGGACAAAGTTCAAAATATTGTTTTTGACTGCATGGTAACAGTAGTGACTTGTTCCAAGTCTGTTGACAATAGTTTTAGATACCAACGTTCATTACATGTTTATCTAAGTTAGCTCCTACAGACATTATTTCTGTTTACACTCATTCAAATACATATTCTAGAAAAATGTCAACATATATGGAGCATCTGAACAAC
This sequence comes from Cryptosula pallasiana, assembly GCA_945261195.1. NCBI lineage: Eukaryota > Metazoa > Bryozoa > Gymnolaemata > Cheilostomatida > Cryptosulidae > Cryptosula > Cryptosula pallasiana. The sequence continues at coordinate 5,654,029 of OX183139.1, forward strand.
AAAACTTTATACTTCAACATTCATTCTCAGGAGCTTACACTTTCACACCAAGATCGAATAAATGTAAAAATGTTCATATCTTGATCAAAACCATTATGTGTACAGTAAGTGCTGGTATGGTGTGGCTATGTTCTTTCACGTAAATGCACTATTCAAACTTCCATACATACTACCACTATTAACCGTAACCAATTTTTGTCTTTCATTCCTTTTTATCACAAAAATATCAACAACAACAAACAACAAAGGTGAAAAGAGAAAAAAAACATCACCATCATCATAACAAAAAGGACTAATGAGAAAAATGACAAAAAAGATTAGTAATGATATAATATGTAATCATAATGATAATAATTGAAACAGAATATTGTGAAGGACGGCGCCATCTTGTACACTCTTACTTACAGTTCTATGCTACACTTACTCAGTTCTATGTATGCACTTTAGAGCCGACAGTTCTATGTAACTCTTTTCATATACATTATACACTAGCTAGCCATACATTTATCCAAGTTCCACCTACTGTGTTGTTATTGGCACACTCTAGCCAATCATTTGTGCTAGGTGTGGTCTCTTTTGTTTGTCTATTTTATATTATATAATCATGTGTATAAATACTGATGTTGTGATCTAATAAAGTCAGAGTCAGCTTGCACACTCTCAGAAGTTTCTTAGTTCTCAAAGAATAACTTCACTTGCGCTAGTACATGCACGTACAACAAAAGCTATATTACTCGAGTAGTAATTAATAAGCAGATCAACCCGAACCTCTGCTGGCCGAACCTAGCTCTAACTAGTTCGCCCTTCAAAGTTCGGACTCTGGCTCGCACACTGAAATAGTTAACGCAACCGACAGCTAGACAGTAATCTAGAATGGTCAAGCACTATTCCTAAGAATACTAGTCGACCTGTGGGCGGGTTGTATTGCTCAAGCGATAGACACAGATTGCCATCACAGTTCGGGAGGTTGTGCAGGTAGGCCTAGCTACCAACGTACACACCCACAGTGAAATCCTGCACATTGGTGGCAGCAGTGGGATTGACAGATACCCACAAGCAACAGCTCCCAGAAGAAGGATGGCACAGCGGAGACGAGCACTGAGTACAGACAGGGATCCCTCTAGCCTGCAGATGATGGGTACGCTCACCCACTTCCTGGACCGCATGTCAATAGCCACAACGAGAGATAAGTTTAGGGTACCACAGTATGATGGTACAGGGGATGTGGACTATTTTCTGCAACGGTTTCAGGAGGTGGCCGAAGCTAACCATTGGCAGGCAGAAGACAGTGATCCACCTACGCCAAGCCTTGATAGGCAAAGCTGAACGGTGTGGTCGAGGCGAGACCGTGGAAGAAGTGACACGGACACTACAGGCGACCTTTGGTATGACTCGTTCGGAGGCACAAGCAAAACTGCTGAGCTACCGACGAAACCCCAGAGACAGGCTCAGAGACCATGCACCCACGGTCGAGCACCTCCTCAAGGCCGCCCACAGGATCCTGCCACGGCAGAACAGGGATGAGCTGGTGTTGCAAACCTTCCACAGTACACTCAGGCACACATACCTACAACGACACTTGTTGGCGGTACGCCCACAGAACTTGGAGGAAGCAATCCTGGCAGGAAACGAGTTTCTGCAGTACCTCATCAACCCTTAGACGGACCCCACATCAGGACAGTGGAGGCCGACCCCTTGGAAGGAGAGGCAACTCCACAGGAAGAGGTGGCTCGACACCAAGAGGTACAGGACCCCTTGGCACAGTTACTTCGAACCGTAGAGGGACTGAGCAAGGAGATTGCCAGTCTAAAGGCGGAGACGAAGACGGAGCCCCCAAAGAGGTGTTGGGGATGCCAGCAAGTAGGTCTTACCCGGAAGGCGTGTAGAACCGTCCCTTGGCCTAGCCGCCAGGGAAACGACTACCGCCCGCAGCAGTAGGGAAACCGACTGGCTGCACAGGCTCCCTCCAGTGGATCAGCGGCGACACGGCAAGCAATTCCTCCTCTGGACCTACTGACTAGTCCCCCTATCGCTCTACATGACCGTTTTGCCAGCCTGTCGGTACCCGACAGCTCAGCGACATCGGAAATGGACGGCGACGGGACTCCCGAGCAGCAGGAACCACCCAGGCCCAGAAGGAAGGACAGGCAAACCCAAACGCCCCCACTGGAGAAGGAAGGATTCGTTCCGAAACCTGTGACCCTCCAGCTCAACCAGATCGAGCGACCTTATCGATCGAGCTACTACCTACCTGGAAGGGTAGAAGGAGAGGCGGTAACACATCTCATTGACACGGGCTGCAATACTAACCTGTTGGCCAAGAGGGTCTTTGATCGGTTACCAAACCACGTGCAACACAACTTGCAACATTATGATTGGCATGGGATCATGGCCGACGGCACAAGACTTACGTTCTACTGGCTGCTCGCACTAAAGGGACGGATACGTCATGTCAATTTTGAAGAGACCTTTGTGGTCAGTCAGATAAATGAGGATGTCATCCTAGGAATGCCCTTCCTGACGAGCCGAGGATGCCAGATGGGGTTCGACCGTCCGGTACTGATTATTCAAGGAAAAGAGCTGGCATGTACCGACCGCCACGGGAGAATTCTCGTGTCCAAGGTGCAAGTCCGACAGGACACCCAGCTACCCCCACAGACGCAAGTCACCATTCCGTGCCACCTGAGCTCCAGGGATACGTTTCCACAGGGAGTGATAGAGAGCTTACAGGGTGGGATACCCATCGCTACCAGTATCAATAAACCAGACGCCCAGGGGCGAGTACTGGTTAGATGTCTCAACCCGACGCAGGACACCCTGAGACTACCCGCAGGAGAGGTCATCGGCACCTTTACGGGAGTAGAAGAGGGTGGCGTCCAGAGACTAACGGAGCAAGAAGGGCAACAGAGGAACGAGATGGGAGGAAAAGAGGTACCCCTTCATCTGCACGACCTTTTCGCCCAAGCTAAGAAAGGATGCCAGGACCCTTGGCAAGAGCAGCAGTTAAAGGAGCTACTGATCAAATACCAAAAGGTATTTAGTAGCCACAATGGGGACTTGGGTAGGACGACCCTAGCACTCGATCCCCACAGTATAGGGAGCCCAACCCATCAGGTGTCCGCCACACCGCCTGGGACCAGAGAAGGAGGCGGACGCAGAACAACAAATTAAGGACCTCTCGGAGAAGGACCTGATCGAACTTGCTGAACTTGCTTGGAGCTCTCCCGTAGTGCTGGTGAGAAAGAAGAACGACACGTAGCGATTTTGTGTGGACTATCGAAGGCTGAATGACATAACTAAGCAGGACGCCTACCCCATCCCCCGAATCGACGAGTCGTTGGACGCGTTGGCCGGTAGTAAATATTTTACTACGCTGGACCTCACCAGTGGATACTGGCAGGTACCCCTAGACCAGTACGCACAAAACAAATCTGCCTTCACCACCCGTAGTGGCCTGTGGAAATGGAAGGCGTTTCCCATTCGGGCTGACATCAGCTCCCACCACCTTCCAGAGGCTAATGGAGAAGGTCCTCAAAGGTCTCCACTGGAAAACCCTGCTTCTATATCTGGATGATGTGATCATCATCGCACCCGACTTCCAGACGCACTTACAGAGGCTAGGCAAAGTACTGGGACGGCTCCGACAAGCAAACCTGAAAGTGAAACCCTCCAAGTGCGAGCTACTACAGGAGGAGGTCAAGTACCTCGAACATGTAGTGAGCGCTAAAGGAGTGGCTACCGACCCTGGAAAGGTAGAGGCTGTTAGAAGATGGGAAGCACCTAAGGATGTGAAGGGATTGCAGACCTTCCTAGGAACAGCAGGGTATTACCGGCAATACCTCCCTGACTACGCCACTATAGCCAAACCTCTCACAGTGATGACAGGGAAAGAGATGCCGTGGAAGTGGGGACAAGAGAAGCAGGTAGCATTCGACCAGCTCAAAGCCAGACTCACCCGAGCTCCGGTACTCGGGTATCCCGACCCCAACCTACCATATACACTGGATACTGATGCCAGTGCCGTAGGAGTCGGTGCCGTACTGTCGCAAGTACAAGAAGGAAGGTGTCATCGCGTACTTCAGTAAGACGCTAGCACCAGCCGAGAGGAATTACTGTGTTACCCGGAAGGAGCTTGTCGCTGTCATCAAGGCAGTAAAGCATTTCCGTCCGTACCTCTATGGACGGGAATTCAAGCTCCGGACGGACCATGCCTCGCTACAGTGGCTATGCAGAAGAAAAGAACCATCGAACCAGATAGCTCGATGGCTAGAGATATTGGCTGAATTCCGGTACAAGCTCGAGCACCGAGAAGGAACTCACCATGGCAATGCTGATGGACTCAGCCGACAGGGACCCTGCGCGGACTGTAGGCAGTGCGGCTCCATCGAGCAGAGAGATGGGGGACCTTCCCATACAGAGCTTAGGCAAGAGGCTAGGCTGAGACCTCAAAAGGAGGAGCAAGACGACCTCAACACATCGAACCCGGTACATTCCCCCCCAAAACCCGGCTCAGAAGCAGCCGCAGGGACGGGATGCGGTAGGCCGGATTTATGCCGAGCCGAGACGACCGGGGGGCATGCTGAAGAGGCCGTCTGCAGAGAGGACAGAGAAGGAGCGGGTCAACCTCACTGTGACAAACCCGGTATAATCAGCCCAGACCTTAGCTCAAGAGCAGAGGGAAGGGCAGGATGCGGTAGGCCGGATTTACGCCGAGCTGAGACGACCAGGGAGCATCACAGAAAGAGAGTTGGCCGAGGGAAGTGTCGAGTTGAAGACACTTTATGAGAGGAAGGAAGCTATGGAGATCCGCCCCGACGGAGTGCTCACCATCACGCTCCATCACCCTTCCAGGCCAAAACGATGTGTGGTCTGCCCACCTAGCAGGAGGACTCAGGTCGTCTGGGAGACACACCGGTTAATACATGCGGGAGTACACCGAACAAGACAGCACATCCTACTGGATTGGTACTGGCCAGGCATATCCCCCCTGGTCAGGAGACTCATCAAGGATTGCGAGGTGTGCCAGGTGGCAAAGAACGGGAGGAGGACAGAGAACCCCCACAGACAGCGGATGTATGCCAGTCGACCCTTCCAGAAACTGGCAATCGACCTGGTCGTTCCCCTACCTTTGACAAAAAGGAAGAACCGCTGGGCACTGGTCCTCACAGACCACTTCACCCGCTGGCAGGACGCCATAGCGCTGCCTGATGCCACAGTACCCACGGTCGCAGTAGCACTGGACGAGTGAGTATTCGCTTACTGGGGTCTCCCTGAGCAACTGCACTCCGACCAGGGTGCACAGTTCGAGTCGGTGTTGCTCGAGGAACTATGCAGCCTGTGGGGCATCAAGAAGACACAGACCACCCCCTACCACCCGCAAGGGAACGGGATGATGGAACGCCAGAACCGGACCTTAGGAGATGCACTTCGCACCCTGATACTTACAAAAGGGTAGGATGAGTGGGACAGTCTGCTTCCGCAAATCATGCGGGCCTGTCGCAGCACCCCCCACTCTGCAACGGGAGAGACACCTAACATGCTAGTGATGGGACGAGAAGTCCGCCTTCCTGACCAGCTAACGGGTACGCCTCCCTCCCTAGACACAAACAACGTCATGGACCACACCGCGGAAGTGCAGGAGAACCTCCAAAAGGCACATGAGTACCTCAGGAATCAGCAACAAGAGACTAGAAGCCAAGACGACGAGGAGCCCTCCGTGTTTCAGAAGGGGGAACTCGTCGTGCTCGAGAATAAGAGGAGAGTAAAGGGCAGCAACCCTAAGTTACAACCCCGCTTTGTGGGGCCCTACCAGGTGACGGAAGCGTCTCCGAACCACACCTATAAGGTAGAGAGAAACGGACAGTGGTCCATACAGAATGCGGCTACACCACTACCGGACGTGTCAGGAGCCGGTCGACCGAGCACCCCCCTGTCGGGAACCAGTTCTCCAGCCCAATATGAAAGGGGCCAGAAGAGGACAACCCCCCAAGGCACACCGCTCACCCATCGAACCAGTGGAACTATTACCATCACCATTACCGCTACCCCCACCACTCGTCCAACGAGACAGGTCGCCACTTGTCCGAGAACCACCAAGATCGCCACCCATCCGGGAACCCAGGAACCTCCCCTTGAGAGACGAGCCACCCGATACCCAAGAGTTTACACCCCCACCTTCACCTACACTCAGTCGTAGTCCACTCCGAAGGTCAGAACTAGTAGAACGCCACAGGAATGGAGAGAACGCGAGGGAAAGCCTAGAAAGACATGACACTCCACCCCTGGAGGTCACACAAAGGGCACCCACCCCTCAGAGGCCCCATCCTCTTGATGAAGAAAATTGGCCACCCCTGAGTCAAAACCGGACGCCCACATCACCCCTAGATCGGCCTCAACGAGAGAGGCACAAGCCGAGAAAGTTGGAGGACTACCACTGCTACACAACAGTAGGAGGACAACAGTTATCCAAAACCCCACCCACTGGGACAGGAGAAAGCGGAAAGGCAACACCACCACTCCTAGCTCCCACCGAAGGGGGTACAGCAGCAGAAAATCCGGTCGAAATCGGCTGGACAGTGGTGAAAAGGAAAAGAAAACAAAACAATCTACCAAAAAGAGAGACGAGTTACCACCAAGAAGGGCGAGGAAGAAATAGTGAACGGGAGAACACAACTCCCCAGAGTAGTTAACTCGCCGCCGAAAAAATTAATCAACAAAAGAAGATAACTTCCAACCGCCACCAACAAACGCCCATTGGAAAATCAAGCAAACAAACCGCCACCCTAAGTCACCAGAACGGAACCACGTGGGGGGCGGCGCTGGAGGAACAAGTGGGACCAAGCACTAATCAAAATAAAGAAAGGCAGAGGAGCCGCCAACGCTCAGTTCACAGTTGGCAGCGAGGGAGTTCACTACCCACTAGAAGCGTAGATCAACTGGACTACTCACTGCAACAAATGGCTCGATCAACATAGATCACCAAGGAGAAGCTGGACATCACGTCAACTACAGGTGAGACACTGCCGAACGTTTCCATCAGCTCACTAACCCAAGCACTCGATCGACAGATGCAGCTAACTGTGACTGTCCCCCGCAAGGAGGACATGTTACAGAAAATAACTGCTTTACCAGTAATTAACGTTCGACGTGTTGCTGTTGCAGGAGATGGCGACATTCCAGTGCCGAAATCAACAAACGTCGCCAGAGAGATTTGGCTCAGTGGAGAGACTATGAGAACAATTAAAGAAATGGCAGAACAGATAGGAGAAAGCGACCAGTGGAAGTGTCGACGCTGTAGCTACCAGCAAGTCAAGAAAAGGGTTGCATACCACGTGAGACAACACCTGACGTACTTCTTTTGCAAATGCGGGAAGAGGAGCGCGTCCAGAGATGCTATTCTAAAGCATATCAGAGTACAGGGAGGCACCATAGAGCACGGTGGGAAAGGCAAGCCACTGTACGAAGTAGACGAGGACCGATACCAAGAGTTCTGTACAGCGATGGGTTGGGAATCACCTCCACCTTTTGGCACCCCGACCCCCAGCATCGAGAAGGCAGAGAGAACTCCTGTAAAAAAGAGATTAGGGAGACAACCAGAGTCACCCCCTCCTTCAAAGAAGAGAAGGACAACTCCCCCACGAAGATCGGCATCCCCTAGGAAAGAACGCAACCAACCACCAGCCTATAGTTGGAGAGCCGAACTAGAGCGTTCGGCCGAAGCTGAAAGAAATAGACGGCGCAGGGAGCACCGACACAGGATGGAGGCCCTCGACAGAGAACTACATGCCGTCACGCATGAGGCATGCCAGCTTCTACTACGGGCAGAAGACACCAAGAAGGAGCTGAATCGACCATACAGGGAGTAAAACATACCATACCGACGCCGCCGACTTATTTATTGACCACCATCGCCAATGGGGCAGAGTGTGTGAAGGACGGCGCCATCTAGTACACTCTTACTTACAGTTCTATGCTACACTTACTCAGTTCTATGTATGCACTTTAGAGCCGACAGTTCTATGTAACTCTTTTCATATACATTATACACTAGCTAGCCATGCATTTATTCAAGTCACACCTACTGGGTTGTTATTGGCACACTCTAGCCAATCATTTGTGCTAGGTGTGGTCTCTTTTGTTTGTCTATTTTATATTATATAATCATGTGTATAAATACTGATGTTGTGATCTAATAAAGTCAGAGTCAGCTTGCACACTCTCAGAAGTTTCTTTGTTCTCAAACAATAACTTCACTTGCGCTAGTACATGCACGTACTACAAAAGCTCTATTACTCGAGTAGTAATTAATAAGCAGATCACCGAACCTCTGCTGGCCGAACCTAGCTCTAGCTAGTTCACCCTTCAAAGTTCGGCCTCTGACTTGCACACTGAAATAGCTAACGCAACCGACAGCTAGACAGTAATCTAGAATGGTCAAGCACTATTCCTAAGAATACTAGTCGACCTGTGGGCGGGTTGTATTGCTCAAGCAATAGACACAGATTGCCATCACAGTTCGGGAGGTTGTGCAGTTAGGCCTTTCTACCAGCGTACACACCCACAGTGAAATCCTGCACAATATCACCAAAGCAAAACTACACAAGTCAGTACTTATTATTATTTTTTTATAAAAAACAGTAAACCACAAAAAAATTTAAATCATATATATATATATATATTATTCAATATAATAATAATATTCATTCATCATTGCGATGGCAACAACAATAGATAGTTATAGTAGTAAGTTGTATAAATAGTTACAACTTATATAATATAGTATTTACAACAACAAAATACATTTTCCTTCAAATAATTAACAGAAATCATTTTCTATTATTATTATAAATAAATTATTATCATCATCATCGTCATGATGATGATGATGGTGATTGTTGAGTGATAAATAAATAATAATAATTATACTTATTAACGAGCTTTTAAAAACCATTTTTACCATCAGTTAATGAATCTTATCTCATTAACTGTTCAGCAAAATAATTCGATTATATGTTCCTGTTGTGCTGGTTGTAAAAAATGGAATCACATAGCTTGCATAGCTTGGCATCATCAAGTCTGCAAAAAAATATCATTTAGTGTTTACAAATCGCTACCGCAGCAAGATGATTAGCTCGGCAGTGAATGTTATATCTCGCAAATGTTCACCTATCGTTCAACCAATGACGTCGCTTTAATCGTTAACCTCACCAATAAATAGCGCTTCAATAAACCTACCAAAATGTAGTTTAAATGATATAAACTGGGCGGAGTTAGTGGCGCTTCGCTATCAAACACCCACACCACAGTTTATAGAAATGGCCTCAAGTATGGGGAATTGTCTTCTCTAACTATTTTCCTCTTTTTCTCTTACTCAGAAGTTTCTTTATGTCCCAAAATTGTGCTCAATAAATGTATTTTGATGGTTATGATGCTATGAATTGGGTCTGATGTTTGGCAAATAACTCAGAGTTAACAAACGGATGATTGCTTTATAACACCATTGCGTTCCACTGTCGTCCATCTTTTCCTCAGTGCGGGTAACCATAATAGACCACGATTCGTATTACACAAAATGTTTATCGCTATGTCTAGTGTAGTGTTTTGATTGGTTGGATTGTTTGCTTATAAACATTATCCACGAGCTGTTAGTGGCGTTAGTAGTAATTAGTAGAAAACATGTACTAGTTCTACACTAGAACTAGTACATGTTGTCACAGTGAGTGAATCAGTTTAGATTTTTTCCTTGATTTATAGTAAATTAGTGACCTCTACAGGGTCACTATAGTAAATCTAAAATCATACCAATAAAGATAATAATTTATAATTATTAATTAATTATTTTTATTAACAAGAAGTTGCAGTTCAGGTCAGATCCAGCTAGGCTAGCGATGGCGCAACAGCACAATAACATCGTTGAATGATGACCTGAAGCATACATCGTTGCATTTTGTGGTCTGGCATTTGCATTCTGTTTTATTTTGTGGTCGTAGAAATTAATGGAATGTTGAATTGTTGTTGTTTTACTTTTACTAACTCGCGCTGCTCAAGCAAGGACACAGGTCAGATATGCTACCCGCAACATGCGGACTAGGTTCGTGGTACTTAGTCTACTTCAATGATTGTCTCCTCATGTTTCGATGTATTTGCGAGAAGACAACTCAGGCAAATACTACCCCATTTCTATAAACTGTGGTGTGGGTGTTTGATGAAACCCTCTTTGGTTTGATAGCGTAGCGCCACTAACTCCGCCCAGTTTATATCATTTAAACTAACCAAAATGACGACATCTGTTGTCGAGTTAGCCTCCCAATTCGGGTGCATAACTCCGGCGATGATCATTGTGGAACTATTTATGGTTGAGACACAAGGCCGTATACAGCTATCAATGAGAATAAACTACTACCCTCTTTGTAACTATCATAGAATTGCTTGATAATAATATATAATAGTTGCATATGTCAACGAGCATTAATATATAGTAGTAACATGGTAGAGCGTATTATTTAAATGTCTGATCTGATCAGTGCTGTATTCTCTGGGCCGGCTGCACGGCCATGCCGCCCCAACTTTTTGTGTTTTCGGAAAAACGGCTATGTAACTTCAGGGGATGACAACAACCAATTAAATTCTTATCAATTATAACAGTTTGGATTTCCCAACTCTTGTTGCTATCCAACAGACTCGTTCTCGTAGCAAGTTTTAACATATAATTCTGTATTGTCTGTATTATGGGGGGCTATGTTTAACCTCCCGATCCACATTTTGTTCAATGCGTTCTATGTCAATGTCGTATTAGACTTCCGGCAATGCTTCTGTTGTTTTCAACCAACGATTAGGTAGCTAGAAGGTATGAGCCAGAAAAAAATGACAAGCTTTTTTGTTAGGAGTAATAACAGTCCAGTTAGGTAAGTATGTATGCACTACTGTTCAATAAATGCTAGCAGCAACTTACAAGCTTCCTTCTTATCTAGTAGTATCATCTGTTTAAGTTATTATTCATAATATTATTTTTTTCTAACTAGTTAATAGTTGTTATTAAATTATTTTTCTTTTTATTGTTATTTATTAGTTAATTAATAATTATTATTCATGGTTATTTTTTTCTAACTAATTATTATTTTATTTTTAGTATAATTTGCTAGTTAATTAATAATTAGTATTGTTTTTTCCTATTGACTATTGTTTTTTTTTCTTATTAATTATTATTGTGGTAGTATACTTGCTATTTTTAAGTTATACTGTCAATGTCATCATTATTTTATTATTCATTATTTATATTTGTCTGTTTACCATTACTATCATAATTTATTATTATTGACATTATTTATTTGATTGCCTATATTATTATATTTATTAATTATTATATACTTTTTTGAGTTACTCCTTACTACTACTACTTACCTACCTACCTACTAACTATTATTTTCCGCTGCTAAACTGATGCGTGTAGAAATAGTAAGGAGCATGAACACGCTGCGATAAAAACACCTGCTGCTACTAAGACTAACTACCAACTTTAAACTCTCAAAGAAGGCAGCAATGATAATAATAATTCCATTGGTGCTTGTCTTTCATGTAATTTATTTTTTGTCATTTTAATTGTTGTAAATTGATGGCTGTCTTATTTATTTTTTCGTTATTATGCTCCCAACTTTCTTGTGCTGTTCTTTTAAGACTAGAGTTCAGCACGATTCAGGTGCTACTTGTAGTGATGCTCTAAACCTAGAGCCTCCGACTACTAGGCACACTGTCGGTAAGAGTGTCTGTCTTTCTCTCTGCTTAGTTGAACTACTATTTATGTAGAACATAATTAGTGCTCTGCATGACTTTGCCTGCTGCTTTTGTGCATGCATTTTTGTATGTCTCTGCTGGCTGTTTATTTATTAAGTAACGTACGGTATGGGATGGATGGAGAATGCTAAAGAAGGTTTCAAACATATTAGCTGTATATATATATAACCAATGATGTTTTAGATGTGGTGCCACCTGTCGTTTCAAATCAGCACTCCCAAAGATGCTGCACAAAGAGAGTACTTTCTATCTCTGGACTCCACTATCTCCACCATAGCTGACAGATTCTCACAGGATTTTACAAATATGTATCAATCTTTAACATCACTTATCAAAAGTGCCATTGCCGATCAGCCTTGCGTCATCCAAGAAGACGTTGCAAAGCTGTATGGAGATGACATTAACATGACTGACCTGAAGACGCAGCTGGAGCTTGTACACTCTTCGCTTGCTGGCACGGCAGAGGCCACAGTGAAGGAATTTGCTAGTTGGCTGCGCTCTACTCCTACCCGAGCATACTTGAATCAGGTGGAAAACCTGACAAAACTCATTCTCACTTTACCAGCTACTAATGCGTGTAGTGAAAGGGGGTTTTCAGCACTGAAACGTATCAAAACCTATTTGAGAAGCTCCATGTCACAAACCAGGCTAAACGCATGCATGCTGTTGCATTCCTACAAAGATCTTACAAATCAGATCGATGTTGAGGAAGTTGTCAGGGAGTTTGTGAGAGGCCACACTGACCGGGCTACTCAAATAGCAGTTGCATAAAAGAAAAGATTTTTTGACTTTGTAAATTTTTGCATTGGTTAATCAGCTATCCTGTTTTAGAAAAAAATAGCAACAGGAAATGTACAAAAGTAAATTGGTAATAAAAATACCTTGAATAAACTTTCCATAAATGTGATTGTGAAAGGTTAATTCAAAATATTATCCTATTCCTAGTATACTTTATATCTTCCCTGCTTCTAATAATACTAAAATGGAAAAGCCAATAAACCAATGCAAAAATCATACTGTCTGTGCCCTAGAGTGTCGGTTTAATTACAATAGTGTAGCAGCACACCTAATTTTGTACTCTATTATATAAGACAAGTAAATATCGTGTGCTGCAATACATCATGTAAATCTTGCAGAAACAATTATTTTAATTTCATAATATATTGCTGGGTTGCTATTTCAGCAAAATAGTTACACTTACAATACACATCCCAATTTCTAAGTTAACTCGACCATTTTTCTCTGTGACATAGTTATGCTTGGCAGCTGGGGGCACCATTTTAAGCTCCCAGCTGTGGTGATAATCAGAGGCGTGGTGCAAAGACGGAAGAATGACATTATCGTTCCTTTTACAACCCAGAAAATGTTACTAATCATGATCTGCTGCATTACAATTTATCATAAAAAAAAATGTTTTTGGGCAGGGGTCTTATCAGTATACATAAATTTAGATAGCTGGAAATTGTGTCCTTTGACCTACTAGGTTTTAAAAATTTTCGACACGCGGGAGGGCGCTCCGCCGCCCCTCCCGCACCCTCCCCGGCGCGGGCCCCCGGCCCGCAGTCGGGCCTTCGGCCCGAATATCGCCATCGCCTGCCCTCCCAACTTGAAAGTGGAGAATACAGCACTGGATCTGATGTATATTTTACTAGGGCATTACCTCCCCTTACGTTCATGCCATAGCCTCTAACTCTACATTCAATTACCAGTATTCTCCTGAATTGAATGAAAAACTTGTGAGAATATTTCCGAGCCCACAACTCTTGAGCAGCACACTAAATATTATGCTCTTTCTGACTGTATAAGCTAGACTAAGACCTGACACCTGCTCTGACTTGACATGTGTGTACTATTACATAACTTCTGCCACTGATCTACGCACAGAAAGCTTCCCAACAGATGACAAAACAAATCACTGCAGCGATGATGGAGTTAGTAATAGATAATATTGGGTGTGTTATAAATTGAGGACAAACAGGGATGTCGTACGCACTACGCAACCAAGGCATACTACTGGCAGTGGTACACAATGCAGTATATATTGATAAAATCAATGACCCTTGATGATAAAATTTCAAAAATGAGTTTTAAGCAAATCATGTACAAAGATCATGTATAATATGTAGTAGCAGTAATAGATAAAGTTACATTTAAAGTCAGAGTGACCGGACCATGTTCCGTTTAATACAAAATAATCTAATGCTGCATATTGTTTTGCGATATTTTCAAAAGTCTCATACAGGAAGTGTCCCAGTTGTTCTTTCAATAATAGAATCATTTACTGTGTCCGTCCATAACAACATACAACAACTCCTTCTGTTATTTCTCCATCACACTTGACTTATTCATAAAAAACCATCTTTTAACAGGACAGCAGAAATGTAATACATAATAGCTAGACGTAATAGCTAGACGGAATAGCTAGATGTAATAGCTAGATGTAATAGCTCTAGACGTAATAGCTAGACGTAATAGCTAGACGTAATAGCTAGACGTAATAGCTAGACGTAATAGCTAGACAGAATAGCTCTAGACGTAATAGCTAGACGTAATAGCTAGACGTAATAGCTAGACGTAATAGCTAGACGTAATAGCTAGACGTAATAGCTAGACGTAATAGCTAGCTGTAATACCAAAGAGCTGCTAGATCGTTACTACCGGTGGCTGGAAGACAAGTTACAGACGAGTGAATTGTCAGTTAGCGAAGTACTTGGGGGGGAAAGTAATAACAATAAAGATAACGTAATAAACAATGTAACAGGTATTGCGAGCGAGCCGCTTGGATATCAGTGCATAGCGCCTCGCCTCGAATAGTACTGTACATTTACTATTCACTTCCTGTCTGTATGTAGCCTTAGTTCTGGTTACGGTAGAAGTGTGCCTGCAACAGAGAAGAATTTATAGAGCCAAACTACACAGACCGTGTGTATGTATGGGTGGAGTTACACAGAGCTTGGCTGACCGACTACCACAAGACTTGCAGTCAAATAGAGCAACAAATTACGCTCCCATGCTGGCATGTGAGCACAAAGAAGTTAATTTGAAGCAGTGACAATGGGGTCTGCGCAGAGAAGAGTACAAGTGCATAGAGTCACATGTACTTACAAGACCAAACGAACAAAGCGAGATAAAGAAATATCTTCTATAAAAAAGAACAAGTCCGCCACAAACAATTGTTACAGTAGTAATAACATCATACACTTGATTTTGGTACAAAGACAAAAGATTAATAGGAAATGTAAAACTGCATGTGCATAGATTAAGCGATTTCCATTAGCGATTGCCTAGGCTCCTACAAACGCTGCCCAAGCTTTTACTCTTATCCATTCTGCGAAATCTCACAATCGCTAAGCTAATCGCTAAACTAATCGCTAAGGGATCCCTATGTGTACATGCAGTTTACGAATGGTAAAAGCATAGATTCATTTCCTGAAACAATAATCTTGACACGGGGACTTCAGGGCAAGTATTCAACTTTCGCTTCGATATCTTATATAGAGTAAAGAATATACGATATAAATAGAGAGTAAAGAATATATGATATGAATAGAGAGTAAAGAATATACGATATAAATAGAGAGTAAAGAATATATGATATAAATATAGAGTAAAGAATATATGATATGAATACAGAGTATATGACATGAACTTACTGGGTCACCACGATCTCCTTCGTCTTGTTCGGGATCATCATCAGAGTCATCGCTGTCGGAGTCTGACACTGGCTCTGTGCTGCTGGCACCGCAATCTGAGCAACAACAACATAATTTTAGACTAATTATCTATGTGTGTATGTTAGCAGACATTGTGTGTATGTTAGCAGACACTGTGTTTATGCTAGCATACACACTGTGTGTATGCTAGCAGACACTGTGTATATGCTAGCAGACACTGTGTGTATGCTAGCAGACACTGTGTGTATGCTAGCAGACACTGTGTGTATGTTAGCAGACACTGTGTGTATGTTAGCAG
Organism: Cryptosula pallasiana; assembly: GCA_945261195.1. Lineage (NCBI taxonomy): Eukaryota > Metazoa > Bryozoa > Gymnolaemata > Cheilostomatida > Cryptosulidae > Cryptosula > Cryptosula pallasiana. Next base: position 5,669,791 of record OX183139.1, read on the forward strand.
ACACTGCGTGTATGTTAGCAGACACTGCGTGTATGTTAGCAGACACTGTGTGTATGCTATCATACAGACACACTGTGTGTATGCTAGCAGACACACTGTGTGTATGTTAGCAGACACTGTGTGTATGCTATCAGACAGACACACTGTGTGTATGCTAGCAGACACACTGTGTGTATGTTAGCAGACACAGGGTGTATGTTAGCAGACACACTGTGTGTATGTTAGCAGACACAGGGTGTATGTTAGCAGACACTGTTGGTATTTCCGTCAATGTCTAGTTGAATCGCTGGAGATCAATTAAGCTATAATGTCTTACTCCAGTGTGCAACAATGAGAAACGCATGAATGAGGAAGACAGCAATGAGGAAGACAGCATTGCTTTCTCGGTACAGTTTAAAAGTAAGAATATAATGAATCGATTTCGTTTAAACTGTTGTAATGCAGCAAAAATGAAAATTTAAAAACAAAGATGTATAATTTCTTTTCTAAGTAATTAATATTGGAATCAAAGTCATTTTAAACTTTCATTTTTGATATTCAGGCCTGCGAGCTCAGGCTAGGCGGATGTAGACTCAACTGCGTTAATTAGACAATATATTGGCAATACAATCTGGGACACACAAAAATATATCAGAGAAAACTCAAGTAAAAATGAATTGACACTCAATACAGTGGGTTCCTCTTGAACTACAGATATAGAATTGAATAAACTTGTAACTCAGATCAGTTGTTACCACAAGAGCAAAACAAAAAAAGAAAAGAATCGAAAGCATATCATCGACTTGATGCGGATGGTTGGCTGCAACACTAACGTTTGTTAGATATCTTGTGCAGGTATTAACTGTATCTCTAATGGGTATTACATACCTAGTTCAGGAGTTGACTGTAACTATATTGGATATGTATATGCCTAGTGCAGGGGTTGACTGTAACTATATTGGATATACATACCTAGTGCAGGGGTTGACTGTAACTCTTTAAAGCAAATATCACACACTCTCTGCAGTTTGGATGATTGTTGAGGGAAGGACCATCTGTTCTTGGAGCAACTGTCACACACAACTTTACCACATTTTCTGCAGTGATGCTACAAGACATACATAACACTGCAGTGATGCTACAAGACATACATAACAGATATGTACATCACTAAACACTCCATATAAATATTTATGATTCAACACGGAATGAAATCAACATTAATTAAACTGTGTACGGATACAACAAATTGTTATCTTCAGTAGCAACTGTCACAACTACTAGCCAGTCATTCAACTGGTTGAGATAAAACTATTTGAATCACATAACAGTGAAGATTTCAGGCACTTCACTTGCTAACATACAAGTTTAAAAAGCCTAGTAACAACAAAGTACAGTAAAACAACAAAGCAGTGAGGAAGCAGACCTGGTGGATCAGATCTCTAGAGGGAGCCGCATTGTAAACCAACGATGTATTAAATGATAGATTCAGCCCAAAACTTTTTCTCAATATACAAAACTTGAGCAAACGTCACTTCGCCAAACCGTATATTGTAAATAGCTGTCTTGTCGGCTTTATATAATACAAGTACAAAAATACATGTCGCAGAGACATGACACATACCCTTCTGTTGAGCAATGTAAATGCCGTACTACATATCATACAAGAGATGGCATCTGAGTCAGGTATCCACACAGGAGATATCTCCATGCTTGGAGTCTTACCACCTACACAAAGCACACAAACTGGCTGTGATATAGAACATTACATGGTACATTGTACACTGTACACGACAGTCAGTGCTTGCGTACTCAATTAGCTACTCCTAACCACACTAGTTAGTAATGCACAGTCATGATATCCGCATGTCACATAGAATGATTCATCAGTCATCACACACACATATCACACCAATAGAGCTCTCGGCACTGGACACTTGTCTATCTATGATTGAGAGAGATAGTGAGAGAGAGAGAGAGATAAAGTGTGAATAAGCATTCAAGTCTCTACTGATATATTATATAGTATGTGCCGTGAGTTCAATCTGGCATCATGAAGAGCACTTGACTATTGCCCATATTTACATAAAGAACAAATCACATGATAAATAATCATAAAAATTAAATATGTAAAACCCAAAAACTGAGCTACCTTCAATCGAACATTCCTTCTATCACTGCTTACAGCGCTGGCAAATAACTTAAAAAATGCTATTTGACGTTAGAATACGTTGGTTGGTACCAACTGCTAGCTGGCTGGACACAATAGGCATTTTCGGATCGAGAACGTTCATTCCAAAATGGGCGAAATTTTCGTTTTTCGGCGAGTACAAAACCTGTTTTTTGGAACGCTATGCTGAACGGTGGTTTTACCGTTCAGGGGGTAGTCCACCCTATGACGTTCTTGATCCGAATGCGTAGAGTTCTCCAATAATAAATATTTTTGCAAATAATGAGCCCTTTTACGTTAGTTACAATAACAAGACAAGAGTGATGAGGCCTCAAGTTTCATTTCTAACAATAATAATAAAATAAATAATAACAAGTCTTGAAGCATGTTGATGTTGAAATTATTTTTGGAAATATTTTACTGAGAATGGTGAATTAAAATAAAATTGTAATAAATAATTATAATATAAGAAAAATGTATGATAATCATTATTAATATTACTGTTATTCAAATGATATCATCATTAATAATATTATTATAAGTTCTTATAGTTTTTTTCAATTATTTTATTATACTTTAGTTAGTAAAAAAAAACAATTGTTCAAATAGCCAAACATCACCAACCAACTGATAATAAACATTGTTAAAAATGAAAAATAGTAATTAGTAAAACACATAAGTAACTGGTAATAATTATCAAAATTATTATTTACTTTTTTATAATATATAACCAAAAAGCTGTCACCTCAGCAGGATGCGCCTTTTACTATTCACTGCGACACTAGAAAAAAAGAAGAAGATAACTCCGATGAAGTGAACTTTTGATTTTGAACGTTCATGCATAAAAAATTGTGCCAGGAACGAACGTCAAAATTGCATTCGGAAGCGCTTTCCCGTGCCAATTTTTTCAAGGCATGGACGTTCTTGATCCGAAAATGCCTAATAACTAACGAGTCAATACTAGCTGATAAGTTACAACACACAATCAACAATCAACAATCAACTCACTCTTATGAAGTTGGTCTTGCACACATTTATTTATATGAGCCATCCATTCTGTTTTTTCTGTAGATGTAGCAGCGAAGACAACAAAAGACTTGCTAGGACTAATTATTTGCCAGCCATTTTTTAGCTCGCCCATATCGGGATGTGACTGAATCCTGACATTTTCTAGAGGTAATATCTTCTGTTGATTATACTACAAGAGACATCTTAAATACATGTAACCATAACAACAACACTCACTGCGTGACGTATCCTTGACAACTGGTTGTAAACAATCACTAACCTTTTTTTTATTTATTACTATATTTCCGTAGACTAAAGCATCATTTAGTAGAAAGAACTGGCGGGGTTTGGGTTTCTTGCGACATAACTTGGTGAGAACGCCCTCTCCAACTAACACTCTACCAGGTAGGACCAGGGGCTAAAGTTATGGAGAGCAAACTAGACCACCAGAAAGCAAACAACGACACAGGGAACATGACAGAAGCACAACATTCACAGGCAATAGAATGCCAACTTACGAAAGAAAACGATAAACAATTTCTAAAATTAATGGAGTACATGAGCATCACTAACCTGTCCAGAGTTTCCAAAGCATTGCTCTACAGATTGTATCCGCTTGCGATTAGCCTCGCTATTCACTAAAATATCAACGGTGTACCAAATAACCCCACAAACAAAAACAAATGCTGGGCAAGACTAATATGATGGGCTATTTTTAGCTAGTATATCGGCTCGGAAAATTTTGTGTTTGCATTTAATTAAAGCATGTTCATGCTTTCGAATCGTTTATTTTCATTCAATCCAAGTTCTCTTAAAACCATCTTTGTCAAGCACAAGTGGTAGATTTGTGCGAAAATGTCTGAACAAATCAAAAACAGAGCTTATTGGTTCACTCATGGCGAACATTTTTTGTACTAAACAATAAATATTGAAACTTGAATTAAACAATACAGCAAAAATAGTTGTTTTTATTATTTTTATCATTATTATAAATAATGAAAGAAATTTTTAATTAATCATAGATATTACATTTAGCAATTGTTTATCAAGACGACGTATCATTTTATGTCTTATGATAAATATTTCAGGTAGAGGTTAAAAATAAAAAAGCCAAGTATTTCTGGTACAAAAAGCACACTCTGTTCCAATCTTTTTCGACATTTTTAATGTACTTCACATGGTTTTAAAATAGGTCGCACAAATTCAAGAGAGCGTGATTTGAAATTTTCCAGATCGTGCAATGCATTTTGAAACACATAATTGAAATTAAAAGCAACTAGATGACTTTTGTTAAAGAGAAAATACAGTTTTATAGCATGAAATTTATTGTCTAATGAGACAATATTAATGCGCTAAATCAGTAAGTCTGTGTTGTAACACAGCTCATCAGAAGTTTAGTGATTATCCACCAGACGACAATAATAGCTCACTAGGACTTTAGAGCTTGACATACCTTCTGCCTAAACCAAAACATGGAAATTTATCGGACAACATAATTTGATATACTACTGATGATAATGAAAAAACATCAGCAAAAATATGTACCAGAAACATCTGCCATGAGCCAATAGACAATAATCAACGTAAAATATCACATGATATCGTACAACAATGCAACATAAAAGTAATAAACAGGTTACAAAAGCAACCACTCAAGTATTGTTATTTTGGTAATGTAAAACAGTGTCTGTTTGCAGTAAAATGGTAGGAAATGTAAAGGACAATAATGGAAACTTGTGTCTGACAATAAAGCATTACCGGCTGGTAAGTATTCAAGTTTAGTTTGGCAGATATTTTGTGTCAAAGTTAGTCGTTTTAGTAGTAAGAACTTGATGTTGCTCCACGCATATCACTCATTATGAACATTATGATCATTCGCTTCAAAAATAATAGTGATTATTATAATAATATTTAATATTATTATAATAATCACTATTATTTTATTTATTAGCTATTTTATTCAAAGGTTAAGAATTAACTATTTAATAACAATTTGTGATTAACTATTTATTTATCGTTACTATTTATTATTACTCCGTGCAATCTTGTATTTATTATTATATTGTGCAGGATTTTATAGGAACAGTTAACCAGTTCCCCAGGTAGCCACCTGCATTACCTCTAGGCATCTATGACCAGGGCCGTCTGTATTGTTAGGCAGGCCTGCTAGCAGTCCGTCCGAATCACTGCCTGTCAGCATCGCTGGCTGACAGCAGGTCAGGATGACGACGCCTGTCAAACAAGTCTGCCTGTTGTCCACTGCTCGTTTGGACAGCATTCAGCTATTTCGACCGTGAGTCGTATAGCTATTGTCCTCCGGAGCAGCGGAGCCTGTCGTTATTGTATGTGTCTACAGATAGTGGTCAAGTAAGAACTTGAGACTGAGTGTTTTAAAGCATTTATTCAAAAGAATAGGTACAGCTCCAAGGTAACACTGCCTGAGCTAAAGGCTCGCAGCCGTATTTATATGAAGTGTTACATAACACATTTTGTGTAAAATACAATGAATAGCAATGTGATAATCTTGAGTAAGTAGCAACAGAAGTTAGAGGCTAAATATGATAGTCTGGGCGTTTCCCTGCTAACTGTAATACAAGGACAAGGCCACTTCTTACACTGAGGTTCGCAGTCCTTCTTGTACAATATTATTTAATAGTAATAATTATTCTTTAATTTTGTTGTAGAGGAGATAATTATTATTAACCGTTATTATTATTACCAACCACATCATCGATTATTATAATTTGCCATTGATGGATCGATGATAAATCAATGATGACATCTGATGATGTTGTTGTTCTTTCAAAAAAGAATCTTCCTCCTTGTATTATTAATTATAACAAACAACAGTCCACATACACACACAGTGATACATAATAAATAATAGATACAAATAACACCGACGGTAGTTATTAATATTTACCTTTTTTTGGTTTTGAAATCTACTAAAACTACCTATTTTTTTGTTGTCGTAACATTATTCTTCATAATAATAATAAGTAAAAGAAAAACAATAATAATAATTTAATAAATAAATGGTAATAGTAATAATATATATATAATATCAATTTATTTGATTAATTTTAATAAATAAAAACGACCATTCTTCTTCTTAGTCTTTCTACGACGAACTACTATATAATTATAATAAATATTATTATTAATTATTATTAATAATTATTATTGTTTGTTATTATTATTATAGCATCATAAGATTGATAATAATTATTATTATAATAATAATAGTTAGCAGTTATTTATTAAATTAATAATAATTATTATTATTATTAGTGGTAGTGGTGGTAGTGGTAGTAGTAGTAGTTAGAGTTATATAAATAATAATAATAATTATTATGTTATTAATTAATTGCTATTATTATTAATTATTATTATTATTATAATTAATTATAATTAAAAACTAATTAATAATTAATAGCAAGTAGTAGTAGTAATGCCTTTTTGGATACAATTAGACGTTCAAGTAGTGATAATACCAGTTTTCTTTATATCAGGATACTTGATAACAATATTATTATTTTTATTGGCAAACTTATCAAAACCGTTGTATGAAACTAATAATAATAAGCGTTTCAATTCAGCAAGAAAATTTACCTAGGCGGTCGGCCATGTCGAAGGCTGAATGTAGCCTTTTCGTTAGAGAAAGTAAAATTAACTAGAGTCTTTTAAGTGTAATTTAAATCACTGCACAAAAACAACCAACACAGGTTTTATGAAACTCAGACTAAGCAACTAGGGCGGATGTTTTTGTCTTCATATCCGGTCACATGATTTTTCATCAAGTTTTTCATGCAGTTGCTACTGGTGTTTGACTGAAATCATTGATTTATTCAATTAATAAATAATAATCGCTGTCTTTGTCAGAATGGGTATAACTAGCTGCTGTGGACCTAAGCTGTCGGCTTGCTGCTTAGTGATATCAGCATGGGGAATAATTCAACTGGTAAGAACTGACAGAGATGTGTAGTGCGCGAGTTCAGCTGATGTGGTCACTCACTCACTGGAGGACTGGTGGTGGTCGTTGATGATGATGATGATGATTTGATTAATAATTATTTGATTTAATAATTAATTAATGGTAATAGTGTAATAATATCTGTCTATTATTAGTATTTATTAATTGATTTATTTAAAATTATTTATTAATTTAATTATTATCATTTATTTATTAATAATTATTTATTTATAATTATTATAATATATATGATATTATTATTATGAATAATAATAATAATAACAATAAATTTATTTGATAATTATAATTTTTATTATTATTATCATACCATCGATCATCATTATTGTTGTTGTTGTGATGATGATGATAATAATTATAATAATGTGCAGGAATTTATTGTCACGACTAATATGAATTAGTCCGGTAGCCACCTACACAGTTCACTACCCCTAGGTCGAGGAATCGTGAGTCGATATCGGCAGTCTACCAGTCAGCAACTCATCGGTGTTCGCCCAGTAGCATGCTTTGCCAAGGGGAGAACGCCAATATTATCGTCTGCCTGATGGACCTGTCGTTATCGTCGTCGTCTTGGGTGTGATAACATTAAATGCTGTCAGAACCTATAAGGTTGTTCGAGCCGTTATCGTATGTCGATGTTGTTGTCCAGTTAGAGTTCAAGTAATAAGCTTGAATTGAGTGTAAATACTGTTTATATTTCCAAAGAAAAGTAAGCAGTGAGTTGCCTCAGAACACTGATTCTTGTGAGGCATGGCAGCTCTATTTATATAAAACGTTATGTAATATGCAGTACAGCCGAGGCTTAAAATGACAGTCAATGCCTAGCACAGAAAAATAGAATAATTAATATTGGTAGAAAAGTTCGTAGCTTGGCTTGCTATAAATGTCCTTGACATCGTGCGATATATTTCCTGTACAATATTGTTTGTTGTTGCAGGTATGGTTCGTAGTTGTACCCGCACACAGCCCCCTCCATTGGTCGTCGTAGGGGACCAATACAGAGTAACGAGAAGGGACATGCATAAAAGGAACACTATTGCATATGTGTACGAAATGTAAATAATAAAATATACTGTGCATAGAACTAGATAATAGGCACTGGGAAAGGTAGAAACGTATACATAGACATGTGTAGTAGTAAAGCATAGACATATATGTGAGTATGACTGGATTCTGGAATAATGTATGGTAAATGAGTGTTACTGTCTCAGAGTTATTTGTCTAGTTGGCTCTCCAGGCAGCGGATCTGGTCTTTTACATCTTGAGCTTGTCGTAGCAGTTTGTAGGCATCAGCCGTCAGCTCGTTCAACTCCGCTCGCTTTCGTGTGAGCTTCCGCTCTCTCTCCCTTCGTTCATTCCGTCGCCTCTCCTCTCTGGGTGGAGAGGTGTGTACTATTCTGCATCTGAGTGTCGTTGGGGAGGCCATCCTTCCTCGTCGGGCTGTTACGGCATCGTCCATCTGGTGGCGTATCCTCTTGTGCTTTTCAGCATTGTCACTTGCCTGTTTGGCCAGCAGCACCGTGCGTTTCACTTGCTCGGCGGTCGTTTCTACTTTCCTGGGTTTGAACAGGGGCGACACTTCCCGTGGCAGCTTCTTTATGGGACTGCTGGTGTGTCGTGGCGCTCCCAAGCGATCTTGAATTGATGGAGCCCGTTTGGGTGCAGGTGTGGCATTGTCTTTCTTTTCTGATATTGGCTGTGGGTGGCCGAACGGTGGTGGTTGTGGCCAAGTCATAAAATGGGCAAAGTCGGGATACGACTTTGCATCAACCTCGTAGAGTGGCGCCTGTGGCCCTCCGTGAGCGGTTGCCTTGTTTTGTTTGGTTATATGCTTCCTGAGAGCATCCCTGGAGGCCGACTTCTTCCCACAGGTACAAAAATAGTACACAAAATGCTGGTGGGTATGATACACCACCCTTTTTCGTCCATTTGTGTAGTGGCACCTGGTACATTTCCAGTCGTCATCTGTTCCTTCCACCTTCATTACCATCTCCTTCAGTGCTGCAACCGTCTCTGCCGACAGCCACGTAGTACGTACTGCTGTACTTTCGCCCAGCTGCTTAGTTGTCGTAGTTGTTACCTTGTTGATATGTACGGCCTCTGATTGTCTCTGTGCATGTACGCCATCCTTTGTCGCTACTCGGTTGTTGCAGGGGGTTGGTTGTCTCTCTATTTCACTAGCTACCTCCATTAGGTATTCTTCCCCCACGATGTCCTCGGCTATGGAGGCGTCCTCTTCCAAAGATAAGTCCTGCTGCCTCCGTTGTTTCATTGTGTCGAGTGCTGTTTTGATAATGTTAATTAATTTATTATTAGCGATTGTTTGTAGTGTGCTGCTTGGTTGTTTGCTGACAAGTGACAGTAATTGATTATCTGTTGAGCAAACTTGCCGCTGTGCTGGGTGAACAGCTTGCTGATTGGTGGGTTTGGTCTCGACGTCACTCTCCCACGTGGTCTCCTCTCCTACGTCATCGCTTGACCTCTTAGCTGCGGGTCCTTGTTCCGTTATCGATCTATTGTTAATAGAGCTAGCATTTTCTGCCTCCAGAGTAGGGTTACGTTGGGTGTTGCTTTCTCTTGCCATTTTCTCGTCGCCGCGAGTCAAGATATCATCGTGAGAGGTAAGTCGTTTATTCATTAATTTATTCTGTTGTGTAGCTAATTGTTTCCAGTAATTTTTTGCGTTCTCTAGTGAGTCTGGTAATGTCTTATTTTCGGAGCACTGTTTTAATACCAATAAGATATTTTCTTGGTTGTCACTGTGCTCGGAAGATTTTGGACATTGTCCTATTGCTGCTGGTAATGGTAAGTTGTTGTTTTGCTGTGCTACTTCCCTGTCATTCATTCGGTAGCATTGGTAATCGGCTAGTTTCGACGGTGGCCTGGTTGTTCGCTTAGGCCTGCTCGTCTCCACTAGCCTTTCACCAATGGCTGATTCTCCTCCTGCATCTTGATTATTTTCTGTAGCAATTTCGGTCAGGGGCTCTATCGTCCTGTCATTTGTATCTCTGTCCACCGCAATGGGAGCTGGAGGGGGGCTGGTGCTAGTGGCCTCGTTAGTGGGTAACGCTGGCCATTCCCTGTCTCTTTCCCAGCGTTCGTGCCGGCTTTGCCTTGGCTGTGGACTCGGTATCGTCTCCCAGCCCCTGTGTGGTTGGGGTTGGGTGGTAGTTTGTCTAGCGGTTTGTTCCATTAGGGCGGGTAGCTGGGCTAGCTGGCGTTCCAGGACATTCAGGTCCTCCTGGGTGGCCTCCCTATTTCTTGGCTCCTCTCTCGTCTCTGGGGGTGGCGCATTTGGTTCTGGGGGCTGCCTGGTGGTAGGACCAGGGGGGCGCCCTCTTCGTCTAATTGCGCCCCTCATATTTGGACGTAGGGCGGCTTCTCTGTTGGCCGGCGCCCTTCCTGCGGGTTCTTGGCAGGGCCGGTACGTTTTTAGCCGACGCTCGTTTTGTACCGATGTCTGCCCATCCTTTTCTATCCGATAGGTGTGGTTGGGGTAAGCCTCTACCACTCGGTATGGTCCAACGAAGCTAGGTTGTAACTTGGGGTTACTACCCTTTACTCTTCGTTTGTTTTCCAATACCACCAGGTCGTTAGGGGTATATAGTAGCGGCTCCTCCGTGTCGTCCTGCCTGATCTCCGCTTGTTGTTCTCGGAGCAGGTCGTGGGCTGCCTTCAGGTCTTCCTGCATCTGAAGTGCATATTCGGTCACTAGTTGCTTTTCTGTGTCGGCGGGCTTGCCGTCCAGTTGGTCGGGTAACCTGACCTCCCTGCCTAACATAAGGTAGTTGGGTGTCTCTCCTGTGGCGGAATGTGGGGTCCCCCGAAATGCCCTCATTACCTGGGGGAGTAACTGGTCCCACTCTTCTTGCCCGCGCCTCAGTAGGAGCGTGCGTAGGGAGTCACCCAGCGTCCGGTTTTGTCTTTCCACTACCCCATTGCCTTGCGGGTGGTAGGGCGTGGTGCGCGTCTTGTCAACGTTCCACAGGACACAGAGTTCCGCCATGAGGTGGGACTCGAACTGAGCCCCTTGGTCTGTGTGGAGCTCCTCGGGTAGTCCCCAGTAGCAGAAAACTCTCTCGTCGAGGGCCGTAGCGACCGTAGGTGCGGTAGCGTCCGGGATGGCAATGGCATCGTGCCATCGCGTGAAGTGGTCGGACAATACCAAGATCCACTTGTTCTTCCGGCTGGTTTCGGGGAGTGGCCCAACCAGGTCCACGGCTACTTTCTGAAAGGGTCTACCGGCGAACAACCTCTGCCTTCCTTGAGTTGGCTGGACCCCCCCTCTTTTGGCCACTTGGCATGCCTCACAGGATTTGACAAGTCTTCGTACTTCCGCAGACATTCCGGGCCAGTACCAATCGAGCTGGATCCGAGCCCTAGTGCGGTTTACGCCAGCATGGGACATCCCATGAGTGTCCCAGATCACCTGTCGGCGTCGGGACATCGGGCAGATTGCACACTGTCTGGATCGGCCCTTGGGGGCTATCTGCATTGTAAGTGTACCATCCGGCTGTATTGCCATGGCCTCCTTACGACTGTAGAGCGCCCGCAGCTCTCTACTCCCTTCTTCTAACTCTCTCTTGGTCACTGGCCGGCCACCTTTGATCTCCTCGTACATCCGGGCGACTGGGTTCTGCCCCGTACGTTGTTGTTCCACCAACTCCAGGCTGGTGACTACGTACAGCCCTGAGGGGTTGGCCTCTGTCTCTTGGCTTTCCTGCGGTGTCGGGGTGACTTGCTGCGGTCCTGGTAGCACGTCTCCCGAGATAGGAGGCCTCGCTAACTGGAGTTCTGATCCAGGGGCACTGGCAAGTTCAGCATGGGTCGGCCCACCATCACGCTGCTCTATGGCACTGCACTGTCGGCAGTCCATACAAGGCTCACGCCTGCTTAGCCCATCTGCATTCCCATGCTGTTTGCCAGCCCTGTGCTCGAGTTTGTACACAAACTCGGCGAGAATCTCCAGCCACCTCGCTATCTGGTTCGACGGCTCCTTCCGTCGGCACAGCCACCTCAAAGATGCGTGGTCGGTGCGGAGCTTGAACTCTCGGCCATAAAGATACGGCCTAAAGTGTTTGACTGCCTTGACGACAGCCAGAAGCTCGCGTCGCGTCACGCAGTAGTTCCTTTCGGCGGGTGCCAGGGTTTTGCTGTAGTAAGCGATGACTCTCTCCTGACCGTCCTGTACCTGTGACAGGACTGCCCCTATTCCCACGGCACTGGCGTCCGTATCCAGGATATAGGTCTTGCCTGGGTCAGGGTAGCCCAGTACGGGTGCTTGGATGAGTCCCTGCTTAAGTAGTTCAAAGGCCGTCTGTTCTTCCTTCTCCCATTTCCAGGGGGTGTCCTTGCTGGTTAGGACAGTCAGGGGCTTAGCAGTAGTGGCATACCCAGGCAAGTATTGCCTGTAGTACCCTGCTGTACCGAGGAAGGCTTGCAGTCCTTTGATGTCTCTAGGGGGTGTCCATTCGGCCACGGCCCGCACCTTTTCAGGGTCAGTGGCTACGCCCTCCGCACTCACCACGTGCCCCAGGTATTTGACCCGTTGTTGCAACAGTTCGCACTTGGACGGCTTGACCTTCAAGTTGGCCTGTTGCAGCCTACTTAACACCTCTCCTAGCCGTTGCAAGTGTGTCTCAAAGTCGGGGGCGATGACTATCACATCGTCCAGATAGAGCAGCAGCGTTTTCCAGTGCAGCCCTTGCAGCACACGTTCCATCAAACGTTGAAACGTGGCGGGGGCTGAGGTCAGCCCGAAGGGCAGCACTTTCCAACGCCACAGTCCACTCCTGGTGATGAAGGCCGACTTCTCCTTGGCGTCTGCATCCAGAGGGACTTGCCAATACCCACTGGTCAAGTCCAGAGTGCTAAAGAACTTGCTGCCGGCCAGGGCGTCGAGGGACTCATCTATCCTGGGTATAGGATAGGCGTCCTGCCTGGTGACGTCGTTCAGCCTCCGGTAGTCAATGCAGAACCGCCATGTCTGATCTTTCTTGCGCACCAGTACTACAGGGGAGCTCCATGCGCCGTCTGCGGGCTCAATCAACCCCTTTTCCAGCAGGTCTTTCACTTGCCGCTCGGCCTCAGCCTCCTTTTCAGGCCCAAGCCTGTGTGGGGGCAACCGAACCGGTCTAGTGCCTTTGGCAACGGGAATCGAGTGCTCTACAAGATCAGTACGGCCAATATCCCCGCTATTTCTGCTGAATACGGCCTCGTACTTCTTGAGCAATCCCTTTAACAACTTCCTCTGTTGCTCGTCTCTGCACCCTGTACACGCCTGCTCGTACAGTTCAACCAGGTGATCAGGCACCGCTGAACTTGCCGATCCTACGTCAGTCTGCCTCCCAGATGTAGTCTGCTGTACCTCATCGGCCTCTATTCCTGTGAATGTTCCGATAACCTTGCCCGCGGGTAGGCGTATCGCATTCGGGGTAGGGTTGAGGCATCGGACCAGCACTCGCCCTTGCTCATCTGGGGAGTTGATGCTTGTGGCCAGGGGTAGGTCTCCTGGCAGGCTCTGGATTACACCCTGTGGACAGTAGCTCTGTGCGGCTAGATGGCACGGAATAGTAGCCTCTGTCTGTGGGGGAATCTCTGTGTTCCGAAGCACCTGGACCTTGGAAACTAGTGCCCTGCCATAACGGTCAGTGCACACTAGTTCCTTGTCCTGCATGACCAGCACTGGCTGGTCAAAACCCATGTGGCACTTCTGGTTGGCCAAGAACGGCATCCCGAGGATCACGTCTTCGCTGATTTGTGTGACGACGAACGTCTCCCTGTATGCCACGGATCGGACTCGTCCCGCTACTCTGAGTAGTCCGTAGAATGGCAGCTTGGTACCGTCTGCCATTAATCCATGGGAGTCATACTCTTGCAGGGTGGCTTTGCAACCGTCTGGTAGTCTATCGTACACACTTTTGGCCAGTAGGTTGGTGTTGCAACCGGTATCGACTAGGTACGTCACCGTCCTCCCTTCAACTTTGCCTGGCAAGTAGTAGCTTGATTTGTGGGGGCGCTCCATCTGGCCGACGCAGGAGGCGAGAGGGGTGACATGTGTCGGTAGTCTAGGCGTCTCCTGAGGCTCTCTCCTTTTCTGGGTAGGAGTCTGCGCTCTTCTGCGCCACGGCTTTCGGATCCTTCTCTCCTCGGTGGGCGTAGCCAATGGTGTTGGTCCCTCATTGCCTGTTGGTTCATCCTCCAGGGTGGACAGGTGGTCGAACCTATTTTGCGTCTGGATCGGCACTGACGGTGGCATGGGCGAGTTGCGGGCTGGACGTCTCGTCCTTTGCCACCCACCTGGGGTCTGTGCTCCAGACTTTATTTGTCCTTCGTTTCTTGTGGCCCATCTGCAGCCAGTAGGTTTTCCTACTGCTGCGGGCCGGTTGCGTTTCCCTGATTGGGGGTCCAGGTGTCCTGGCGGCACTCCCTCTGGGTGTGCCCCAACCGTTGACACCTCCAGCACTTAACCACCTTCTTTGGTGGTCTAGTGGAGGGGCCGTCGGGTTGGGTAGTCCTGAGGGCGGCCACCTCTTGTGTTAGGGTGCTGAGTGCCTTAGCCAGTGTCTCTAGGTGGGTCTCTACTTCGGAGGTCGTCCTTGTTACCTTTACCTGTGGGCACTCCTGCTCCTCTTCTGCCTCTATTGTCCGTATCTTGGGGCCGGTATAGGCCGGCTGTATTTGCATGTATTCGTTCCCGGCTTTCACGGCCGCCTCCAGGGAGGTCGGCTGGATTGCCAAAAGGTGTCTCTGAAGGTACGCGTTTCCTAACGTGTTCTGGAAATGTTCCAGCGCGTACTCGTTCCTCTGCATCCGGGGAGAGTCGTCATGGGCCGTCTCCACCAGTGCTTCTATGGCGAGGGCATGCTCCCTGAGTGAGTGTCGTGGCTCCTTGCGGTAGCCAGACAACCTCGCTCGTGCTTCTCGGCGAGTGAGTCCAAAGCTCGCCTTCAGGGAGTCCATGATCGCCCAGAGCGTTTCTCCTCGTCCGCATTGTTGTGCTTTTCCTTGCAAAGCCTGTCTCAGGTGGATAATAGCTGTGGCTGGAGGCCAGTCATTGGCTTCTGAGACCTCCTGAAATCGTTGTAGGAAGTACTGTACGTCGCCAGAGCCGTCGTACGTTGGGGCCTTGAAGGGCGACGCCTTGGGGGGGGCGTCCGTCAGCTTTTCCAATATGTTGGTCAGCTGACCCATGATTCTAGTGGTTGGATCTCTATCCACACTCATGGCTCGTCTGTTAGCCATGGCTTGTCCTTTTTCTCCTTTCCTCCTAGGGGTCCTTGTTTGGGGGATTTGCCGATCCCACTGCTGCCACCAATGTGCAGGAATTTATTGTCACGACTAATATGAATTAGTCCGGTAGCCACCTACACAGTTCACTACCCCTAGGTCGAGGAATCGTGAGTCGATATCGGCAGTCTACCAGTCAGCAACTCATCGGTGTTCGCCCAGTAGCATGCTTTGCCAAGGGGAGAACGCCAATATTATCGTCTGCCTGATGGACCTGTCGTTATCGTCGTCGTCTTGGGTGTGATAACATTAAATGCTGTCAGAACCTATAAGGTTGTTCGAGCCGTTATCGTATGTCGATGTTGTTGTCCAGTTAGAGTTCAAGTAATAAGCTTGAATTGAGTGTAAATACTGTTTATATTTCCAAAGAAAAGTAAGCAGTGAGTTGCCTCAGAACACTGATTCTTGTGAGGCATGGCAGCTCTATTTATATAAAACGTTATGTAATATGCAGTACAGCCGAGGCTTAAAATGACAGTCAATGCCTAGCACAGAAAAATAGAATAATTAATATTGGTAGAAAAGTTCGTAGCTTGGCTTGCTATAAATGTCCTTGACATCGTGCGATATATTTCCTGTACAATATTGTTTGTTGTTGCAGGTATGGTTCGTAGTTGTACCCGCACAATAATAATAGCAAGAACAATACTGGTAACTAACTATGATGTTCATGTTGTTGTTATTTAGTTTGTTGTTGTTGATGATGATGATAATAATAATAAATAATAACACTGATTTAAAATTTTTTGTTTACATTAATTCCTAGCTTCTTCATTTTTGTTGATTTCACCACTAGTTGTTAGTCGTGATTATTGTCATTTTAAATTTCATATCTACAAGAAACTTTATGCCATCACACAGACTTCAATAGAAAAACATATTGCCACCGCATTCAACCGACTACCTTCATCTCTGAGAGAAAAACAAACCTTGTCAATTTTCAAATCCAGCTTATTTAAATATGAGGATGATCTTCTGAATACCAATAAACAATTGTTGCTTTGAATGAATTTGGTTCATCCTTTTTTTGACAATTTTTTTTCAAGTTTTGGCACATTATTAGGGAAAAAAGTTTTTTTAAAAATGTTATTGGTGCCGCTAAAGTATATATATAAATGTACAACTCCACTCTCGAACTTCCTGTTATTTTCGTCAACAACACAAGTAATAATAGTTACCTTGCCATAACATCTAACCCCATAAATATATGAAGTGAATAATGAGACATTATTAATCACGCACCCATGTATTTAATTCTTTTGTGGTCTACTTGTTATATAACTATTTTGGTATATAAAGCTGACTGTGGTCTCTCGCTACTCAGAGTAGTAGGGGGAGTGCAGCTAGATACACACTCAATAAAGACATTCAAAACTTTACTCTCTCACAGCCTTGATCATTTCTATTATGAACAAGACTGGAATTATAATTAGTTTAAACGTAATTATAATAAAGCGTATACAGATATTAAGTGAAAGTACAGTAGGCAGCTCAGCAGTCATTCTTCTTAGTCGAGATCCCACCTATGGTCTCCACCTACCAGTAGACAATTTGTACTAAACAAACTTAAATTGGTGACCACTAGTTGTTGCTGGTAGGGAGAGTTTAGATTTATGTCCCTGCAGTGGTAGGCAGTCGGCCAGCCAGTAGCTCGATTCCTGAGAAAGGTGCATATGTGCTACCACCCAAGCTATCATAAAGAGAATCAAAAAATAGATCGGGTTTATCTATCTCAAAAAATAGATAAACATGAAAAAATAGAGTCCACCAGAGGAAGTGATGATGGGGCCCAGGTGGGCTGTAGCAAAGCTAGTGTAAGCGCAAGCCCATTAATGGTTGACAGCCGTCAATGAGGGTTAAAACCTACATCTCTCCTATTAGAAGACAACGCCTCACACCCGCCCTGAATGCAACTGGATTTGACTCGCTTTTGAGTTCATTGCTCAAGCGCCAATTCCCGATAATGTAAACTTCTTTGACCTGAAGTAGTAGAGAAATATGGGACCAGTAGATTACATTGAGAAAAGTGTGTGTTCTAGTTGTGGTCAAACAATTTTCCAGTACAGTCAGAGTAATAAATTTTATGAGCTTTCTGTAAAAACTTTGGTTTATATAGACATTCTAGTGTTAGTATTTTAGCTTTTTCAAAGAGAGTTGCTGTGTGATGGAGGTAACCGTTTTCAAAGATATTTCGCAAAAATAATTTTTTTAGTAGAAGGATTTTGTTTAAAGATGTTTGTGTTGCATTTCCCCAGGAATCAATACAGTAGCTTAGTTTTGAATGATCATCACATCATAATTAACAACGATGATATCATGATGAGTTTATGATAGTCAATGAATAGTTATGGTAATGATAACTAAAATAAATGATTACTATAATAAATAATAATCATAGCTAGCAAGTAGTGCAGTTGTTGTCAAATCGTATAAACAACAAATAATATCAAATGTGATAAATAACTGATAAAATTATAATCATTATTATAGTTACAGCGTTAAACTCATTATAATTATTGTTGGTTCTGCTCAGTAGTAGTAATAATTAATACACTATTATAGTTGTTACAGTAGTAATAATAATTGATAATGTTTAAAAAAAAAACTTCGAAGTTATTATCAATCAACAATAGTATTAGTAAATAAATAATAATAATGATAAAATCATAATCATCATGATTCAATAAAGTTGGAAAATAACGTTGATCATAACTTGTACTGTAAAATCAAAAATCTGATTTTATTATTCGAAAAATATTTCCTTGGCAGCAAGAACACGACAAACATCAAATGGATAAAAAAAAGCTCGAGTAATTGTCCACAAATGAAGACAAGAATATACCGGCAGCTTTGATGCATGATTAAACAAGCAAATTTACTAAAATCAAACATATAGTTTTCATTTTTGCCGCTCAAATTATTTTTTAAAATCTGACTAAACTGCCTTTGTTACACCTTTTTTGCGGAAAACTAAAATCTTGCCATGTTTTTATGTTGGCTCAAATTTTGAGGACCCTGTCTTCCAAAAGCACATCACTTTTATAATAGTCTAGACAATTTACAAATTGTCGTTTTATATTCAAAACCATTGAAAATGTGCAGCAGTTAGTTAAATTATTTTATTCATGAGTTTTAACAACTATGTTTGATATATGCATCTTCTCTTCTCAACATTAAAAACCAGGATTGCGGCGGTTTAAACCAGTGGTTTTAAACCATCCCGGCCAAACTGTGCCGATTCCCCATTACTGGTCAAAACTGGCCCAAACTATTCAACTTACTAGAATCTGTGTGATTAGTCATTCATATAATAGGAAAGGCATTACTACAAACTGCAGATGTGGGCAAAGTAGAAGCAACAGTAAACATGTGTAATATAATATTATACAATGTAGTTTATTATGCATTGAACTCAAATCGCATAATGTACCATATAATATAATTGATACAAGTGAAGCGAAATAAGTATTGAGTAACTTAAAAATGTATTGTAGGTGAATCCATGTAAAAGAACGAAGTCAACTCATATCCATTTCATGTTATATTCAGACTGCGAATTCATTAAACTCTTTGTTCAGCTGTTTCAATATTGACTGAGCTTGTTTTGTTCAGAAAGACGTGCAGCCAAGAATATTTATTTGTGATATCGCGTAATATTTTACCATCAACACCTAATTTTGTATTAATGTCAATTTAAACTACCACAACTGCAACGCATTCACCTATTTTAAATCAAACTTCCCTGTTTTGATTATGTTTCAGTCTATTACAGGAATAGTTTGCATCTGTAGTATAGATATTGCAAAATATATCGATTGATTCGGCGAGAATTATTTGATTTGAAACCAAATTGTATACAACAGTCTAACTGAACATAAATTGCTCAATTTTGACCGGTTTTTACAGTTTTGACTGGTTATGGTAATTTGCTTTTTTAAGGAGTTGCGGAATATAAATAACAAAACCTATTGACACTGACCTGACAAGCAATGTACATCGTATGTGATTTAATACAACCTATAGCAGTTTGAAATAAATATATGAATTGTATAGTTTCGACCAAAGTCCCGGTCAAAGCTGTTTTGACCACCAGATTTAGCCACCCTATTAAAAACATCAAATTATTTTTACTTATTTGCCAATTTTTTTTTTACTTTAGCCTTAAATGAGTTGTGGAACTTTTAGTCCTCGAAGGAAGAGGAAGTCGTCTCCTGCTTTAATAACACCATTAGAAATAGATAGCTGACTTGTTAGACAGTCTCAAGTCCCTCATAGCTCTTGGCATAAAGCTATTATGAAAACAATTAGTATTTACTCCCTGCGCTTTTGGAAATAAATTTAAGATGCTTTTGCTGCAAAATCAATGCCCTTAAATAAAAACCCGATCGATGAAAGTAGTCCACCAAAGCCAAAATTAAATTTTCAATATAGCAAATAAAAATGAACTTGTTTGTCTATGACCATCTTAATTATATAAACATTAAAGGAGCTCCACCACAGATTTTGACTGAATTGAGCTCGAGTCATCTGTAACAGAACTAACGAGAGGACAACTCCGCAACTATTTTCTATTTACAGTACAACAGCAGTAGGTGCTGACTTGTGCGCAACTATTCATCAATACACAACTTATATAAGGCATAAAGTGGAGTTACCAACTTTTGGGTTGTTTGCTTTATATGAGGGCATCCCAAGAACAAGAATTGCAACTGGTTCAAGATGTTTTGGAGTTGTCTTATACGGTTTTATACATTCATGAGTAGCTTTGCTTTTTTTGCTGATTTCCTTGTGCTTGTCTATAGCTTTCAATTTTCAGTCTTTTCATCTCGTTATTAAAAGTTTATATTCTTCATTTATCGAGTGTGAATCTGATTGCTAAAATTAAAATGGCGCAACCTAGAGCATTGTTTTTCTTTAGAAAGAAGTCCCAAATATCAGATGCATACTCTAAGATGGGTCGACATTTGGTATTTTATGCCAAAAGTTAACCTCGCTTAGAGCCTTGTATTGAGTTGTGTTCAAAATCCTCTAAATTCAGTGACCAGCCCATTAATTTTTGGTGATAACAATCATGTTTTTGCTTCATATATTGTTTATTATTATTATATGTATGTTTTTTTATTTTAATTGATTCGTTTGCTAATAAGGATTTAGGGCTAAAAAAATAATAGTTTTCTGATATTACTAATGATATTCATGTAATTGCCAGTAATGTTCAACCTTTTCAATAATGATGATCTCCGACATATTTTTGTTTAACTTGATGAGTACTGAATGGAATAATTATAAAATGATTAAAATTGCTTCAATGATAACTACCCAAAAGATATTTCGAGGTAAAATTTTCATTTATATTAATCGAATCTTCGAGGCATTATATTTTTATTTACTGAGAATAAAAAACAGTCCCGTGGTTGGGACATTCCCACAATGCCATGGTTGAGAACAAACTGTGGGACTTGTATTTCTCACTGATATATCCAAAACAAATCTCATGTGTGACATGAATGCAGACAGTGATTGCTCTCAAGCTGTTGTGAAATATCGCTATTTGTCTCATAGTTTAGTTTTGTTATTACTTACACATTACTATTCAAGCAACATATTAGAGAGAGGCTCGGATTCGCTGAATCGGCAAAAAATCGGATTAGTTTACTTGCACTGGTGTTTACAGACATTTTCACCAACAATAATTATCAGGCAGATTAGCTTGCAGACTACTCATGCTTTTACTGCATTGGCCTCATACACTAGCAATGCCAATTAGTATTAATGTGGCTAGTTTGCTCTCGCAACCCTTATTATGATGAAGAATAGTATGATCTGCCATAAAATTAGCTTTTAGTCCTGGAAAACAATAAAACAATTAATCTGTAATTTAGCTGTATTAAAGTGAATAAGTAGGCTGAGATTATTGTTAAAAAATTGACCCTCAATTTTTGTGATAAATTGAATCGGAGTCAGATCAGCTCTATGGCAAAATTGGTAACAAAATAGTCGTTTCTCTAAAAGAAAACAACTCCAAATATCTCAAGAGGTTCTATCCTGGATTTGGCAGTCATCACTGCAGTAATGATAAGATGAGGCCGTTTTCAGCCATGAAATGGAACACCAGTGAGAACTTACAGGGCTGTTCGAGTGTAAATTAATATTTTTATGGAAGTTTGGTGTTGACATTGCGAGGAGAATATTTAAACTATTGTTTTGATACTTCAACAAATAGTCCAAAGACAAATATCGCTGCTTTTTATAATGAAATCACTATTTTACTTGTATATAATAGCGACACCACCTCCGAAAAATGTTCCCAGAGCCGAATAGCTTGTAGTAAGAAGGTTGCAGTCTCCATTGTTTACAATAAAAGTTTCTCTCTCTTACTGTACGATGCTCTGCCTAAAATGAGATTGCGTTTGACATCATATCAGACGGCAAATTAATTTTTCTAGATAGTTCCTTGAATGTTGGTATTTTATGATGGCCCAAACAAGTGCGTTGCAAGCAGATGAAATATTTATCCTTGTTGCTGATAGAAATATAAACAAAAGTAGAAAGGCGCTGCTGTTCGCCAACCAGATGACAGGATGTTCAGCTAAACTTGTGATGTTTTTACAGGCTGTGATGGGTGCTGCATTCTACGTAAAGAGTCCAAACCTAATTGAGGACATCGGTATAAATGAGGATGAATGGGAAAAGCAGACAGGAGATGACGTATGGAACTATGTGGCGGAGAAGTATGAGAAGACGGCATATAACTGTTGGATAGCTGCGGCGTTTTATGTTATCACTTTGGTCTTCTCCAGTGTTACTTGTTATCTCAACTCAAAGGAAGTATATTGAGAGAATTCCAGATCACCTTTCACTGTTTCCTGAAGTGCCAACGGTCTAGTTTTTACGTCATACCACAAGCTAGTAATACTACCGAGCACTGCATTGCAATATAGGCTCATTACATCACAACGTTTCTCATGTTTTAACTATTATTGTAAATTATTTTTATGACATGTTTACATAATAAAATCAATATAATTATTTACTATGTCTATTGAGTTATGTGTCTGAGAGCTTTTATTTTGCTTCATAAACTTCTACTGTAGCATTATTACGCTTGATCCATAGCAAATAGAAAATGGCTGAAATTTTTATGAAAGTTATCAAAAAATCATTATATGTCAATGTGAAATTGTGGTGGCAAGTGTTATGTAGGTATATATAAGATTTAATTCTCTCCATAATATCTGCCTATATTGATCAAGCGACTAAAATAACAATCCCTAGAGTCATCAGTAGTTGATTTTCATGGTGGAGTTGTCTTCTTGTTGTACTTTAGTAAAGGAATGAGTAGACAACTTTTGCATTGCCGTTGTAATGAATTTTGATCTGAACTAACTTGATGCACATTATAAATATTGACAGGTTTGACCAATTAGGAAAGAGATAGGTTTCGGCTCTTCCATGCCTGATATATCAAAGTGGTTACGCTGCTGGTACAAATGGCGTGTTTTTTGGCATCAACGGGGTCTGCGCTCATCAGAGTACATATTCCAGGAGTCGCTAGCGTTTCCAGGGCCAAATAGCCGGGGCGGCTCTCAAGGGGTGGGGTTTGTAGTTGTGGGCCCACATCAGAGAGCCACCCTGGCTAAGGGCCAAATGGCTAAACTGGTGAAGTTGTCTCCTCAAAAACGCACAACTCGGTTAAAATGATTAATAAAGCCCAATTATAATAACTTTTTTTGGTGAAAATATTAACAAGTTAGTAAGGGCTTCTAGGGCGGTAAAAGTAGAATTTTTTCCCTTAAACAAAGCTTTTGTATCTTGAAATAAAAAATTTAAATATTCTATCAAATTGATGTATTGACAAATATCACGTTTATTTTAATAAAACAAATTCAACTTTTTATGTATATTTAACAGCGTTGAGAATGACTATCTCAGTCGCAGATGTTTGCACGTATGTGTGCAAATATATCTGGTTGATTCAATTCTTCATTAGTAGTGCCATTTTTTTTGTCAGATAAAATAATTTAATTTTTTCAAATAATGACTGTTCGAACATTTGGTGGTGTAACAGCTTGAAAGTTTGTTGGACTTGAGTCTAACTTAACACTTTTATAATGTATTTACGTATGTTAACGCTACTGATGCAGTAAACCAGTGGGGGATAATATACAATGATTCACTTTTACATGGCTTCAATTATCGGGAGATCTGAATTTTTAACTCGATCGGTCACTGAAACTTGTTATTCAAACTGAAATTTCCTGGGAATACTGTTTTGTTATTAAACTTGCTTAGCTACTGGTTATCGTTTTTTGTATCAATTTATTTTTTCTATGGCAGTTATTCATTTCAGGTATGCTGTGCCACCTAATCCTATCTTTTAAACTTCACGTCTAAAATATTGCGTGTCACCGTTCACGGATCAATAAAATGTCACTAGGTAACCCATGGTAAATGCAGCGCGGGTATTGCTTTTATACATCGCTCAATACGAGCTCATTGTGCAAGCACTCTCGTTAAATACACGCATCTCCACTAAATCATTGCATTCGGCCGCAACAAGCAGCCGAGATGGCAATACAAAAGAAGTCCAACGATTTGAAGCTGGAGATAAATACGGGAGGGGATGAATTTGGCGACTCGCCAGAAGCCACTATACTGCGATTATGTAAGAGGAATGAATGGGGACAGACAGACAGCATTCTGCGGACATTAGCGAAAGGGTCAACAGAGGTCAACTATTCCATGGTAGCGCTAATAAATATTTTTGATAATCATAAAACATTTCATTCATCAGTTTCATTTATATGTATGCATGTCTTGTACAAGGATAAGGCTGGTTAGTAGTATCTTCTTCAAATTTATTGCTATTTTTAACTAGTTACGTTCTAAAGTTGTTGATAAAATCATTTACATAATTTTTTTTTATTATCGATTTACTCAATACCTAGAGATAACAAAAGCTATTATTTGCGGTTCAGTTATTATTGGTTAGGTTTGGCTTATTATTGCAATCCATGTATCAACAGGCGATAAAATTGGATTGGTACATAATAAAAAATTCAAACTTTATAGATCAACCTTGCAAGTAATTATGGGAAGACATGAGTCACTCGGCTTTAATCAGTGCTTACAATACAAATGACAGCTATTTAAACTTCAAGTACTTCCTGTTTCGTCTTTTGATCTCAGGAAATTAAACTCCGCCATTTTTCTTTCTGCTCTCTTTAGAAAGCATCACACCTAAGGCTAGGCATCCAATAAAAGCTTTTTTAACGTAGCAAATATTATTCTAGCATCTAGCATAATAATTTTTCAGCATTTTTGCACCGCAAACACTTTTTCAAGGTAAATTTTTAAACCGTTCCACCATATTGCATTCTGTTCCTGTAATTGAAATGTTTTTAATATTTTAGCATTCTTTCACGATTTTTATAATATATTTCGTGATCCAAGATCTCATAAAATATTCGGCACATATTGAAATATTATTTATAAGGTGTGACGTAAGTTTCATTTGACGCAGGAAGATGGCATTACGCCGCTTATGCTGGCCTGCAAGGAGAACAAATTGGTAATTGTGGAAAGATTGTGTGAGCTGGGAGCCTCCTTGTCGTCTGTCGATAATGTGAGTGCCAAGAACTGTTGACCACTTGCCAAGAAATGTCATTTTATTATTTATCATTTCAGTGAAGTTTAAATTAAACGGCATTTGTTGGGCGCATTAAATTTTTTATGAACAAAAGTTTATATATGTATGTCACTCAAATATTTTGTAGTAAGTTATCGATATTAGGTTGGTGTCTGCGCTGAATATTTGCTAAGCGGGCGCTTTTCTCTTTCATTACCCCAAATCGTTATCAATACAAACCAATACCTTTTGTTTGAATGCACTTAACCTTTGTGTTGCAGATATAATAATTTTTTTGTTCATTAAAATACAGGAAGGAAAGACAGTTTTACATTACGCGGCTCAGTACGCCAAAGATGACGTTGTAAAAGCTATAGTGAGTAAAAAGGCTGAGGTGAATGTAGCGGGTGGGGTAAGTGTCGCCCCGTAATATCACTATCTTAAATCATTAAGATCCCAAGCTACTTATACAATTTTTCTATCGATTTTTCTCATTCAAGTTGAATTTTTGTGCTCGTGTGTGAGGAACAAATCTAGTATATCATGAATTTGAAAGCAATTTAGAAAACTGAACTAACTTGCTAATATTTAGTGTAAGTGACCTTGAATGCGATGTGTTTATGCCATCCTCATAATTGTTACCTGGCAACACCACCACAAACAATGTTAAATACCAGAGTATTTTTTGGATATTATCATTGCTGAGTTTTGAGAGAATTATTGAAAACGCAACTCTACAAATGTTATGTAACATGTACACTGTGCAATCGCTCACCTTAGTGGTTGTCAAAGCTCCCAGAAAAAATTGCCTGAATTTTTACTATTATCCATTCTTCAGCGATTTTGGTCAAGCTAGCTATTACATGCGATATATTATATGTTCGTTTGATAGATCGGGGCGATGCAGATCACAAGACGGTTTTGGATAAAAAGATAATGCATTTGTGCGCTGCGATTGGTTGAGCTAGTGATTTTTTGAACTTGATCAAAATCTGATGATAGCCTCAATTAAAATGCTAGCGATTATTTAGTGATTTTTCAGGAGGAGAAGGTGAAAATTCCGCAATCGTTAAGCTAATTGCCGAGCGATTGTTCAATGTACATGTGGGTTTAGAGTTTGAAAACTTATCGATCTAATTTATGGTTAGAATGGAACCAGATGTAATTAGATATACTCTACAAAAATACAAATAATCTTGTTAGAAAAATAAATTGAAAAATTGAAAAAAATTATTAAGAATATTGTTGTTTTTATAAAATGCAACCAATGAGTCACCCAAGCTGTAGAGCCCGAGGAGAAGCGTACATTCTCTGTGTAGCCTGAGATACTGTTTTTCTGTGGCAGTCTACTATACTATGACAAATTATTCGCAGGAGAAGCAGCAGTTGCCACTACACATAGCCTGTGGTAGGGGAATGGGTGCACTGGGTATAGTACAGATTCTACTGAGATCTTCCCCTACTGAGGCTAGGTACACAGCTGACCAGGTAAGCGACCATTTCACAGATGTCTGTTTCAGGTAATGTTTATTTTTTATATTTTTAGCCAAATACTGATTATCCCAGTGGCATGTACAATATTAGTTGGATGTGATTATGGTGTGCTACTCATCTCTTCAAAAACCTTTGTAGATGTAAAATGCATATTTTTAGCAGTTGATATACATTGATGTATGAACCTTCATTTGTTTAACATGGTGGTGAGCACTGCCTTTGAATCTACATCACCAAATGATCATGCTTCACATTGTAGTATAGTTGGCTCAGATAGTAGAGTTGACCATTTATGATGGTAAAGAAGTACTTGGTGGTGGTGGTTCAAGGCTGCTCTGAGAATTGCTTTTTTTCTACTATGCGAAATAATAATATTTATATATACTTATGCGTTGTTTGTGTTGACTTTTCAAACAGGATGGGGCCATTCCGCTTTTCTATGCAGCCGAATCAGGCAGTCTTGCCACTTGTAAGGAGCTGCTGCTAGAAGCTGCCGACATTCAAGTTACCACAACGCTGTCGGTACGCCTCACAATAGTCTGATATGCCTGTAACCTTGAAGATCGTGTTGTGAGATTGAGAGAAAAATACAACAACAACGATATCTAAAAGTGTGGAAATTTATGAAAGTTTTGTCGAGACCGCTAGTGAAAGAGGGAAACAAACACGCATGGAACTTTGAGAGATATTTATATCATTGTATTTGGTTTGTAGAGCTCTGGAAACAGCATTCTTCACATCGCTGCTCAAAGAAAAGATGTGGATCTGGCCAAGTTGGTGTGCGAGCGTGGAGCAGACGTTAATTTGCAGAATGTACGCCACGAATGAGTACTTTTTCTTATAATTAATTTTTACTCGAGTAGTTAGGAAAAGACAACTCAGGGAGTCCTTTTCTGCAACAAATATTTTTAAATGGATACATTCAGAGATATTGAATATCTAATTGTGAGCATACAACAAAAGCCTTAGAAATCAATAGCAAATGGTGTCCAGAGTGTTCCACTAGCTTCTACTTTCCTATAATTAAACCAAAGTTAAATTTCTCTTTTGTAGAAGGAAGGACTTGCCCCGTTACATATCAGCGCTGCCGAGGGGGATGAGAATATGATTAGATACCTACATAACAGTGTGAAAGCTGACCCTAATATTTGTGACAAGGTAACGTGAGAAAACTTGTTCTGCGAACTTGAATTTATTGATTATTATTATTTATAGCGCTTTTAAAATATTTATGATATTGCCACATGCGGCAACTATTGTATACAGCTGCCGCGTGGTATTTCATCTCTAGTGGCTCACCAACCTGGTTATGACTTTTGCAGAACTATTATATAAAATGTGTATTGGAACTATTTTTTCCTTTCTTATATGAAGAAAACAATTTGGAGCTGTAGGGAGCTGTAAATAGACATAACCAAAAGTCCAATATAAAAATAATGAAATATAAGTAAATCACAAGAAATTTTTTTAAAAAAATTTTAAGAAATTATTTAATTTTGCTTTTGAGAAACAAAATGAAATAAACTAAATTTTAACTTTTCACAAAGAATTTTTTTTAATTGCCATTTCTATAGATGTTGTGGATTCTTCAAGTTTTGTTGTTAATATCCACGCGTTATGAGTTTCTCCAGGCATAAATGTGATATTGTTTGCTTGTTGTTGGCAGCACAACAGATGTGCATTACACATGGCAGCGGAGAGAGGTCACACTTCCATTGTAGACTTGCTTGTGGACAAGATAAAGGCTGACCCTCTTGCGCGCACCAAAGATGGCAGCACATTGCTACACGTGGCATCAAGTGCAGGTTAACACGAGTGTAGTAATTCTAGGATAGAACATAACGTGTTGGTACTGAAAAAAAATTTGTTTGCTTTAATAAAAATGGTTCTTATAGCACACGTACACATAGCGATTGCTTGGTGATTAGCCTAGTGATTGCGTGATTTTGCAGCTTCTGTTTTCGGAGAAGTCACTATATCATTTTATTCGAGGTTATCGCCAGGTTTTGATCCACATAAAAAAATGCCAAGACGATTCTTTGATTAACCAATCACAAAGCGTAAATTTCATGCCTCCGTTTCCAGTAGTATTATGCCTTTTGCATACCCTCAATATATCAACAACCTAGTAATAATTGTAACAGCGAGTTTGACCGGAATCGTCGAAGATAGGCAGTAGTAAACACTAGCGCAATTTTGGAGAGAGATTTCCTTTTTTGCTAAGGAAAATTGCTAGTGCCGTCGTTATGTGTACACGCACCATTTGGCCCCATATGCATCTACCGATTATGCCTGCCGATTGAAGATTTTTTTATTTCCGTTTCTAGTGAAATGGTTTAAAACAATTGATAGCTTTTTATTTGAAGCAATCGGCGGGTTTTGATCAGGATAAAAAATTGGTAAGAAATTTATGATTTGACCAATCATATCACTCCTCGCAGTTTCAATGTTTCCAATAAAACCGTTTCTCGAGCACAAGTATTTCTGTAAAGAGGGATCGTTCATGAGCGCCCCTTGTTTGTTGTTTTAAAGAATTTTATGGATAACTATGGCATCAACTACAGCGACTTTAACTGGCATTGCATGAGAATGGCAAGGAGAAAAAAATAGAGAAAACATCCTGTCGTCATTTCCGAGCAGTAATGACAAGTTGTTATGTGATTGGTAGATATACATGTATCATTAGTTTCGTGTTTCGTAAAAAGAAACTACCTAATATTTTTTGAATATCTTGTACTAAATTTCGATTTACTAACTAATGATTGTTTTACAGAAAAAGTATAATAAAGCATGCAAAACTTAAAATTGAAGGCATTAGAAAAAGCGCATCACAGTTGGACTTGAACCTCTGTTCTCAATAGTTGTTTCCAGACGCACTAGCTAACTCAGCTATCATGAATCATATCCACGCATTGTTATATGTGTAGGAATATTGCTAACGTATTGCCTTTACTGCTTTTTCACACAGTATAAATTAAGAGAAATTTCACTAAAGACTTGTTTGATAATAGCTTTTCATAAAATGAGTTGACCCAATATCAATTTCTATTGATAGGATACCCGGATACAGCCATGGCGCTGTTAAAGAAAGGAGTTCCTCTGATGATGCCTAACAAGAATGGAGCCATCTGCCTTCACACTGCTGCTGAAAATGGTCACGTGGCCGTGGTGAAAGCTCTTTTAGCCAAAGGGGCAGCCGTCGATGCCAAAACCAAAGTAAGCTCTCACCCAAGACGGTACTAGTCCTACAAACACACTAACCATAAATTTTTAATGAATATTCCAGAACGTTTTTTGTGGCAGACTATAAAATATGCTAAAATTTATGACGATTTTTAACGTTTAACATTTTGAAGTGGATTTTAGAGCTCAAGTGGACAATTATTGATTGTTGCCGTAAAGAGAGCATTTAAACTGTTTTGATAGTGCAGGCGTGTCACCGTCTGCACTACGTCAAAGACTGTTGCTATTATGATAATCTAACTTATTGTTGAAAATGTGCTTTAATTATAAATGTCGAATATTTCAGTTTTGTATTACTGCACGTATTAGTATTGTTTGTCGCAGCTTCTGTAGATCGATATATATCAGCTAATTGATGTCGATCATGCATCGCGTTGGCTGAACGGAGGTTGTATTGTTGACAGGACCAGTATACAGCACTTCATATTGCCGTCGAGGCCTGCCAGCCCCTCGTTATACAAACATTGTTAGGATACGGAGCTCAAGTGGAGATTAAGGGCGGAAAGGTAGCCATTATATTCAGACAGTCAGCCAGTTTGAAAGGTCAAAGGATAGGCTGCCGCAGTCACCGTGTCTAGAGACAATCAATATTGAGATTTAATTCTGTGGGGGTTACTTATTTACTAATTGCTTGGCAACCAAAACTTTGTACCTGTATTTAAAAAATATCAATAATTTATTTATTATTTTCAAGTGTTCAGAACTTTAAATTCAATGACCAAAATTTATTTTGAGAAATATTCTACTTTGATTCAATTTCTCTGTTTTTTCCGGTGCCAGCAGTCAGTGTATTTAAATTCTTTTCAAGAAATTTTATGTATTTGATTTTTTAGCTATACAAACAGACTTGTTACTGTGTATACTGTTTAGGCAAAAGAAACGCCATTGCATATCGCTGCCAGAATCACAGGAGCGGAACACTGCGTTGACATGCTCATCCGATGTGGCGCTGACGTGAATAATTACAAGGAGGTAACACAAATGATTTTCTATTACAGTCTTTTATTTTACTTTAATCAAGATCACTGAAAAAAATTCTATTACAAAATTTTTGTGTAGAACGGCGAGACAGCGTTGCATATTGCTGCCAGATATGGTCATCTGAAGGTAGTGCAGTCTTTGCTTGCGGAGAACAGCGACCCTACAGCTCCGTCTAAGGTACAGAGGCTATGGTTTCTTCTAACTAACGTCGTGTTGTTAGTACATGCTATCTGCAATTCACTCCTGTTGTCACCTACAGGCGGGAGAGACACCGGTACACATATCCGTTAGATACTGTCATTGGTCAGTCTGTGATGAGATGCTGAGGTTTGTAACAAACAAGGAGTCAAAATTTGACGCTACAATCCTGGTGAATCAATCAACGAATGTACGTATAGATCATGGATCATTTTTGTTCTAGCAAATTTTTCTGCCAATGGTAAACTATTGCATTTTAAAAACAACTTCCCAATTTAATACGGCTGCCAGTATTTTTAGACTAGTGACTTGGCGATATTAATGTGGTAATACAAGAGAGGTATGACAACTTTCATATTGAGCTCGCTGCGATATGGCCAACGGTTTCCACAAAGTTTTCATTTTACATAAAAACTGATTTTGTTGGTGGTCCAGAAATACTACGCCCGTGGTACGGACATATTTGATATTTTACTCAAATTCCTTTAAATAATGGTTTTTCTTCAATCATACAAAAATAATTTACGGACTTTCAATCCAACTTATATCGCAGGCTTTTTTTATGTGTTTAAATTCCTTTTCATAAAAAATAGCCGCCGATTTTAAAGGTTTGAAATCTCAGGAGGGGGAGTGTAGGGGATTTTAACGTAGCTCTATCTATAGTAACAGTATCTATCAAACAGGAAGGAGAAACAGCAGTACACTTAGCTGCAGAACTACTAAAATCTCAAGTACATCACGACTTTGAAGATACAGACCTGATAAAACTCATGTTAGAATATGGGGGCGATACCAATGTCCCAAACAAGCTGGTAAGTGGAACCCTGGCAAACTATGCTATTCAAACATAGCCTGTTGACCAAGTGTTCAGTAGACAGATATACACATGGTGTTGCAGACGATGGAGACAGCCGTACACTATTGCGCAAGAGCTGGTAATGCTGATGTTATGCTGGAGATAGTCAAGCATACAGAACCCAGTAAAGTAATTGTGGCAGTAAATAAACAGTCCAAAAATGGCTGGTCACCTCTGCTGGTTGCCAGCAAAGAAGGTCATCTCGGAATTGTAAAGATTCTTCTACAGGCCCATGCAAGAGTAGATGTGTTTGATGAGGTTGGTATTTCATAGAGTTACCCAGCTATTCATAGAGCTATCCAACTATTCATAGAGTTACCCAGCTATTCATAAAGTTATCTAACTATTCATAGTTGTCTCACTATTCATAGAGTTATCTAACTATTTATAGAGTTATTTAGCCATTCATAGAGATACTTTACTATTCATAGAGTTATTTAACCACTCATAGAGATACTTTACTATTCATAGAGTTATCTAACAATTTATAATGGGTTTTATCTATTCATAGAGATATACCTAATCATCAAAAGCATTACCTAATCTCTCATAGAGAGACTCCAAAGCATTCCTAGAGATACCCAACCATTCATAGAGATACCCAACCATTCATAGAGATACCCAACTATTAATACAAATACGTAACCATGAAAAGCTTTACCTAACCATTCAGAGAGTTACCCAACTATTAAAAAAATAACCTATCTGTTCATAGAGTTACCTAACTGTACATAGAGTTACCCATATGTTTATAGAGTTATCTAACCACTCATACAATTGCGTAGCTCCTGACCAAGTGTCCAAGAAATATTTTAGCCAATAATGAAGTTATCTAATCATTTATAGAGTTACGTAAATTTTCATTGCCTAACCGGTCAGTTTTTTTCATAAAGTTAGTTGCTCAACTTAGTTAAAGAAAACCATTCCAGAAGAACAACTGGCGATGTCATAGTTTATTGTAATTCTCTGGCATATACCTCCTGTCCTCAAACAAACTGAGGAAAATTGCTTTTATTATAGAAAAAATATAACATGTAAAATTTAATACAAAATCACAAGATAGGTACTTCAATATGCTGATTACCTGCGCTAGTCATAATTTACTGGACTAAAATTTAAAAAAAAAACTACAGCTATCGATTTATTTTTAATTACAATATATAAAATCATAGCGAACCCGTTAGGGCAGTTTGAATTGTGGTCGCAGGAAGAAGAATATTAGAATGAATGTAAACAGAAATAAATGCAAACATAGACTGGAATGAACGTCGACTATTTTATAGAAAAGAAACTGTTGACGTTTATTCCAGGAAGTGTCGTCATTAATTCCTGGCAATATATAAACTATTGCTTTGACATTCGTTCAGCAATGTAAAACTTTTTCGTTCTTATCAAAATAGACAACTTCAGGAATGAGCATCGAAACAAATATCAACACAATTTTATTTTTCTCTAGGATCGTCGACATTCATTCCAGGTCTGTGGATGTTCATACCAGGAGGTGCCTAAGTTCAGTCCAGCTATGTTTGCATTCAATAGGGTCCTGGCAGATTTTTGTGCGGACCTATTATTAAAGAAACCGAAAGCCCGCTTTCCACCAACAATGCTATTAAAACGAAAGTCACTTCATTTTAACAATTACTGAAGAAACATTTGTTATTCACGGCAGCTGATAAGTTTGGGGTATGTAATACTGACGATGCGCCATCAAAATAAATTGTAAAACTACAAGGGCACTGTGAAAGCAAGCCACAGTAATCGTTCAAGGGCGCGCTTTCATTAGTTTACGTTGGCAAGCTCAATTAAACCCGAAATACGAAACTGTGGTTCTACCCATCAACATGATATTCAATTTTTTTTTTTACCAGAAGAAACCAAATTTTTTTTTCAAAAAATAACTCCCAAAGGCTTTATTGATTCTTTGAGCTTTCTCAGAAACATAATTTTTGTCGTATTATTTGCTCAAATTACCTCAAATCAGAATAATAGGCAAGCAAGTCGTGATTTCTAATGATAAGTTCAACAATCGACTAAGCTACTTCCGGTTGCATCGCTAAAGTGAAACTACTCTGCCGGGACCCCATTATGTCTACGTTTGTTCCTGTCTATGTTGGTTCCAGTTTCCAATAGAACTCTTTTGATTTTCTAAGTTTCATTAGATCTCTATTAATCAGCCAATAAAATGAGTTGGTCTGCCTGTTACAGCATGGAAAAGCTGCTCTACATCTCGCTGCCGAATCTGGACACGATGATGTGGTTGACACATTGCTCGAACATAAAGCTTTTGTCAATGCAAAGTCAAAGATTGGCCTCACACCATTGCATCTCGCAGGTAGAAGTGGGTAAGTCTCTCTCAGTTAGTTTTGTACCTGCGATGATAAAACAGTTTGTATCTAAGCTGGTGATTGAAACACAGTTTGATGTTTGCGCAGGTTCAACAGCCTAGTCAAGCTATTGATAGAACAACACGGAGCTTCCGTTGATGCCTTGTCCCTGGCTAAGAAAACACCTCTGCATATGGCTGCAGAAACTGGTCAAATGGAGGTCTGTAACACCTTGCTTAAGTTAGGAGCAGACGCCAACGCCACAGATGAGGTAAGATCATGGTTGAAATATAACAGAATTGCCAGCCGGGTCTTCTTAACATAACTTTTGTCACAACTGAAATGTAGGTCGTTAAGGTCACCATGATAAGATTATTTGACTTAATTTCCGCTACCCAATTTGCACTTAATTATGTCAACGCAAAAGCAGAAATTGAGCATAGTGTTCTTATTGGTTAATTAATTACACGTTATACGCGACGTATCCTACTTTTTAATTATAACGATTCAATTTTAGCCGATTACCGCGCTCCCAGTTTCCCAAATCACCATTTCAACAATAATATATATATGCAATCGTTGGTCGCCTAGCAACAATTGTAATTAAATATCATGTCCTTATAAATTCTCTACATTTCATCCACAATGGCCCCTTAAATTTAAATATAACCATTTGTAAGAGTCGTTATGAGGTTCCGCTGCCGATTTACAAAGTGAGATGGCCTAATTTTGGCTACATCGGGTTCAGTTATCTGGCAATCCTGGTAAATTTATCCATGGGTTAGATTGACTGAAATGAAATGTACTGAAATCCCAATATGATAGATTTTTCTCCTTCTCTTACCACGTCCTTGTTGTGTGTTGGTTAATACAGAATACATATTCACCAGGGTGGACAGACGCCATTACATCTAGCTGCAGAAAACGATCACTCTGATGTCATCAAGCTATTCCTCAAGCACAAACCAGAGCTGGTGACGATGGCCAACACGGTATGTTATGTGCCAGTTTCTACTCTTCTGCGTAGAGTGTAAGAGTTTTGTGCAAAATTTTATCCAGTGCGTTCAATCGTGACGAAGTTGGATTATTCCAAATATTCAGTTGATACTACTTGCATATATTTGAGCTTTATTCGTTGTTTTCTGATTTTGGTCAAGCCATCTCTAAGTGTGTGGGCTAGTTGTGAATTGGTCAAAGCTATTTTAATTTGGCTCGTAGCAATGTTGGTTTATACAGTGTTGTGCTGTATAATAATGTGGTTTCTTTGAAGTATTTTGAGTAAATTTTTATAAAAAACTGGAATGTCGAGCAAGACTTTCATGTTATTTTCTTGTCTATCATGAATTAATAACGAACCCAAATCATCTACTCACTTAGTGGTGAAGTATTGTTACATTAATGTGAAATAAACAAAGAGAAAATAAATTACAGAATAAATACGTTTTTATAGATGTATGAAATCCTTTTATCGTGTCAGAAAATATTTCAACAGAATAAATGAAACATTAATTTAGATTTTGGTTTTTCCAAGTAACCTATTTTATGACAAAAGGTGCCTTGCTAATTTTGTGTCTTATTAGTGTTTTACATATCACACAAAAAGGTGTATTAACAAGGCTGTGATTTAATCGAGTTATTTTTACGAGTAGTGCGAAAAATTTCCACAGAAGATTAACTCGATTAAAAACCATCTGTTAATTAATTGCC
Source organism: Cryptosula pallasiana (assembly GCA_945261195.1). Lineage (NCBI taxonomy): Eukaryota > Metazoa > Bryozoa > Gymnolaemata > Cheilostomatida > Cryptosulidae > Cryptosula > Cryptosula pallasiana. The sequence goes on from OX183139.1 coordinate 5,705,659, forward strand.
ATTTGTAGTGACTCCGTAGTTTTATCCTTTTTTAACCTTGGCAATTGCAATTTTGTTTAACTAACAGCATTTCTTATTATTATTATATTACCATTGTTTGTAGTGTTTCAAGTTTTCCATTTCTATGACTGAAGATCAATTCCAATCCACCATGATGCAATAACATGCTTATAATTTTCGATCAACGTAGAGAAATCTAAATTATATATAGGAGAATTGGAACCAATTATAGGTATCATAGGAGATTAATTTTTTGATTAATCAAGATCAATAAAGAGAAAAATAAGATTAATCTTTATTAAACTTCTTAATCATGTCACAGCCTTAATAATAATGTAAGAATAAGCGCTAGAATAAAATATTATGTAACAAGTACGATATTTTAGTGAACATCTGCTCCTACATTACTACTCCACAATCAAGGTCAGTTTTTAGTGAGATGCTTAAAGTTGCACTTCTCTGGCTAATTTCTCAACATCTGGAGATAAGTTAATGCTACTAGCTGCATCTACTATTTTCAAGGAGTTACCAATAAATTATGAAGTGGAATTCCAAATACTTGGAAATTTTCACCATCTAAAATGGCAAAATTTTTGTGAAATGACCAAAACTCAAAACCCTTCCGAAATTGCGTTTTTGTAAGGGGTTAGTGGGCCAAATTTTTTTGGCTGTTAGACCATTTTTGGCCAGCGGGCCACACATTGTCCCCGCTGATCTCAGCAAATTTTTTTTTTCGAATCTCATTATTATGCATTTTTTAAGAACTTTTTTCAAAATATTTTGGCTTGAAATTAGACTCAGGACAGAATAGAGAAAAACGCGCAGACTGCGAAAGTTTTCAAACAGTGGGGAAACCCCAATTTATTATGGGGATTTCCAAAATTTGTCCATTGTTTTATATAAACCTGCAATAATTATTTTTTGGGATTCCCTAGTAATAAGTTTTTTGCACAGGTTGCGCGTTTTTCTCTGATGTTATCAAAACTTATTTTTTCTGGAATGTTCTCTTTGAAATTTCATCATCAGGTTATCAGTCTGAGAAAAGCAGCAATAAGTATACACTGTGTTGAATAGCCAATGCATTGCCAATGTGCACTCATTAACCAATCAGATCCTAAACATGTGCACTCATTAACCAATCAGATCCTGAATATTTGCACTCATTAACCAATCAGATTCTATTTATACAGCGCTGCAGATAATGGACTTGGGTACCAGTGGGGTTTACATCACAATATGTCTGCTAACCAGACCATGTCTATAGTAGGAGTTCTCATAAATAAATTAGTATTTACTGATGCGTTCTCACAGCGCCCCCACTTCTTTACAGTAAATTACAACTTTGGAATTATTTTATACTAACATGATATATGTTTTGTTTCTTTTAAGGATAATGTAAGTGTTTATTTGTTTATCTGTTTGTTGTTAAATGTGCCAGCTTCCTTCAGTTATCCTTGTTTACACTGTCGATATGTAACAGCATGTATCGTGTCTACCTAAAACTACTGCGTAACGGTATTGGTCGTCAACCTTCACCTTTGTACAACCTTGAGAAAGCACTTTACTAATATTCCATCTAGTTCTAGCGATGTTACTTTAGGATCATTTCTGCGGACTTGATGGAGAGTCCACTATAAATATTTAGAATAAAAAGTTTTAGTGTTCTTCAACTGGGGACTGCGTCAGCGTGAACAAGTTTACTAGAATTTGGTAATTTTCTACTCCGCAGTGTTTAAATGAAAATTGGTAGTTGTTTCACCAGGGAAAAACAACTTCTAACTGTCAAAAAAGTCAATTTTTTATCAAGGGAAGACAACTCTGTTTTTTAGATAATTGTAGAACATATGTTTGCAGTCCCCATTGGAGTTGTCTTGCAGGCTGTATGCTCCTGATTGTCACTATCTAGCACCAACCAGTATTGTTGAACACTTGTGGTAGTTAACAGTTTCCTTAGTCTATTTTCAAGTCGTTTGCCAACTGAAGACAATGTTTGTAAGCCGAACTAGCCATTGATTTTGTCATATGTGTTGAACAGAAAGGAATGACTTACGCGCATATCGCTGCTTCTAAAGGCAGTGTTGGAGTCATCAGAGAGTTGATGAGGTTCAACAGAACTGTCATTTGCACAGCTAAGAACAGAGTAAGTCTTTTCGGAGTTTTCATCTCTTTTATTTGCTGATGAAGTATGTATCTTTAACCGTTTTCACTGTTTAAAATTCCAAAATGTTTATTACAGACAAATGCTTCAACCTCATTGCATTTGGCAGCAGAAGGTGGACATGACGACGTTGTGCAAGTGCTTCTTGATGCCAACGCCGACCCACTGGAAGAAAATGCCGTAAATAAATTAAACTTGCTAAATGTTTTATATGATGGCTCCTAGTTATTGTCTTGAAACATTCTTTATTACTTTAACGCATTCTCTTGTAGGATGGGATGACACCGCTACATTTGGCTGCCAAACATGGCCATGTAGAGGTGTTAGACACCTTGAAAGGTCACCTAGAACTCAACACCTCCAGCAAAAAAAGTGGCTTCACCGCATTGCACGTTGCTGCACATTTCGGCCAGACAAACACCGTTAGAGACTTGCTGAGAAAACTGTCAGCTGCCGTGGAAAGCGTGATGGTTAAGGAAGGGTCAGAGGTAATGTCTGCTCAGGATGACTTGTAAAACAAATAGTATTATGAGATATAATGTCTTACATTGTCTTGGGCTAACATTGTTTATATACACCCGCCAGCCAAAGTTGGTAAGCTGATATATTTGTAAAACATTTGGTCTTAGTATTAGTCTATGTGTTTCATATTCTTTTTCATTGATGTTCGCATTTTAACGATGTCCTTTAGAGACGCAAAAGCAGCAAGTTCAAAATTGCTGCCAACAAAGCTCTTGCCGAATTTGGCATAGAGCATCCTGTAAGTATGCTTTGTTTCTTCCTGTGCGCAGTGTTCTCTTTCTGTGTGCCACTGCAGCTTAGTTGGCGCTGTACAAGCTTCTTGGACTCTTGCCAAGTGGCAAGTACCACCCAGAAAGCCTTGGCTAGGCAGATGAACTGCAAAACAAAGAGTACTGCTTTTTGGCACAATACAGTTAAAGTCTGTAGACGAGATGTGCCTCTGAAATTTTTTATTTTTTTGTCATGGGACAAGAATAAACCACTCCAACAATTGCAGCCTTCGTCTTAACCCTCTCTTTAGGGCAGTACATCAAATTTATACATGAACTTGAAATTATTTTGATTCCCACTTTATTGTTTTCCTTGTTTAGTTTTACAATGATCAAACAGAATGACCATTGAGCCAGAAGTGGTGTATTATGGTTTATATATTAGATTTACCATACACATGGTAATAGACAAAATGGGGTTTGGAGCGAACATAAACATGAATGAATTCAACAGAAAAGAATGCAGAAAATTCTAGGTCTGTTGACGTTCATTCCAGGAATTGTCTGCATTCATTCCTGTCTACGTTTGTTCCAATATTTCATGAAATAGATAATTATTTTTTGTGGCGCAAATAAATAACTTTTTAAAAGAGATTAAATACTGTCTTATGCAAATATCGAAACTTACTTTGAAAGTTTGCAAGTTGCCAACTCTTTTTTGTCTTCAGAGGTCCTAAAATAGATTCCAAATTTTCTAATAGAACTTGAATTAAATTGTCAAATTATTTAATCATGCTGCAGAAATAGCGTAATTTATATCAACCAATAAAAATGGCTTTTAGGAGGCTAAGAATACTGGAGTGGCTTTTTCATGTTCTGGAACAGTTCGGTGGTTACCTAAAGATGAACTGCGTTGTAAATTTAAAATTGCGTAGCCCAGCTGGTCAACATCAACTGCCAATCTGCATCACAACGAGAAAAAATTGTGCGAGTTTGGTGTGGTGCTGTTTGTCTGCCGTACTTGGCTTTTGCTTTAGTCCTGTGTTGATTTATGTTGATTTTTGCTGCTTCCACTGTTCAGTGCTCCTTCATGCTCTCTCATTATGCTGTATTGTGAAATGTTTTGTAGCTCTGAATGTTTTCTACGTATCATTATCAATCGTTTCTAGTCTATTATGCATAGGGAGATATGACCAGTATTTGCCAAAATTACGTTTCAACTATATACTCTCAAGTATATCGACCAGTACAATGTTTGACCCATTATAAATTGTCTTCTGCCGCATATTTGTAGCATGGTCTGACTCCACTACATTTGGCATCGCAATCAGGCCACGAAGGGCTTGTTCGTCTTCTGCTGAACTCTCCAGGAGTAAAGGCAGATGCTGCCACAAGCCTTCATGGATCGATTCCGCTGCATTTGGCAGCACAGAACGGTCACACAGCAGTAGTAAGCCTACTGCTAAGCAAGTCTACAGCGTTGATACACGTACGAGACAAGCGTGGTAGAACAGGGCTACACCTAGCTGCATATCATGGTATGATGGAGATGGTGGCATTGCTACTTGGTCAAGGAGCTGAAATCAATGCTTTAGATAAAGTATGTATACCGATATCTGATACGCCATTAGAAAAACTCGATTGCTATCAATTTGCTTGTAGTTTCTATAGCGCTGCTGTCGTGTTTTAGACTGGTTGGGCAGCATTGCACTATGCTAGCAAAGCAGGGCACTTGGATGTGGTGAAGTTGTTAGCAGACACTGGAGCGTCCACACTTCTGGAGACCAAAGATAACAAAACTCCAATTTGTTACGCTGCCGCTGCCAGCCACACAGATGTATTAAGTTACCTCATGCGGAAGGATCATGATACCTACGCACTCATGGAAGATAAAAAAGTAGTTATTTTGTTTTCCTGTACGCTTATAGTTGATTTGATCGCAAAATTGAAAGCGAAAGTAAGACAAGAGTAATGTCTTATTGTAGTTTCTGTTTGATCTAATGGTGTGTGGGAGACTCAATGACCAGCAGACCATAGAAGAGTTTGTAAACCTATCACCAGCACCTTGTGAAACAGCTGCCAAGATGTCCAAGAGCCTTTTAGAAGTTGCCGCCAGGGAAAAAGAAAGAGCGAGAGATTTAGAAGCTGCTTCGTTATTTTGTGAACAAATGGCTACTGAGTTGACAGCCATAGCTGCAAGTATCAACTCGCCCAAACTTCTGCTCAAGTCTGTGGACCATAAAGGCTCGCCTTTTCTTGATGTGCTCATAGAATGCAGTCAGAAGGAGGTGGTGGCACATCCAACCATCCAGAAGTATCTATCCGAGGTCTGGATGGGAGGCATTCAGTGGAAGACTTGGAAAATTGTATTACTGTTTCTTGCATTCGTTCTTTGTCCTCCAGTTTGGATTATCTTCTCTCTACCTCTCAAACACAAGTATAGCAAGATTCCAATATTCAAATTTATGTCATATCTCGTCTCTCATATCTTCTTTCTCACTATTTTGATTGTAGTTTGCGCCACTCCAGTATACCCCGTCTATGAATCGGAAACTTTGATACCAAATGTTTTTGAATGGTTACTTCTTGCTTGGTTCTCCGGGTTGCTGGTGGCCGAGCTCACAAATCCGGGAGATAGAACCGGTTTAGGCTGGATAAAAATAATTATTATATTTCTGGGTACGCTTGGAGTCATAGCTCATTTAACTGGTATAGCTTTTGAGGACCAGACAGATGAGAGATTTCTCTGTCTCTATGTGCGCAATCAAATCTTGGCTGTAGCCTTGTTGCTATGTTTTGTACAAGTGTTAGACTTCCTGTCTTTCCATCATTTGTTTGGACCATGGGCTATTATCATCAGCTCTTTGGTACTAGACTTGGTGAAGTTTGTGGTCATACTTGCGGTGTTCATCATTGGGTTTACATTGCATATCTCAGCCATATACCAGCAGGTGTACCCCACCCGGCCTTACAACGCCACATTGGGTGACGGGGACGGCAATGCCGGGGCTAGACATCTCAATCCATTAGATATCTTTGAACTGCTTTTCTTTTCTCTGTTCGGCCTGGTTGACCCGGAGAGTCTCCCCCCAGTTGTGAGCAGTCCTTTTTGGACCAGGGAGCTCATCAAAGGGGTGTTTGGAATGTACTTGCTGGTAACCCTGATTGTGCTCATTAACCTACTCATTGCAATGATGTCCGACACCTACCAACGAATACAAGCTCAATCGGATACGGAGTGGAAATTTGGTAGAGCTAAACTAATCCGTAACATGAACAAGACTTCTTCTACTCCCTCTCCCGTCAACCTGCTGGTGAAGTTTTTCATCTACATTAAAGTACTTGTAAAACATAAAGGTAGCTCAATAATTTAATATCTCAGTAAGAAATGGTGTTTGTGGCCACATTTACCAAATTTAAAAAAGTGATGATCGAATTAGTTTAATAAATCACACATGCTTTGCAGGTAAAGTTTGTTCGTCCGAAGGACAGAAGTTTGTCAACGATGAAGAGGGACTCAATTCTATGGGGTTTGAAGAAGAATCTGAGCAAGTAGTTACTAGTAACGGATTTCTACGGGGTGGACGCAACTCCAGGGTATCTCCTGAAGGTAAAAGTATCTCTTGAAACTTTTATTTTTTCAATTATTAGTAACGATGAATATGCACTTGAAATGAGATAACTGGCAGCCATCCTTAGTTTTCTTGACCCAATAAGTTATTTTATTGGTGAGAAAAAAGTTTTAAATATTTCATGGAAAATTCTTTGCGCAGATGTGAGAAACAGTGTTGAGCCTACCAAAACAGAAGATTGTGTAAACTGGAAGACTGTTGTACATAAGTATTATGCAAATAAAGGAGCCAATCAGGACGATGGCTCAGGAGAGCCACTTGATGAAGCGGATGATGAATCCAAACAATCAACATCGACAGAAGACTAAACTACTGACTCGCAACTAGTTAGATTTGACTATTTGATTGTATTTTGGTGATAAAAACCATTTATAGTCACATCATATATAAACATATACACACTTTTTAATCTAGATCCACTGCTGTCTGCATTTGTCATGAAAGTTACGAGGTTTTTGTGGTTTGCGGAGATATGACAACTGATGAACAATTCACTTCTCTACTGTGAGCTTCCTTTGTGACACTTTCCTGCCAGTAGAAGTACTTGGGAAACTTGTAATGCTATTTTTTTTTATTTATTGCTTCCATTTATTTTTTTTAAAGAGGTTATATTTTCAATAAACATTCAAATTTTGAATGCTTGGCCAATTTTTCTAAAGCTTTTAAATCTTAGGAGCACAGACGGCGCATTTGTGTGCCAAATTTCTTCTTTGTGTAATGATAAAAATCAGACAGAGTTTGTAAGTGATTAATATAAATTCTTGTTCTCCTCTACCCTGCCCCGATCTGTCCACAACCATAAATGCACAGCAGCTTATATTAATGTGGATTTGAAGTCCAGTAAATGGGGCGGAGCCTATTACTCATATTATTGTTACGATGGAGAATTTTTCTAAAGCCTGCTACACACCCATCTAAAGGAAATATTATTGAAGTTGAGTTTTCATTGATTGCAAAGTATGAAAGAAAACTTTTCTAACTACACAAGCAAACAAATTTCAAGTTTCTATGCTCAGAAGCACTCCATTATTGATATTGAGGAAGTTCACAATTGCAATTGTTCCTGTTCAAAGTAGATAATTTCCTGTATTATTTGCCAAAGCCCACGTAATTAGTTATTGGAGATGTCAAATAGGCTCCTTAGTATATATATTTGTAAAAGAGTGCAAGAGAGGACAAGTCTTTGTATGCTAGAACAACATTTCCAACGAGTCAACAATTTTTAATGGTAAGTTATATGATTGGTAATCATTGTTTGAACATCATTTCCTTGGTAACAATTCCACTCATGCAACTGTGCACCTGCAATTGTGGCCATGCCCTGGCCAAAGCGGTAGAAAAAAAGTGACGGCATTTATTACCGCGCGAGATATGTACATTGCGAATGTGCATTGGATGAGTCAACTCCTATTAGTTCAAACATACGAGGAGATAATATAGAATACAATGACAGAAGTTTTTAATTTAAACAATTCATGTGTTACAAGTGACCAACTGAGATAAAAGTCCCGTTTTTTTAAAAATCATAAATGATAGTCTGTAAAACTAGACCAAATACAATAACTCTGATGGCACTATACTATTGATGTTTATTACATACTTTTTTATGAGGCAGTCCCAAATTTCACTAATTTTTTGCAGACGTATAATGAGAGCTGGTAAGATTTTGCAAAGTAATTTAATGCTAGTTGTTGCATGTGTGTTTTTGGTACATCTCTATGAAGAAAAATCCGTATTATACACATAAAAACGTTACAATGTTGGCTAATTTGCAGTTAGTTGAAAACTCCACAATAAATGGTTTTAGGAAAATGAAAATGAGTTAGAATCACAGTCAGCCGTCAAATCACCAACACGGTTTATTTTATGGTAGAAAAGCAAAATATATAGAAAATAACTTGTACACAATACCAGCCAGTGGAATTTATTATTGGCAAATAATGCTGTTCTTGTGGCATTGATTTCTCTTTAGTTGTCTTCTCTTGCTACCAAAATGGCACAAGAATAATCTACAGAAGATGAGCTTTTCAATAGTATTTTGGAAGTTGCCTTGACTTGAAAATATTTTATATGTGATTCAGTTGAAGGTGCAACGGGTTTTAACTGTTTTGCGTTTAAAAATCTCAAAGTCGTCCCTTTTCTTCTACCACTTTGGCCCTGGCTATATCACATTTGATTGTAAATGTAATTTGCATTCACACTGTAGACTACTGCACAAAAATTGTAGAGAAATATACTTCTACTGATTCAGTAGAAGTATATTAAACTGAAGGATTACTCATCATGTGCAACTGAGCATAGTGATAGGCAATTGTGTGGAGTCCATTGATAATATGTGATGCTTTTCCAAGTTGGAGTTGTTTCATTTTTATCAACTTATTTTCACAACTCCAACAACTTGCTGTAAACGCATGTATCAATTAGTCTATTTGCATTGCCTATGCTCCATAGTTTGTTCTTAATTTGCTGGAGGATGCTCTTATGAAAACGTGATTTGAACCGGATCACGGGCCACATTAGGTTCATTATCATTTTTGATTTTGTGGTTGTTCAACATGATAATCATGGGACTTGATTTCTTCTTCTTGCAGCTATTATGCACAGACTGATTTATTCCTCTTGCTGCTGTTCTTATGCACAGATTAAGCTTAATCAAACCTAATATTGTTGCTTTCTTACTTTCAATTTAGTAGTTTCTACTTTCTTTGATAATAATAATTACTTCCTTTATTACTTTACTACACATGCTCAAAAAAATAATAATAATAATAATTAATTATTAAATTAATTTAATAATAATAATAATATAATAATAATGAATAGAGTATTATTATAATAATTAATAAGTCACAATTGTTATAATTTATTATAATAATAATAATAATAAATACTTTTTTTAATAGATATTATTATTATTATTATTAATTATTATAATAATAAATTATGTTATTATTTTAATGATAAATTATTATTATTAATTAAAATTAATGATAATAAATAGTTATTATTATAATATTAATAATAATTAATAGAGAAGTAGTAGTTCTGTTCTAATTATTATTATGATAATAAATAATAAAAATAGTTAGTAGAATAATAATTATTATTATTTAAAAAATAATTATTATTATCAATTATTCATTATTTATTGTTATTGTAAGAATCATCATTATTATAAGATCTTATTAATTAATTATAATTGTTATAGCTTATTTATTTCACACTAACTATTTATTTAGTGAAACAGTCTCCTCCTTGGGCATTGAATTGTTTATTTGTCATTCCTTAATTTACAGCAATAGTAGTGTGAGTTATATATTATTATGCACTGTGATAATAATAGTTTCAACATTGAGAGTGGGTTATTAATGGATTTCTGTGCACCTTTGTCTAAGTTAGCTGCACCAATACTTCATCATCATGAGTCTTTTGCTGCAACAACTTTAATATCCAAACTTTTTTCAAATGGACTAGCATGCTTTTAATAGCTAAGTACCCAAGCTTTACAACTGAAAGCTCTTAAGCCATTTTCAAGGTATTATTTCAATATTGTCAACTTATAGCCTCACTATGACAATCTATTCATACAGAAGAATATAAAGGACATTTGTAAAGTAGTGTAAGTAACTTGCTTGATTTAAAAAACTGAATATTTCTCAATATTTTTCTATTACATACTGTTTCTACATGTGCTTATTTCAGAACTTATCGAGGTATACACTAACTAAAGCACATATTTATATAGCTTTCAGAGGGATTAAAGGAGCTTGGAAAGGAATAAAAGCAGAGAGACCTGGAATGACAACAGACACCTCATCAACAACATCAACAGACTTGGAATAAATGTCAACCATGTTACAGAGAATAATGGCTTAATGTTCATTCTTGGAAGCTTGCTTCTGAAAACATGAAATATGATTTTTAGGGCTCGTTCCTAGAGTTGCTTACGTAGTGGAATTTCAGAAAATTTGAGTCTTGGAAAAAATATCAAAGCATTTATTTAATTTTACGCGAATAAATGTGGGCATTTCCCAAAACAGATGTCAAAATGTCATTTTTTGCATGATCAAAATTCATTCTAAGTCTGTAAGTTTATTTTAAAGAGTGTCATGTTCATTTCTGGCAACAATCATTCAATTTTTTTCTCATTTCAGTATTTTCTCTAACTTCATGTATTGATAGGTATTTTTGTAACAATTGCAACCTGATACATCAAAATTAAACCTACTTTTCGATTATATTGATGTATATTGATTACGCCTATTGATGTATGCCTGAGTATTAACTCCTAAGGAAGATCATTAATTGCGCAATTTCTCCGATTTGTTTCAATTTCATATGAAGTGAAAATAAAAATAAACTGTTGTAAACTCTAACCAAGGGTCACTGTTGCCAATCCACATATAATACCTACCTATCGATACATAAAGTTTGAGAACATATTGAAATGAGTGTAAAAATGAATAATTGTTGCCAGAAATGAACATGACACTCTTTAGAATAAACTTACACAGACCTAGAATGATCATGCAAAGAACAATATTTTGACATCTGTTTTGAGAAATGCCCACATTTATTCGCGTAAAATTAAATAAATGCTTTGATATTTTTTCCAAGACTCAAATTTTCTGAAATTCCGCTACGTAAGCAACTCTAGGAACGAGCCCTAAAAATCATACTTCATGTTTTCAGAAGCAAGCTTCCGAGAATGAACATTAAGGCATTATTCTCTGTAACATGGTTGACATTTATTCCAAGTCTGTTGATGTTGTTGATGAGGTGTCTGTTGTCATTCCAGGTCTCTCTGCTTTCATTCCTTTCCAAGCTCCTTTAATCCCTCTGAAAGCTATATAAATATGTGCTTTAGTTAGTGTATACCTCGATAAGTTCTGAAATAAGCACATGGGTATGTGATAGAAAAATACTGAGAAATATTCCGCTTTCTAAACCAAATAAGCTACTTACACTACTTGAGAAATGTCCTTTACATTCTGTCTGAATAGATTGTCATAGTGAGGCTATAAGTTGACAATATTGAAATAATACCTTGAAAATGGCTTAAGAGCTTCCAGTTGTGAAGCTTGGGTACTTAGCTATTAAAAGCGTGCTAGTCCATTTGAAAGAATAGCTTGGAGATTAAGGTTGCTGCAGCAAAAGACTCATGATAAAGTATTGATGCAGCTAACTTAGACAAAGGTGGACAGAAATCCATTATCAACCCACTCACAATGTTGAAACTATTATTATCACAGTGCATAATAAAACACATAGTATTGCTGCAAACCAAAGGAATGACAAATAAACAATTCAATGCTGAAGGAGGAGACTATTTTACTAAATAGTGTGGAATATGCCTAAGGAAGGTCTAATATATCTCTCCGTGAATATTTCAAGTATGTAATAACCGAATTTCTACTGATGAATACCCCGAGTGTTAATAATTTTACATCTTGGTTAGTATATGAAGCTTGGCAGCAGAGTGATGCAAGTAAATTAGTTTGCTTGCATAGATAGGTCTCTGTTTTATCATCAAAATAGAATTTTTTTGGCACTCTTTTATCTCCAGATTACCATTATTGTTCTCTAGAAAAAATTGAGTTTGTAAGTATTTTTTTTTATTATATTATTACATTTGCTTGCGCTTTGCAGGGAACTTTCGCACACATGATGGAGCTGCCAATGTTATTGCTGTTGATAGCAACTAATGTGGTAAGTATGCTGGTATGTCGTCTCTAGTCTCTACTACGACCAATACATTACATAATCAATGTATTGTATAATTTACTCCTAAACTCGCAATTCTTTCAGCTACTTGGAGAATGCGCTGGTAGAAGTTTCACAGTCGACTACAGCGCTGGTACCTTTATGAAGGATGGGCAACCCTTTAGCTACGTGTCGGGTAGGATTTATGAGGAAGTTTCATTTCAAACATTCTCCGCGACGCATGCATTGGATTGTCTAAAATATTGTTTGCTGCTAAATATAATTTTGAAATAGCAAAATTGAAATCTTGAATCTTTATGCAAGCTAGCTGTTTCATACAAGGATGTTATTTGTGCCAAATTGGTAGATATTTGAGGCTATTGATGGTTTACTTACAGGAAGTATTCACTATTCCCGGGTACGACCAGAGCAATGGTATGACAGGTTATATAAGATGAGATATGCTGGGCTGGATGCTATTCAAGTGTATGTTGTAATACTTCTAAACTACTTTTTATTATTATTATTATTGTGTGTATTATTGTATTATATTAGGCACTTTAGGCTAAGATAACGCAAAGTCACAATCATGACGAATGGGTGAATTTTTCTTGTGTCGGGAGTAAAAAATAACATCTCTTCACGCTGTGGCTTCGCAATAATTACCGCCAATGTGTTAGTCAGAAACAATGCTGGTTTAAAAGTTGTAAATTGACTTCTTTCTATTTATGTATTGCGAATAAAAAGAGCCATTTTATGGCAATTAATATTTCCGTTTTGGATACAGCAACAAAAACAATGAGCTGTCATCATGCTAGCAATATTTGTTGATTTAAGTCCATCAGCAGAAGTTTAAATTAATAATGATCGTAATAATTTATGATGTCGAATATATCGTGTGCCATAGCATCCATACTGTATTAGTGATGCCTAAAGTAATTGCTTACTTGTTTGCATTGTTTTTGTAGGAATAATTATTTATTATAATAAATATTATTTTATTATTAATAACATATATAACTTTCGTAAGAGAAGACGACTCAGTAAATTTATTTTTCTGCATGGTGACATGTTTTGCTAGATTCGAGTGTGTTCGTCTTTGAGGACGCTTGAAAATTAGCTGAGTTCTTCTCCCAAAGCGGCTATTATTGCTGCCTTGACATGGAGTATGAAATGATATTCCCATACACAGATATATACCTTGGAACTATCACGAGACGGAGCAAGGACAGTTTGACTTCAGCAACGCGCGAGATTTACCGAGATTTCTAAGCCTGGCTGATGAACTGGGGCTACTGGTTATACTTAGACCTGGACCTTACATCTGTGCGGAGTGGGAGTTTGTAAGTGAAGGGTTACTAGGGCTGGGTGTTATCTCCCTTATCTATTCACCTCTCCTCTACACATGAGTCCTTGACAACCACTTCATCCTGTGCACACCCTTAGCTTGTAGTTCACTGCTTGCAATCAAACATCGCTAGCCAGTTGAAATGCTATTGTAGGTTATCATTTACATAAGTTTTATTGGTCTACCTAGTAATTCTGTTCTGTTAGGTTCTGTTAGTGATTATGAAACTTACTATTTCAAATAGTCATGTAAGATTTAATATGGAGTAACGTGTAGACGCTGCCGCTGCCGTTGCTTATATCAAATAAATTTTGATGAGTTGATATTTTATGGAGAAGCCTCATTGTAAACCTTCTAAACGTGAAATTACGATAATTGTGAAATTTAGCAACGTTATGTCTTTTGTACGTACACTTTGTATGTACATTTTGTATGTACACTTTACAGCTTTATTGCTACGTACAAGTTTTTAGTAAATGGCAAGCTCCTACAGCATTAGATAATTCTACTTAAACCCCATACAATAGTGGTTGTTGTACTTGGTACTCAGGCTAATGGCAGGGGTAAGACCAAATGCCATTTGTTTTTGTTTTAGTTTTTTAAGGGTTTGACTTCGCATTCAACTCTCAAGGTTTCACTATCACGGCATTTGAATTTAATGATTTGCCAAGTCAATACATTGAGAGTTGTTGTTTAGAGCTGGTCCCATCCCTGGGCCATGGGCCATCCATGATGTTTACTTGGATAGTGTTGTACTGTAAACAACAAGCAGATCAAATATCATGTTGTAGTGTTTAGCTTCAACTGTTTGTCAATTTTTTTGGCAATATTTCAACATTAGCTAGATTCAGTAATGATTAATGTTTTAGAATGATAAATTGAGCACTGTCAAAGGTCACAATTTGTGTTTTGTTGTAGGGAGGGTTTCCATACTGGCTCATTAGACAGAATGCTAGCATCGCTCTGAGGACATCAGACCCTGGTGAGAGATTTCAATCAAATCATGTACCCTGTCTTGAGTGGAGTTACCAGAAATGTTATTTTTGTTATGAAACGTTGAAATTATACATTCAGACATGAGTAACAGATATCTAATAATAAGTAATAAATTTCTAGTCTGGCAGGTAAATTCAAGTTCACAGGTGTATGTTATTTATATTACAGTGTATATGTCATATGTGACAGCGTGGTATAACGTCCTGCTGCCGAAACTTAGACCATTTCTCTACAGCAATGGGGGGCCAGTCATATCAGTTCAGGTAGGCAGCATTTCTATGCCTTTGTATTGCTTGGGTCATCTGTTTCAATCACCAGTGACAAAAGCCAGCCATTGGATCCGCCGAAAACTTGAAAACAAGAGGTTGATCGGTTACGTGATGAAGCCCTTGCGCAGAATTTCAGTGTTAGTCTTTGAAACTTGTAATATAAAAAGCACCACCACACTTTCCCACACTGTTCATTTATATGCCAATAACCTTGTGATTTCTACATTGTTTTGTTGTCTGAAAGTTTGCTCTATCATTCTATTTTCACCTCATTTCCTGCGCATTGGTTGCAGGTTGAAAATGAGTACGGCTCTTACCAGGCGTGTGATCACAACTATCTGCAGCAGCTACTAGCGCTAAACAGGAAGTTGTTGGGAGACGAGGTTGTCTTCTTCACTACAGATGGAGACGGTACTGGCTATCTCAAGTGTGGGGCTATAAATGGAACCCTGACTACAATTGACTTTGGAACTGGTATATAACTCAAAGCTTTTAGATTTACCCAGAGAAATGTCATTATATGGAGTTATGCTCTCCTACATTCTAGATGCATTCGTGGTGTGATAATTTTTGTTACTGATTACTGATAGATGAATGACCTTTGCTTCCAGGCAAATGGTAGAATATTATTCAAAAGTCTCTTCTTTGTGTGTCAGTTTTAGAATATTTGAGAGAAGATAATTTCTACTATGTATAAATTATGAATGGAATGCTCCCTAGATTTATTCAGTAGGATGTTTGGTGTAAGATTTATAACATATAAGTCTATGTTGTTTTGTTTACAGGAAATGCTACACGAGCATTTGAAGTGCTGAACCAGTGGAACTCCTCTTTCAAGGGTCCGTATGTCAACTCTGAGTTCTACATAGGATGGCTCGATATCTGGGGTGGCAAGCATGCTAATGTGTCTTCCCAGGCCGCGGCCCAAACTCTTGATGAGATGTTGAGAATGAAGGCTAATGTTAACATGTACATGTTCTTTGGAGGAACAAATTTTGGATATACTTCAGGTTTGTTGCGTCTGCTGTGTGTGTGTAGAGAATGGAGTTGTCTGCACTCTATCTTTTCTCACCGCTATTTTTATTGCATCAGCAACTTTATAGTTAGTTTTTATTGCATTATTTGAATCATTTAAAGGTGCTATGTCACTGATTTTGGGCTGAAGTAGACCTACTTTATATATACCTAGTAATTTTTTGTCTAAAAATCTTTTTCCGGAGTTGTGCTCTCGTTAATTCTATCTATAGTATATGCGCAATAGAAGCTGACTCGTACGCAATTTCTTTTCGGTACACAATACTTTATCTAAGCCCATTGAAAAAATTATTTTGGTTTGGATAGAAGGAGGGCATCTCAGTAATAGTCATTGTGCATAGATTTTGAGAACCATAAAAAATTAGGTTTGCAATTATTTTTAGAGGTGTTTTAGTTGAGTCAGCATTTTAATTTATTATTGATAGGTTTGCTATTATGTACACACTGGCATTTACATGATAAATTACATGGCCAATATCTCAAAAAATAAAGCATATACAGTGAAAAAAAAATTATTTTTACATCAAATAACGTCAAAAGATTTAAGTTATCATTATTTAGAATTTATTTGTGAAACTCTGGCAATGAAATTTATTATTGTTGTTTCAAATTTTAATTACACGTTATTTGACTGAAAAAAAATTAGACAATATCGATTGTAAATAAATAATGATTTTCAAATACAACAAAAAAATAGATAGGAATTAATTTATGATTATTTTTATCATTTTGGTTGAGACTATTTAGCAATCCTTGACACTAACACTAAAGAAAAGACAACTCCGACTAATGAATGGCTAGTCGATCGGTGACATGCCGCCTTTAAAGCCAGGGCAAGTTGGACGCCATCGATTTCATATCAATTGTTTGAGAACGTGTGACCAGCACCAAGTACTCTCTCTTTACCGATAGGTTCAATGGCCAATGCAGTGTTAGCTCAATGTGTTCTATTACATCTAACAATCTGTTGATAATGATTTTCTGTTAGTGTGGAAATATTTCTTATTGCATTAGTATTGTCCTAGCCTGGGAGTTGTCTGCATACTGTAGGGGCACCTGGAGACAACCCGTTCCATCCAGTACCCACATCCTACGATTATGATGCAGCTCTGAGTGAGGCCGGAGATATGACCAGCAAATACTTAGTACTACGGAGTACCATGGGCAAGGTCTGTCTGTACGTCTCTGTGTCTGTCTGTGTGTCTCTGTGTCTGTCTGTGCGTCTCTGTGTCTGTCTGTGTGTCTCTGTGTCTGTCTATGTGTCTGTCTGTGTGTCTGCCTGTGAGTCTGCCTGTGTGTCTGTCTGTGTGTGTGTCTGTCTATGTGTCTGTCTGTGTGTCTGTCTATGAGTCTGTCTATGAGTCTGTCTGTGAGTCTGCCTGTGTGTCTGTCTGTGTGTCTGTCTGTGTGTCTGTCTATGAGTCTGTCTGTGTGTCTGTCTATGTGTCTGTCTATGAGTCTGTCCATGAGTCTGTCTATGAGTCTGTCTGTGTGTACGTTAGTTACATATATGAACTGTTTTTGAGATGTTGGGAATATGAGCGATCAGATGGCTGTTTTGATGAAACCTTTTACGTATTTTTTCACTAAATGTCGCTAACTAGGCGCACAATTTTGAGTTATTTCCTCTTGCTTTCTTCATTTCCCACTCGGGCTAATGTAGATTTGTGTCCACCTGCACAGTTGTGCTCTAACAATTACAGTACAGGAAACTACCAGAAATGGCTGCTCCTGTCAACTCTACCAAAGCTGCTTATGGTAAAATTTATGTAGACCTGCAAGGACCTCTGCATCACATTATGCCATTGATGTCTAAACTAGGGGCGGGTCCTTCATACCACGTCGACTATCCTCTTCGGTCGGAAGTCATGGAAACGGTTAGTGGAAGTTGTGTTATCTCTAGAAATGCTATAGTTACAGAAAAAGGTGAATGTTAGCATATTGTAGCAGTAAGTTATATTGTAGTAGTAAGCTATATTGTAGCAGTTTGCTATATTGTAGCAGTTTGCTATATTGTAGCAGTAAGCTATATTATAGCAGTAGGCTATATTGTAGCAGTATGCTATATTGTAGCAGTAAGCTATATTGTAGCAGTAAGCTATATTTTAGCAGTTAGTTATATTGTAGCAGTTAGTTATATTGTAGTAGTAAGCTATATTGTAGCTGTAAGCTATATTGTAGCTGTAAGCTATATTGTAGCAGTAAGCTATATTGTAGGAGTTAGCTATATTGTAGGAGTAAGGTATATTGTAGGAGCAAGCTATATTGTAGGAGTAAGCTATATTGTAGGAGTAAGCTATATTGTAGTAGTAAGCTATATTGTAGCTGTAAGCTATATTGTAGCAGTAAGCTATATTGTAGCAGTAAGCTATATTGTAGGAGTAAGCTATATTGTAGGAGTAAGGTATATTGTAGCTGTAAGCTATGTTGTACTAGTAAGCTGTGTCATTGTAGGGCTATGGTTTCCTCCTGTACAGACATATACTTACTGAAGATGTGTTGAATGCGAAGCTTTCAGTGCCAGGAATCAGGGACAGAGGCTATGTGATAATCAACGATGTACGTAACTCACTTTCCTTTCATCTATGTCTTTAGTCAACTTAAACTGCTCAACTAGCCTGATCAATATCTAGTGCTAATCTGTACACTCGTGGCCAAAGTAGTATCCCCCACCATTTCATCTATTGCTCTCATGGAAGATCACAATAGATCCCTGGTCTATGGAATGCTGCAAGGAGTTCCAGCACTGAAATGCTTCCTCAAAAGAGCAAAATCATTTAAAATTGTCCATGTTCAATGATTTCCTTTGAAACTTGATGCGGTTGTGACATTGAGAGTTATCTCTCTTTCAACTTTCTACATCCAACCGGAAACGCTGTCAATCGTCGTATATAATATGATTAACTTGAGCTGACTCATGCAAAATTTTTTCCTGATTGCTGCCACAATGACTAGCAGATCCTATAATGACATGTCTCTAAAAAATACTTGAGATTATTTTGAAGTAAAGAGGCATCACATTTACCTGCAAAAAGAGGGATTTATATTTTTAATCATTTTTTAATATTATTATATTTATCGTTCGTTGGACTTGTATTATGGCCATTATTATATATATTTTTATAGATATTATTATTGAAATTCTCTTTTTTTGCTGTTTTTTTTATAATTATTAATAATTGTAGTGTTAGTGGATGTTATTATTATAACCATTCTTTCATGGTTTTCTTTTTAATTATTATTACTATAATAATAATTATTATTTATTATTGTAAATCAAATATAAATATAAGTATTATGGTAAGTTATAATTGTTTTTATTATAAATCATTCTTTTTTTAAATGAGTACAACCTCTAATTTTCTTTGTCATCTATAATAATATTTGGCCGATAATATAGTTTTTAACTAATGTATTTGTATTCTTTCCCCCCACAGACACCTGATAATCCATTTACACATCAGCGGTGCGTTGATTGTGAAAATCATTGGCTGTGCAGCCAAGGCTATATCGTACCATCAGCGGTTTGACATAGCTTTTAATTATCGTTGGTATCATATACACCATCAATGATTGTATATAATCACAATGTGTTTATTTAATAATTATCTTCTATCGCTACACTAATACAATTAAAAGCTTCTATAACTGTATCCTGTTGTAGCCTGTAAACTCTGTTGCTTGTCAAGTTATATCAATCGCATTGCAATAACCTGTCTATTTTAGTTGAAACATCGTAACTCCGTGTTTGTGCATTGTACTCTATATAAAACTTTTAACATCTTCTGGTTGGATGTACATCAGCGCCCTCTATAAGGGGGATAACCCCAGTCACTACCCCATTGTGACTTGTCACAGTATTTATAATTCTAATTAAATACACTTGAATGTTCTCAGGATGAGTTGGTGGCACTGAAAAGGTAGTAATAATAATTTGCTGGCCATCCTTGACTGTTTCTCACTGCCTTGCTCTTCCTTGGTGTTCTATTGACCTAGTTCTCCTGCCTTTCTGGGGTGATCTACAGTATTAGACCTCCACAATCTCTTGAATGTAATGATTGGCTTGTAGTTGGACACATTGCTGGCGTCAGTTTATGTCCAGTTACAGTTAAATTATTCTGTCAATGGTTATTTTACTTTTTTGTTGATAGATTATTTTATGAAAACAACTAGTATGCCTAACTACCACAAATTACCTAGCTACCTGATATTACCTGACTACCTTATATTACCTAACTACCTTATATTACCCAACTACCTTATATTACCTGACTACCTTATATTACCTAACTACCTTATATTACCTGACTACCTTATATTACCCAACTACCTTATATTACCTGACTACCTTATATTACCTAACTACCTTATATTACCTAACTACCTTATATTACCTAACTACCTTATATTACCTAACTACCTTATATTACCTAACTACCTTATATTACCTGACTACCTTATATTACCTGACTACCTTATATTACCTGACTACCTTATATTACCTGACTACCTTATGTTACCTAACTACCTTATATTACCTAACTACCTTATATTACCCAACTACTTTATATTACCTGACTACCTTATATTACCTGACTACCTTATATTACCTGACTACCTTATATTACCTAGCTACCTTATATTACCTGACTACCTTATATTACCTAACTACCTTATATTACCTAACTACCTTATATTACCTGACTACCTTATATTACCTAACTACCTTATATTACCTAACTACCTTATATTACCTAACTACCTTATATTACCTGACTACCTTATATTACCTGACTACCTTATATTACCTAGCTACCTTATATTACCTGACTACCTTATATTACCTAGCTACCTTATATTACCTGACTACCTTATATTACCTGACTACCTTATATTACCTGACTACCTTATATTACCTGACTACCTGATATTACCTAACTACCTTATATTACCGGACTACCTTATATTACCTGACTACCTTATATTACCTAACCACCTTATATTACCTAACTACCTTATATTACCTGACTACCTTATATTACCTGACTACCTTATATTACCTAACTACCTTATATTACCTAACTACCTTATATTACCTGACTACCTTATATTACCTGACTACCTTATATTACCTGACTACCTTATATTACCTAGCTACCTTATATTACCTAACTACCTTATATTACCTGACTACCTTATATTATCATCATTATTTCTTATCCTGAAAAATTCTTCTGTGACTTGTAGGGTCTTGTCTTTCTCCTATTTAATTGTTCTATACAAAATTTTATTTTGAAAAAATCACAATATCGTGCTGAAAAGTTTTTTTACTGTACCAGTGCTAGTAACGAATCGGCCCTTATTCGCTCAGTTCCGTTCTTGGATGTTAATTATATATCTCTAGGAATAGAACTGAGAGTACATGACAGAAGTTTTTGATAGTTTTGAGTCAGTCTTCAGTGCCTTGTAAATGCGAATAAAAACATTTTTATTTTAAAATACTCTGAGATTAATTATAAAGGGTAGATTCTCAGATTTTCTATGATTTATGAGCTGTTTTGAGAAATGTAGAGATAATGTAGATTAAAACCATCTGTTATTTAAATAGCTAGCTACCGCTAACAGGTCTATGTCCATCTGTGCTTGCTTTGTCCTTTTACTCTTCTGATAATCAAAATTATGTAATTACAATAAAATAAATATTTTACGCGGTCAAGTTGTTTTTACTTTCATTTTTTTGCCATCGTATATATTAATATACTTTGCTTTGTTTCTCATTTCTCCCTTCAACAGCGTTTGCATCCTCACATCTTCACTAAGTTTTAACAAGATTTAAAGAAGTCAGTTTATTATTTGTTTTTCCTTCCTAATACCAACTAGCTTCAAGTGTTTGACTGCTCGAATACACAAATGTATTTTAGTAGAGTTGTGCTCTCTTGGTAAAGACAACTCTGTTATTAATTAAAAAAATTTTTTTAATTAATGGTAAAGTCCTCTTAATGCATTATATTTATCCAACACCCACTTTGCTGTGAAATTAACCGTAACTGAGGCTATCTTTGCTATCCACTGATGAAGATTGCAAACTTTCCTGCATATGATAATAATTTAATAATTGTTCTTTCTATGGTGAATCAGCTGATTGCTACAAAGAGAAGATAAATCCAGCTTGTATTGTTCTTGTAGCAACATTACGGTATTCTATATAGAGATGGGCCTACTGAGTTGATTGTTAATGGAACTACAGGGGACACTTTGGCTATTTTAGTGGAGAATATGGGACGCGTTGGCTACGGTTCTGGTCTCATGCGTGGAACCAAGGTTAGTGCAAGCAGACAGTTTGGTATGTAACAGTCTATCTAAACCAATGAACATTGTTTATAGATTAATAGGAGCCAATCATTGTCAAGTAACGCAGTGTCAAGTCCATATGAGACAATCTTATTAATTTGACTGGAAAGTACTTGTGACTGTTTTATTAGCTAGGTCTGCATCTCCATTCATCTGTTTAGCTATTTCTTGCTTTCTCGCATACTATCTATCTCCTAAATTACTGTATGTGTGTCACATATGTGTCCCTGAATGCTATAGGCATTTTCGGATCAAGAACGCCCATGCCTTGAAAACACTGGTACAGAAAAATGCTTCCGAATGCAATTTTGACATTCGTTTCTGGCATAATTTCTGTGAGTTGAACGTTTAAAAACGCAAATTTCTATATCTGGAGTTGTGTTCTTTTGTTGTCAACTAGTCGCAAAAATCCGGAAACAAATGAAAAGATGGCCGCCCCCAGAGGACGTCAAGTTTTAATTTTTTAAAAATCATCATCGTTTTCTATCTATTTACTAACTAACAACAGAAGATAACAGTGATAAATAATTATTATAATAATAAACAATAATATTACTTCAATAAATAAAAAATAATTTTCATTACCATCCATAGTAATAAAAATAATAATTATAATAAATATATATATATAATTAATATATATACATATGTTGCATCTAAGCGGAAATGGTAGCTGCCGTAAAAGGGCTCGCATTATGCAAAAATATATTTATTATAGCAGAACTGTACGTATTCGGAGCAAGAACGTCGTACAGTGAACAACCCCCTGAACGATAAAACCACCGTTCAGCATAAAGTTCCAAAAATCGGGTTTTGTACTTGTCGAAAAATGAAAAATTTGCCCGTTTTGGCATGAACGTTCTTGATCCGAAAATGCATTATATATGTCTATTACATAGTCATTCCACAACATTCATTTCACACCCATGTTGTTTAAGAACAATAACCACCTCTCATATGAACTATCTCTTCAAATTCAAACCTGAAGGTGCACGAAACAGCAAAAATAATTAAAACAATGAATTATCACATATCAAACAGTGAAGTAATATATTATAGTTTGAATTAATACCCATTCATATCACTCGCTGCTTTTTTATACCTGCGCTCCTGTGATTTTTTACCTGCCACCAATGGCTTGTACCTGAAACTGCCCTAGTCATAGTTTGTGGTGTAGACAACTCCAAACCTTTCTATCTGCAGGGACTCATATCCAATGTAACGTTAGGAGCAGAGGCTAATATCACTCAGTGGTCTATATTCAACTATAGATCCAATATATCACTTGTGCAGCAGTGTCACAGCCTACTCAGGTGAGCAAACGCGTCATTGGTCAATACTTATTATTAGTGTCTATTGGGCACATGTGTGAACGCTGATGACTTCTTTCCTGCCAGTTCAAACCTCCAACATTTATTGGTTTTTGTTTTTATTTAGAACATGAATGCCATCATAAATTGCAACTTGCGTAAGCTATTCCTGGCGCTGCTATTTCAGTCTACATGTTTAGTACGGAATTACGTTACGTCACTGTTGATGTTTTCGTTACCGCCATAATCATTCTGATGACATTTCACAGCGCGCTATTACTTACTGTTTGTTCCAAATCAACCTCTAGTTATAAACATAAAGTTACGTTCAACAACTAAAAATATGTCTTTATATCCTAAAGCTTCTGGTCCCCTCCAATATTTCTCAGATATACCAATAACTGTTCCGTTACGTTACAGAATAAATTTTCTAAATCTATAGACTTGAGCAATAGTTTTTAATAAACATATAAAAGATTTTATCATAGTTCATTTATATTTTACAAAACTGTTGAAGTGCACATTTTATGTGTAGGAGCTCAATACCCAAGTTTGCTCCGGTGAGGTTTGTCCCCTCCACATACTTGGGTCTGCTGAACATCGACGGAACTCCAGCTGACACTTTCATAAGGCTAGACAACTGGGTTAAGGTGAGGTCTATTATTTATGGGGAACCCCCCTCCCACCTGCCTGTAGTTGTCTCTGATATATACTACCCACCTGCCTGTAGTTGTCTCTGATATATACCACCTACCAGCCTGTAGTTGTCTCTGATATATACCACCTACCAGCCTGTAGTTGTCACTGATCTATACCACCCACCTGCCTATAGTTGTCTCTTATATATACCACCCACCTGCTTGTAGTTGTCTCTGATATATACCACCCACCAGCCTGTAGTTGTCACTGATATATACCACCCACCTACCTGTAGTTGTCTCTGATATATACCACCCACCTGCCTGTAGTTGTCACTGATATATACCACCCACCTGCCTGTAGTTGTCTCTGATATATACCACCCACCTGCCTGTAGTTGTCACTGATATATACCACCCACCTGCCTGTAGTTGTCACTGATATATACCACCCACCTGCCTGTAGTTGTCTCTGATATATACCACCCACCTGTCTGTAGTTGTCTCTGATATATACCACCCACCTGTCTGTAGTTGTCTCTGATATATACCACCCACCTACCTGTAGTTGTCTCTGATATATACCACCCACCTGCCTGTAGTTGTCTGATATATACCACCCACCTGCCTGTAGTTGTCACTGATATATACCACCCACCTGCCTGTAGTTGTCTGATATATACCACCCACCTGCCTGTAGTTGTCTCTGATATATACCACCCACCTACCTGTAGTTGTCACTGATATATACCACCCACCTGCTTGTAGTTGTCTCTGATATATACCACCCAACTGCCTGTAGTTGTCACTGATATATACCACCCACCTGCCTGTAGTTGTCTCTGATATATACCACCCACCTGCCTGTAGTTGTTACTGATATATACCATCCACCTGTCTGTAGTTGTCTCTGATATATACCACCCACCTGTCTGTAGTTGTCACTGATATATACCACCCACCTACCTGTAGTTGTCTCTGATATATACCACCCACCTGCCTGTAGTTGTCACTGATATATACCACCCACCTGCCTGTAGTTGTCTCTGATATATACCACCCACCTGCCTGTAGTTGTCACTGATATATACCACCCACCTGTCTGTAGTTGTCTCTGATATATACCACCCACCTGCCTGTAGTTGTCTGATATATACCACCCACCTGCCTGTAGTTGTCACTGATATATACCACCCACCTGTCTGTAGTTGTCTGATATATACCACCCACCTGCCTGTAGTTGTCTCTGATATATACCACCCACCTACCTGTAGTTGTCTCTGATATATACCACCCACCTGCCTGTAGTTGTCTGATATATACCACCCACCTGCCTGTAGTTGTCACTGATATATACCACCCACCTGCTTGTAGTTGTTTGATATATACCACCCACCTGCCTGTAGTTGTCTCTGATATATACCACCCACCTACCTGTAGTTGTCACTGATATATACCACCCACCTGCTTGTAGTTGTCACTGATATATACCACCCACCTGCCTGTAGTTGTCACTGATATATACCACCCACCTGCCTGTAGTTGTCACTGATATATACCACCCAACTGTAGTTGTCACTGATATATACCACCCACCTGCCTGTAGTTGTCACTCTTCCGCATTAGTGGCCCCATCTCACTGTAACTGCTGTCACCAGACTGTGAAAAAGATTATTTTGGAGTTGCTGAGCTCATTTTTTTATAGTTTATTGAAAGTACAACTACTGAAATGGAGTCAAATAATATGAAAGAAATGTTTGCACAATTTACAACTTGATGATTCTTCTGTTTAATCATTAAAACACAGCATAGCATCTAGTCAATACAGTGGAGTGTGCCTGCATGTGACAACCTCAGATTGTTTCCCTCAGAGAAAAGAGCTGCTAAATCATAACCTTCGACCCTGTACAGTAGACATACTATTTCCATGCAAAAAGTTTTTTCTGCTGACGAATGCAGAGCTCATAACATTGCATATTTTTGATTCTTGTGTCAATCAGATAGAGTTAGGGATGATGGCTGACATCACTTCCTGTCTTGAGGTTACACTAGCGATATGACTACACTGTGTACTTGTTTATGGCAATCTGTGATGAATTGCCATCTAAGATATCTCTTGGGATGATTGAAATATGTAGTCAGAATCTAACTGAATAAATATTAACACTTTGGTCAATATCTACGCCTGAGAGTGGCCGTGTGAAGTCTCTCAGCGTTACTCAGCTATTGATTGTCTTACAATTTGATACAACGTACCTGGGAGTTATCTCCACGCATTGCTGGAGCCAAATACATTGTCGGTAACATAGGAATACATGGGTTTACCGTAATGCGTGAATATTTTGTAGGGGATAGTGACTGTGAACTCCTTCAACATCGGGCGGTATTGGCCGGGAAAGGGTCCACAACAGACTCTGTATATCCCGTCAACCCTACTTCACACTGGCCAGAATTTTATCACTGTGACTGAGTTAGAAGGAACTTCCTGCGCATCCCAGTATCGATGTCTGGTGGAGTTTGTTGACACGCCACAACTCAGCTCTAATACAACCTTCACTGCACCCCATTACTCAACACACCACGGCTAGACGCTGCCTTCCTGTTAGATCGCTGTCGCCTATGAACACAATTGTTTAATTCTCTCCGTGTCAAATGCACTGTACCGTTTGCATTCCGATCTTTATTCCGCTGTGACCAGCGAGTTTTTTCACTGCGAAGGTCGTTGTTTGCTGGCCCGTTTCCTTCGTGGTGAGTAATATTCCAGGAAGCGTGCCAAGTGCATCTGTTCACACTGGAGACTTACCAATCGGTTTTCCTTTCACAACTCGTGATGCATCTGATTGGTCCATACAATATACGTTTATTCCCTGCAATACTTTTGTATTCACACAAGAATGTTAGCTGCTCATTTTTTTTCAATTTATAAAACAATACATCGATTCCTAGTCCTACACATTCTCATGAGATTTTGATTGTAAGCCGTCAACATGTTTTAATTTATAATAAAAATATTTAAAAACAACATTCAACTTGCTACCAATTGTGCCACCTGGCAAACTTGACTTGAAAAAAATCTTTTCAAGCGAATTTAGAGTTTTCTTATTAGCAGCGACACATACATTATGTCCACAGAAATTACCCAGAAAGCTCTAGTTGTAAACAATGTACGCTGACACTTGCCGTGGCGCTGGCTACGCTGCCATATCACATATGTTCATGCAGCAGCACTTGTGATGTGACTCACTGCAGCTCCCTATTGATTTCTCTCACTCAAATGAAGGTAATAACCACACAAGCAACTTGTGAATGAAACATTCGCAGCTTGCTTGTTGTCAGCGTTACAGCTCTATCAAATCACCTCCTGTGAGCGTGATACTGTAGTTGTTGGAGAGAACAAACAATTGCTGATGTCAGTCTGTTGCTGTCATTGAAAATTCTCTCCAAAAGGAAATTGATCGAAAATAAATCTGCAAATTAAATCAGCGGTTTATTGGGGATTTGAAGAGCGCTCAAGCGCGTAATCTCATCATATCGAGTGTGGACTCCTATTGCGGAGAAGTCATTGCATTTCCTATCTTGTCTTCTACCTTGTAGTACCGCATTTACTGCTACTTACTACCTTCCACACAAGAGGGTGAGTGTTGCCATAGTTGCAAAGAAGAGCGATACCCGGTTCAAAAAAACTAGTTATTACAATGCAATCGGTATTTACAATTTCTGATTATTTCGGCAATTACAAACTGAAACAACAATTTTTTTACTGTTCCAAGTACAGCCAAGACTCTCTCCATTGACAATTTCTATGTCTGCGCCATAGTTGTTTACTAGTTAGCAATTGCTACTAGTGACTATTTTCTTCACTCCATAACGAGTGTGAAATTAGTGAGGGTGTTGAAATAGCTGTTAGCCTTTGCACATGCTATTATGTATATCCAAACGCTATAACGTACAATTGTATGCATTCCTGCATATGAATTAGTGTTTATTACCCTCATGGAATTGAAATTATTCACTTCGACTGCTACATCGTCGCCACTAACCCGTTTGCTTTTTTACGCTGGTCTATTCATACTGTGCTGACGTTTCTGTCTCTTGTAAGTATAGCTTAATACTGACACTTCAAGTCTGAGATTAGCCAGCTCGAGTGGATTAACATTTCTTAGGATTAGCAGCAGGCCTAGAAAGATTTTTTCTAGTTGGTACTGGAGATTTGGTGAGAACAGTAGTTTAAAACATTGACATGAGATGTAAAAGCTAATCAAGCACTTGAAGGCGCGCAGTGGTAGGACTAGAGGTGCGCAGGTAACGCAGTGGTAGGACTAGAGATGCGCAGGTAACGCAGTGGTAGGACTAGAGATGCGCAGGTAACGCAGTGATAGGACTAGAGATGCACAGGTAATGCAGTGAGAGGACTAGAGATGCGCAGGTAACGCAGTGATAGGATGAGAGATGCGCAGGTAACGTGCAGTGATAGGAGTCGAGATGCGCAGGTAACGTGCAGTGATAGGACTAGAGATGCGCAGGTAATGTGCAGTGAGAGGAGTAGAGATGCGCAGGTAACATGTAAGTATGTATAGCAACTCTAGTAGACTAATCGTCTGTCTGCATGACCCTAACTGAATCTCTTTTGTAGTTTTTTCTCAAAATGTTCCTGCAATCTTCGCTGATTTTTTCTGCGAAAAATTTGAAATGCGATCGTTAATCGTATACCCACGTTCTAGATGGGTTTTTTTTGGTTTATATGGAACTTTCACTTTTGCTAATGTTGAGTGAAAAAACATTCCAAATCCAACCAGCTGGTGCCCTCTCAAGGTGTGAATCATCCTGTTACTTTGCGTCTGGTATCGCCGACTTTCCTCCAAAGAGGATGTATCCTCTTTGGTTCCTCATTTACAACAAAGTGGATGTCACACACAACAATGCGTTTGTTTGACTGTGATTAATTATTTACTGCTGGCACGACTTTCCCACTTGGAGCAAGTTATTCCAGTAATTGACAACTTGTAGAACCTTCTAGAGAGCCAGGAGAACCTTCTTTGTCTGAGAAACCAATTTTTTCTCATATTATTTTTGCCTAGCTTTTTTGCAATAAAGCGCATTTTACTTTGCTCTTCCTCTGGAATTGCCAGCGTTAGTCATAAATACCAGCTATAATGCATGTACTAATCTACAGCTCATGGGTTTGGCTCATTTTGGACTCTTTTATGGCACAAATGTTGATTGCTCAAACTCACGGTTGGCAAAGTGCCATTATTGTCACTGCTATGAAATTAGCTCATCAGAGCTTCCAACGTAATATTTCATGGTAGTTACATGCTCTGGATCAGAACTGTCAGTTGAAAAACTTAATACTACTTCAAGATGTTTGTTTAATGAAAATTTGAGTGCTAATTAACCAGTCCCCCTTTATTTAATGGGAACCTGCTGGAGGTGGTGCTAATTTCGTCCAACGCTGAAGAGGCCAATAAAAGGTTATTGACATTTATATGACAGATTACAACGAGCTCTATCCTGAGATTGCATAATCTCATCAGGTATATCTCGGTGACTATTGATTGTTTAGTACTTCTGTAATTGTCAGGTAGTGTAAGGTTTAAGATATCTACCTGCACAATATTTAGCCTGAGGTATAAAGTCGAGTACTAGTGTAGCAGGTAATAACTAGTTGGAATATCTCTCTGTTTATGTCATCACATGGAGTCCTCAGCTTATCAGGCGTTTTGTGCATGTAGGATTGGTGTTATATCTGCGCACTATATTTATTAAAAAATTATTTTATTTTAGAAAAATGAGTGAGAATACTGCGAAAGAAGTTGTAGCGAATGCTGACATAGCAGGAGAAGCTATGGACAATGTTTCTATGGACAATGTATCGTCTGCAACAGCTCTGCCTCTCACAGACAAGAGAGCAACTTTTCAGAAGTTAGTTCCGTTTTTTTATGCTTGAAACACTGCGGCATTAATAATAATAATAATTATTATTATTATTGTAGCATTAAATTTGTTTCTTTAGGAAATCCAGCAGTGCAGACTTACAAAGTAGACTCAAATCCAGAAAGTTACTTGGCGTTGGAGCTACAGACGACGGTTTAGACATACATCGCTCTAAGGTAACTTTATCTCCAGTGTTCAACTCTAGCCGCGATTAATCAAACTCTGCGTTTCAATAGAACGAAACAAAATTTTCAACATTCATTTTAGTCACAAAAGACTTTTCATTTCGCAAAAGCTTAATAATTTTTTTGTAAAAGTTGTCAAAACTGTTGCGTTCTCTTGTAGACATAATTATTTAGCATTTGTTATACAGGTAAGTCAAATCCTGGGACACAATGAGTCAATGCTGGCAGCAAACAGAGAGCCAATCTACTGGTTGTTGAAATGGAACTGGGTTTTATCAGCAATGCTTCTATTCTGTGCCATATGGGTGAGTGAGTTGTTGTATTATCGTTGGTAGTCTCAATAGGTCTGATGTCACCACAATAACGCATATTTTGTATTAAAATTGGCCGTTAACCACAAAGGTGTGTGTTATCTGCACGATATTCATCAGGTGATGTTGTCTACAACAGTAATAGCACTCCTTTGATCTGGTTAGTTGGTAAGTAGATTACTAGCTAATGCATCTACCAAAGCCGTACGGCTTTGGTAGATGTATTAGCATACCTATACACTGGCTTTGATCTCTACCATTGACCATTGATGGTACCAGCGAGCAATGCTCAGCGTCTTCACAGCAAAGTTGGTGTGAAAATAAATATACTTCTGTTGCAACTTTTGGTGCAGTTTTGAATTTGATCCTGTAAAGTTTGAAACAATTTTAAATTTTTTTATAAAAGTCATCCAGGTCGAGAACGGGGCTTGAACCTGTGACTTAGCAGAGAACTGTTGTAATGATAGCCTGCATTGTCCACTTATGCCACTATGACCCTGTAGTTTGATATGTTCCAAGCTGAATATGATCAATTTATAATTCACTTTCTGTGAGTTACAGCGTTTGCTTCAATATATATAGGTCAGTTGCCACCATGTTTTCTGTTGTGTATAACAACATTTTGTGGTTAACAACAATGCCTGCTGGCATTATTATGCATCAACACTTGTTAACTGGCTATTAGTATACTAATTAGGTTGAACGATGAAGGCAAACTGTAAATTTAATTGTAGCCAGGGAGGCTCTCTGAGAGAAAGGAAGGGAGGGGGGGGCTCTGCCCATCACTGCCCCT
Organism: Cryptosula pallasiana; assembly: GCA_945261195.1. NCBI lineage: Eukaryota > Metazoa > Bryozoa > Gymnolaemata > Cheilostomatida > Cryptosulidae > Cryptosula > Cryptosula pallasiana. The sequence goes on from OX183139.1 coordinate 5,737,053, forward strand.
CCCTTTAAGATCCGCCTGAGCTATTTCAATTGGTTATCTGTATTAGAAGTTGTCCTCTCTTTATGCACTAGAATGCCTCTACAAATGTGGTGAACTTTCACATAAACAGCCATTAGCTTGAGTTTCCAATTATCTTTTAGTCTCTTCTGTCTCCCGGTTCATACAGCTGGATAGTTTTTGGAGGAACACACTCTATCAATATGTTCTACAGCAGCTGTTTATTTAGTAAGTAGCAACGTTCTGTAGTAGTTATAAAAATATTTCTTCGATAAAGTATTAAAAAATGATTTGTTTGGAGACATGATTTAATTTCAGCAACATGCATGCACGACCTCTCCAAAAAAAATTTCAAGGCAAACACAAAATAAACAAAACAAATTTCATGAATTATTTTGTCATAGAAGTAGAAGACAACTCCTAAACCAATAGACACGCTATTGTATTATGTTTTAGGCATGTCTCTGCCATTGATGTCAATGAGTAATCGACTAATAGAAAGCAGCACACAAACCTTGACCCTTATAGCCTTAGAGATCAGTTTAATAGTTCATCTTTTAGGTAAGCTTCGAGCTATTAATGTCATTGCAGAAAGCCCATCGTGTCTTTGGCTAGCTAATAGTTAATCAGCATAAAACATCGGTACTGCCATATTGCTGCTGTCTGCTTGTCAGCTTTATAACAAGAGCTACTCACGTATCCCTACAGCCTTGTACTCGACTAGAAAACACTTTTTGTCAATTCTGCTGAGTAATAGTAGCCAATTTATCAACTACAGCAAAGATAAGTAGCATGTTTACTATTGGCACCGCAGGAGTGCGTTAATTTTAGCTGCAGATGGTTCGCCCTTCAAGTGAAGTACATTCAGCAAACTAGTTTTCAATTTCTGTTTAACAATCATCTGTTTATGTGTGTGTTTATTTTATCACAAAAAAAAACAATTCAAATGGAATGCAAAGACTGACAAAGCAAAAAGAGAAAATTTTCGAAAGAAAAATGAACGAGGCACTGCAGCTAGTCGAGGCGCTGAACCTAGATAGTCCATTTACTGTTTTTTCTCCCAACTCTAAAGCCTTAGCAGCTGTTCCTTGAAATCACTAATAAATTTCTTCAACCTGGAAGTTTTGCGCAAATGCACGGGTAAGTTGTTCCAATATGATGATCGTCGATACTCAACCTCCCTTTGACCTGCAGCGGAGCTAGATTTGGGCAGAGGTGAATTGAAGATTTTGTTTTGTATTTACTGATATTTTTTTTTTGATTTGTAAAATTCATTACGAGCCATTAGCAAAATTTTGCAACAGTACATCTTGTCTATTGCTAGCACTTTGAATTTAGCGAACAAGGGTGGAGATGGGGTCAACGGTGGGTTTTGGAATATATTTTTCAAAAGTCGTTTTTTGGGCAATTAAGGCTTTGTTGATGTGGCATGCTGGAGCATTGCTCCAGGCTTCTAACCAGTAACTGATTTTATAATGAATAAATGCATGATAGATGAGTTTCAGAGAAGATCTTGATAGAAACTTTGCACATTTGAGAAATAATGTTAAGGAGTAGCTAATTTGTTTGTTTACACGTTTAATTTGAATTTTCCATGTCAAACTTTTATCAAGGTGGATACCCAAAAGTTTATTTGAATCAAACTCCATAACTTCCTCTCCACAAAAGCGTTTAGGTTTTTCAAGCTGAAAGTTGTTCTGCCAGTTCCTTATTATAATAAAATTGGTTTTTCCATATTTATTGTTAGCTTGTTCAGCTTCCATCATTTCTACCTTCACTAATTCAAAATTCACAGTTTCCACTTCATCATGAAGCACTTTTGACTCATAAAACAAGTTTGTATCAGCGGCATACAAAATTGGATCCATTTTTATAGTTGTGAAGGCTAGGTCAGTTATATAGGTTAAGAATAGAGTTAGTCCGAGAATGAAGCCCTGAGGAACTCCGCATGTAACATAGGAGTAATCTGAAAAACTATTTTCAATAACGGTAGCCTGTTTCCGACCAGTTAGGTAGTTTGCTATCCAACTTTTAGATTCTTCTGTAAATTTAATTTGATGAAGCTTAGTCAAAAGGAAGTTGTGATTGATGGTATCAAATGCCTTACTAAAATCAAGGAAAATTCCTAGGATAGTTTTCCCTCCGTTGATCGCGCTCAAAACTTTGTTAGTTAAGTTAGATAATGCCCGCCTGGTATTCATGTTTTCACAAAAGCCATACTGCTTTGGTGTTAAAATTGAATTGCTCTCTAAATAATTTATTATTTATAAATTTGCTACTTTTTCAAATATCTTACTAAACGCTGGCAATATTGAGATAGGTCTGTACTTTGACACAGTTTTGGAGCCTTTTTTAAGCAACGGTTGAACTTTGGCTATCTTTAAGAGGTCAGGAAACTGACTTACACAAAAGCTGGTGGGTGTTGATAGGAGCAGAAACTTTAATTAGTTTAGCTCGAATCGGATCAATGCCGGTAGCTTTGGCGGTGTTTAATTGTTTAAGTAGAAACTCAATATATATCCCATCAATCTCTTTGAATTTGAAGCACGTTTCTGAGCTAATGCATCAGGATTATCCATATTATCCATACAAGAATCGTTAAAAGCTTTAGCTAGCGATTCTACCACAGATATAAAATATTTGTTACTAAGTATTTGCAATATCTGTAGCGTCAGTTATTTCCAAATTTTCAACATTGAGAGAATTGGGAGAAGTTGATACGCATGACTCTTTTCTTAGATTTTGATTGATAATGCGCCAGTATTTTTTAGAGTCCGAAGTTTTTTCTATTATTTTGTGGAATTAGTTTGTTTTAGCGATCCTCAATTCCTTGGTAACTGCATTACGAACATTTGCTTGCTAATATTTATATAAATGTGAAAAAATTAACCGTAATATTTCTTATCAAAAATAACTTTAACTTTCCAGTGTAGTAGTGAAGTTTTGTCAAAACTGCGTCATTGAAAAATTTTGTTATGTCAACCATATTTTTATAACATCAACATATTTGACTATAATACCCGTTTTTTTGTAAAATTCTTTATAACTGTATTCAGTCGCCAACCATCTATTTTAGCTAGAAAAAAGAAAAAGAATTTGAATTTTTCATTGCACGAAAGCAAATATATTTTACTATGAATTTTAATTTGGAGTTATGTTTTCTTACCAACACAGTAAAAGGACAATTCCAATAGTTTTAGGTAGTATATTATTTTTTTTGTTTTAGGTGCGTACTTTGGTGGAGCAATAAAGTCTACACTGATCCTTCTTGTTATTGCAACAGTAAATGGAGCATTTATGTTGGTTACGAATGCTGATGCCCCAAAATCGCTGCTGAGCTATGTGCGCAGGCTCAGCCATTCACGAGAGAGTAATATTATGTCATCATCAGATAAAAAAAACAAATAATTTGCTGCACATTTTTTTTTTACTAAAAAAAAATTAAACAACTGGTTACCTTTATAACAAAAAGCTGTAGTTTTGTCCATCTTCATATAAATTTTCTTGTTTGTTATCTTATAGCGAGGTGTTGTTGTTAGCAAACTACATATATTGTTGTTATTATTGAAATTGTTATATTTTTAGAATGTAGCCTGTTTTTTTATGGCTTGAAATATTTAGAATACTATTTGTTGTAAATTTTTATGAGAATTTTATAATAAGATTTTTGTGTAGCGGGTAAAAAAACAATATTTGTGCAGCAGACGTGTTTGTCAGGAGCAGACTACTTAGCCAAGCCAATCATGACGCAGATTTTGTAATTGAACCAATCATAGCACAGGCTTGATAACTGAGCCAATCATAGCACAGGCTTGATAATTGAGCCAATCATAGCACAGGCTTGATAACTGAGCCAATCATAGCACAGGCTTGATAACTGAGCCAATCATAGCACAGGCTTGATAACTGAGCCAATCATAGCACAGGCTTGATAACTGAGCCAATCATAGCACAGGCTTGATAACTGAGCCAATCATAGCACAGGCTTGATAACTGAGCCAATCATAGCACAGGCTTGATAACTGAGCCAATCATAGTACAGACTTGGTGTGTTACCCAATCTGATTGTTCACTGGGAGGTTTTAAAAAACACTGATAGCGCAGAAACTTTGATTTAGTAAAAATCAATGTTAGCAAAATGGATACTAACCAATCCATGGACGACAAAATCTTTTTGCGTACATTGGAGTTATCCAACCGTAAATTAACGACTAACTCTCAATGACGCTGTGCTATTGTAGTATTGATAGATTAGCGTTGGTTGCCAATAATTTTGATTAACTTTTAGCAATAAATTTCATTTATTCATACAAAATGTCAGAGGTAATATATCAAAGGAGTATGTAGAATGCCAAAAAATGAGATCACAATGCTCGGTGATTAAATCGCTACAGTTTTATTGGGAAATAATGGCTGACGTCGAACCACTGAGCTGACCTGAGCAATTAAACTAACAGTGAATGCACTAATCTCTGTACGTTTAAATTCTTGTTTGATTTGAGTACAGTCAGCTTGCAGTCAGCAGTGAAATTGTAAACAAACATGATGAGCTAATTATGCAAGGCTTCAGGTTTTTGTGACGTCATGATAGTGTTTGCTTGCGGCAAATGTTCCGGTGCCTGGGAACTATAGTGCCTGGTGGCTATAATGATATCTTTGTGCGCGCAACAATTTTTTTTCCTTTATCAGTGTCAAGGACTCTAATGAAACTCACTGCGATTGAAATGGTCTTAATCTCTTGTTTTATTTGTTCATCTAGTCAGTTCAAACTGGAGATATTACAATATTGTGTTCTAGAACCAATAAAAGTTCTCTTTTTTTTGTTAAATTTTATAGCTGACGAAGAACTCAGTCTATGATTTGTGATGAGTTTTTGACACTGGTATTACTTGGTAACAGAGACTGCAATCATTTTTTTTAAAAGCTGTTTTATCTTTGAAGCGGCTTGCAAAATACAACCGTGTACATATAATTATTATAAAAAACACAATATTTGTCCTCGGATTAATTTGCTCAAAAAATGGTTTAAATACTGGTTGTGATGGAGAAAAAAATTGTATTTTTACAGTATTAGAAGTTGTTAATAAATTATTTATTTTTTACTACATAAAATTCAGTTTTTTTTTAGCAGATTTGAATTTATTATAAGTTTGGAGTTGTCTTCTTTGCGTTCTTTGCGTTCTACGCATTCGGTTCTGGAAGTTTCAGCGTCTTTATAGGTATGTACTTGAGCAGTGCAGATTCTACTCATTGATGTGAAATGTAACTGACACATTTTATCTCCATGTAAGTATTATTGATGACAAAAATAATTTTTTTTGACTTTTATGAAATGAAAATTTACATATGCCAGCATATGCGTGGTTTGATGTGTCATTCAGTGTCAATGAAAGAAGTTGGAGTTGTTCACCCTTTGTGAATTAATCATATTACTAATAATAAAACATTGAAGTTGTGTTCCTCTGCTACAAACCAAAACCTGGCTAAAAAATTTTTTATAAAATGTATTCCTGAATCTGCTGGGGTTCATTTGAAATTGAAAAAAACTCAAAAACTCAAGCTTAACTGCTTCAAAACACTTTTTTGACAAAAAAATTCAATAAATGTTAACGCAACTTAGTTTTGTAATTATCTTATCCAATATTAATGACCGGCTAACTATTTTTATTTTTCCGGAAGCAAAAAGCAGCAACAGCAGTTTTTGATTTGCAGTGTATTGGTTCTGCTTGCTGCACTAATGCACGTTTTTTTCATTGTTCACTCGAATCTGGACATAAATTATACACATGGGATAGTGTAATTGTGGATAAATCAGTCTAAGCATATGATTATTAGCGGCGTGTAACAGTGCTGCCTCGCATCATTAGCTACACTGCTTCATTAATAAGTGGAACATACGGCAGTGTATACCACGACAGCATGACCTAGCTTGCATGAGTAAGTATAAGTTTTATATATTCTCTATACGAGCTGATTACGTAACATTACATAATTTTATTATTTAAAAACAAAAAAGTTTAATATTGATGAGTGCTCAGGAGATTAATATATATTAAGCTGATACATTTGAATAACAAATCAATAAACGAGTGCTGAGCTGCGATTTCTCTCTCGTGTACATTGCGTTAGAGGTCAGACTTATTCTAAGTTCAGTCAAGCATGAAAACATCAACTTGTCATAAATATGGAGGAGGAGAAATCGCGACTGTAGGTGTCATGGGAAACTTTTTATAGCCTTTGATACCTTTCGTACTGAATAACCAGGAAGTAAATCAATACATACATGGCTGGTAAATAATAATTATTATCGCAATATCTATTTTATTCATTTTAGCAGAACTGAGATGACGTCTTTTCAATAACTCAGCTCAGAGTCTTATAAACAAGAAGATAGATCGTTTCAACTTTCGTTACCAGAGACACAGCTGATGGGTTAGCGATGGATAACGTTACATCACCGGCTGCTGACTTGGTGCAAAGGCTGCCGGGACTGGCAGCAGTAATGATAACTCTCTATGTCATCATTTGGGTTGTCGGAGTGTTTGGCAATATCATGGTACTGTACACAGTTGTGAAACACAAGCCGATGCGTACCAACACCAACATCTTTATTGGTTGTCTTAGCGTCAGCGATTTAGCTCTCTGTTCCGCCATACCATTCAGTCCAGTCAGCGCTCTCATCAACAACTGGCCGCTGGGGTTGGCCTTATGCAAACTTGTGCCATACATACAGATGACTTCCGTGTTAGCATCCACTTTCATATCTGTAGCAATCGCCGTCGACAGATTCATTATAATAATATACCCTCACTACCCGAGGATGACTCGTAACTTGCAAAACTTGATCATAACAATAATAACCTTGTTAGCAGCAGTTTCATCACTTCCTGTTCTTATATTTTCCAAATTAGTCAAACAAAACAATCTAGTAAGATGCAATGAAGCAATTCCTAGCGACTTTTGGAGATCAGCGTTTTCCTGGTTTGTCCTCTCCCTGCAGTTGATAATTCCAGGAATTATAATCATCGTCTGTTACAGCGCTATTTCTGCACGACTTCATCGAAGAGTAACAAACACTTTATTAGGTACTCAAGGCGCGCGCATCAAAGAAGACGCTAGAAGAAGCAAAAAGGTTAATAAAATGTTTATTTCTATGATTGTTATTTTCATTGGCTGTTGGCTTCCTTTAGACTTGCTCGGATTTATCTTCCCTTTACTAGACGATACAGACGGTTACTTGGACTTGTACATCTATCTACCGTGTCACGTTTTAGCGATGAGTTCGGTGATATACAATCCGTTCCTTTACGGATGGATGAATGACAACTTCAACAAACATTTTATGAAAACGTTGCATTGCGATAAAAAACAGTGTGACGGATCACAGCTAACTCGGCTGGAAACTTTTAAGAAGAATTCCGACTCCGTTGATAATGAAGCTATTAATGGAACGAATCCAACAGACCAGAGCAGTTGCCCTCTCATCAAAGACGCAATAAATGATAATCAATCTGGCGTAAATGAAAACGTATAACGCTAAAATAGACATCCCAGCTGACGTTATACCTGGATAGCCGCAGTACATGAGCAGCTATACGTACTACTATATTCTTGTATTTACTAGTAACTCGTGAAATGTAGTTTTTTTATCTCTTATCACACAGCTTTGGTCTTTTTATTGCTTTCTTGCATTTCTATGTCCATCATATTGTACATCTAGTGTGCGTCCACTGATTACACGAGACTGGGATTGGTAATAAACGAATATCTCTAGTAGACTGCTCAAGGACATTGTGCAACGACATGTCAAGTACGCCAACTACAATACTTGTAATCATGATAACTGCTAACATTAACCATCAAACTTCATTATATTGTACCGTGCTTGAAAACTGTGGGAATATTTCTTGACTTCGCTTGAACTCTGTCATTTTAAAATGAAATTCTGAGTTTATACTGAAATAAAGCACTCAATATGTACGTACGTACGCATTCATGAATGTATGTATGCATGTATGTAGGTATGTATGTGCGTGCGTACGTATGTACGTATGAACGCATGCATGCATGTATGCATGTATGTATTTATTTTCATTTTAATCTTATACATGAGAAAATCTGACAAAAAAAGTCAGCGATGAGGGTGCACATGAACAACAGCAGAGCCAATCATGGCACCAACCAAGAACAGCAGTCAAGGTAGAAAAAACAATCGCAAGTTTGATTTACTAACACGGCCCGCCCAGCAGGCGTTGCTTTAAGGCCACCTTGAATGGAATAACTCTCTCCAGCTGACGTATTCTTGCTGGCAGCAAGTTCCATGCTCGTTCCATCCGGTAGGTGACCTGTCTTTGCCCACAAGAAGTTGAGGAAGTGGGAGTGAGAGCTGGGAATGACGAGTGGTATAAGAGCGGTTTAAAGAAGTGCAGTTGTAGGTTCATATAGTGTAGAACTGGTGGACAGGTAGAACTTTCGCTCGTTTGAACAGAGGAGCGGATGAGTGAGTGGCAGGTTTATGAACGATGATTTTGAGCAATTTTTTTTTGAGTTGCTAAAATCTTATTTTGATCACAATTTGGTGCGTTTCCCAAACTTCGATACAGAACAAAATGTTACTATTTATAAGGGAATTATACAACAAGGTTAGTGTTTGACTGGGTAAGTATGAAGATGATAGATAGATTAGTCCTAAGCTTTTTTGTAAACCTAGTCTGAGTTGACTAATATGAAAAGATCAGTTTAGTGAAGGATCTATAGTTATACCAAGGGATTTGACATGTCTGGCTTCAGAAATGGGGCAGTCGTTCATATTTATAGCGTTTGTCAGGGAAAATATATTCCGGGGGCTTTTGATAACAATGCAGTATGTTTTTTTTAATTTAAGGTTTATTTATTTATGTTATCTAGTTCGAGGTTAATTAAATTAATTTTGTCATTCAGTTGATCAGAAAAGTTTTGTGTCATCGGCAAAAAGGGTAGTTTTTAAAACTGGAGATGATTTCACTAAGTCATTATGTATAGAAAAAACAAAACAGGCCCAAAAATAGAACTTTGAGGAACTCTACGAGAAATTGAAAGAGGCTTTGAGATACTTTTGCTCACCAAAACGCTCTGCGTCTGGTTGGACAAATAGCTGTTTAGAAGTCAAATGACTTTGTTTGAGAAGTTTAGGCTTTTTAGTTTAATAGTTTTCCCGCCATTCAATATGGCAGCAGTGAGTTGTTTTGCTGATTGAATGTATCCAGGGATGGAGAATAGCTAGTTCAGCGCCCAAGGGAGCTCATCAGCTCTTTGTGTTTGGAGGAAATGTAGTTATTTTATCTCGCACATCTCTAGGATATTGATGAGAAAGAAAGTGGAAATGAAGCTGTGCTAAGACGAGTATTTCCATTATTATCTAGTAATCAATGTTTGCTACTTGCTACCATTTCTGTTAGTCTTTCAGCTGGTATATATTACAGGATGTAGAAGGATACTTCTGTGAATCAAACAACTTCCTTTTGTACTTTCACAGAGCTGTGGAAGTATAGCGTACTAGTTGTGGGTGACACAAGAACAAGGTGTGCTGGCACATTGCAATCACTACTAAGACAATCAACTTGCAAAAACGAATGCTACAAAGCAAAGTTGATATCTCTGCGAACTGGATGGAAATAATGAGAGTCATAGATAGACCAACATAAACCCCCACAGCGTGTTAGCAAAATGCAACTGTTTGTGATTTATCTCCACCTACATTCTTGAAAACATTGATTAAATCTACAAATATTTCAAGTTTAAGAACAATTTGAACCTTTGGCATCCATCAGGTTGGTTCAACAGAATTTTTTTGCAACAATCTTTATCTTTCTCAGCTATCGTGTATACACTACCATTGGACACTTGAATCATAGTCTTGTATTAACGAAATGTGATTTGTCTCCACCTACATTAGTGAAAAATACTTAGATATTAGATATAGAAATATCTCCGTATTGAGAACGGATGGCAAACTTAAACCCCTTCATACGAAAAGCTAATCCACTAGAATGTTTGTACTGCAGTTTTGACTATTCTCAGTTTAGGCATCCAGTTAGCTGGAATGGCACACAGATGTTTTTCAATTTTATATGTAGATTATCGTCTTATAGTTTCTATGGACTAGTTTCTTTAATGAAGTGGTAGTAGCTGTGTACCACCGGTGTTATGACTGTGAGTGACAAGGTATAAACAATTCTATTCTTTAATATTAAATTTTTGCGTCCATCAAAAGCCAATTATTCAAGTGTGAGTATTTTACTTCTAAACTGGATTGCAAAGTTATTAAAAAGTATGCAAAAGTGGTAACAGCTGCATAATTTTGGGTATTTAGTGACTATTTAGATACAGGAGTGCAAACCAATTACAGTTACCCGCATAAACAGGGATATGTTTAATTCTTGAGCTAATGGTATATTCTCTCTGGAATGATTATAGTCTTTAAACAAGCATATCTTTTACTATTAAAAACGACTGAAAAAATTATTAGCGGTCATTACGTTTTTATAGTGAAAAATTTTAATTGTTCTTCTTTGATGCCTAGTAATCATAAGTGAGTGACCGTTCGTCAACAGCGTATAGTTTCTTAAAAAACCTAAACATTAATTACTAAAATAAGACCTCAATCAAAAAAATCAACAACAGATTTTGACTGAGTATGTGAACCTATTTCTATTTTGCACCACCCTTCGTTCAACTACATGAAAAAAATTTGATTGATCATTTGATTTGTTCATGGGGACTTTTTTAACCCAAGTATATAGCTAATGGGTTGCAAACATTTCTGGGGTATGGTAGCCGGGGTGGTTCTCAAGGGGCGGTGTTTATGATGGTGGGCGGGATTAATGATGGTGGGCGGGGTTTATGATGGTGGGCGGGGTTCGGGGGGGGGGGGGGGGGGCAGGTATATGCGCAGACGTATACATGCAGTTGCCTGAATCATGCAGCTTCTATAAAAGTGGATTTGAAGTCCTAAAAATGGGGCGGAGCCTATTTTTTATATAAGTTACGATAGAGAAATTTTGTAGAGCCTACTAAAAATTCATCTGGAGCAATTAACGCAGCATTTGAGTTTTCATTGATTGCAAAATATGAAAGAAAACCTCTTAAGCTACATAAGCACACAATATTTAAGTTTTCACGGGCAGCCTAAGGAAATATAATCACATCTAAGTGTCAATTTATTTTATAAAATTTATCATTTCTAATAAAAATGGCCGCTATAAATTGAAATAATTTCGTTGCCAAATCTCATAAACAACAAACTCTCCAATGAAATACCAAAGACCTTGCTAGTAATATGGAATAATCTTTCAAAAGAATATGGCTGCCAAACTCCCATTATTCCTATTGTCCAGGCTCCCAATGGCAATTGGTCTTGTTCGACGTAGATAAGTTGCTGCATTAGCTACCAAAAGCCGGTAATTGGCTATTGTGTGAGCCAAGTAAGCTCTTTAGTACATATAATTGTCAAAGAGTGCAGAAGATGACAAGTATCTGTATGGTAAAACAATGTTTTTTAGATTAAGTCAACAATTTCTAAAGGTAAGTTATACGATTGTTAGTGATTGTTTGGACCTCGTTTCCTCGGTAACCACTTCTGCTCTCTCAACTGTGTGTATCTAACTGTGGGTACATGGGCACTAAAAATGTAAATCATTTCCCAAAAAGAGAATAACTCCCACTGATTTCTGAAGCAAAATTTTCACCCAATTCAACAAGTGTACAAAATACAGTTGATAACTGATGTATATTCGTAGGTAATTTTAATTTTTCATGAATATTTTAGAAACGACCTATCAAATTTTCTTTCAATGCTTCATTATTGTCGAACAGATATAAAAAAAATGATTCTCATTTTGGATAAAAAGTAGGCTTAATACTTTGGTCATAAGCTACTCCCAGTCTACCCTGCCCTATGAGACAACTCTCAGTCTACCCTGGCCAGTGAGACAACTCTCAGTCTACCCTGCCCAGTGAGACAACTCTCAGTCTACCCTGGCCAGTGAGACAACTCTCAGTCTACCCTGCCCAGTGAGACAATTACTCACAACATCCTTTGGCTCAGACTTATTATTCTATAAGACTTCCATTATGGCTGAGTGAAAAGTCAATTGAGGCAGCCTGAGGCACTTTCACTGTTCTCTAATTACGCTGGTTGCTAATTAATTGGGATGTTTGTTCTTTCGCAGTTGCCAGCACAATTTTGTAAGTAATACAATATTATTTTTTACTTTATTTCCCCACTAAATGCCACCATTTCTAATTTTATAAAAGAATCTTGTAAAAAGCGGGTCCATGAGAATAAATCGTTCTTTCCCTCGAGTTAGTTGTTAAGTACTTGAGACAGCATGCATCTGAGTCCAACTCTATAAATAATGTATGTAACTTGGTATTAGTCGTACCAGTCTATAATTGGCGGCCATGTAATATTGTACTAATTAAAATTGAAAGCTATAAATTTCATTCACAAAGCTCTGGCCCAAGGCTATTCATGAATTGAGTCGGTAGCTGAATAAATTATACAAATTAACCAGCTGTAACCTTTCACCTTCCAACAAATGGTTGAAAGGTGTATCCATTCCTTCACCTGATGAGCAGTTTACTGTGTAGATGTCCAATAACTTTTTGCAACAAATTTTTTTTATTTGCTTTCATTAAAGCTGTGGAGCACATCCATGGTTGTTAAAAAGATGTGTGATACAACTACCTTTTTTTTGTTTTATTGATGTTACTGCTTCATTTTGCCTCCCCTGAACATCCGCTAGAAAAAAAATTAACATATTGAAATAACTAAAACTTTCCATCGACATAATTTTGTTGGAACATCTAAATAAATTATAAGTAATACCTGATGAATTACAGCATAACATTGTCCAATAATAAATAAATAAAAACATAAAAAAAATAAAATACTATGATACAATTTAACTGTAACAAAGAAGAAAATAAAACGAAGACGTCTGATTAATCTAATTCTTTGATATTTTTAAATCAAAAAGGTCCTCAAGCAAAAGTAACCTTGAGTTTCCTGACTTGAAATGATTGAAATCGATTTACTACGTCTTTAATGTTGAGGGATAGCCTAGGTTTCATACAGTCTTCTGCAACCTTTGACCCAGGTTTTGGAACAACGCCATATTTTTCATAAAGTTCTTGTCTAACATTGTTAGCTCTGGTCAACGCTCGTAGCTGGGACCGTAAAGCATTCCAAGTACCTCCGGCAGGGTTCTTTTCTTTTCGAATTCTTATCTTTTCTTGCACGTCGCGCCTGATAATTCCCCAATATCTTATAGCCTCAGCTTTTAACCTAATCCGCTTTTTTTCTTCGCTTTCTTCGTCATCACTGTCATCATAATCGGAATCGTCTGAGAGTGTGTTGGTTTCATTTTGATTGGCTGTTGCCTCATCATCTAGCTGTTTTTGTAGAATAAGTAGCTCTTTTGCTCTTTTTCTCTCTAATTGGTCCTTCATGTCTGAATTTAAAATAATTACGTATGAAAACAAACAATTAGAGTTAATTTTAATACATGAGAATTAGAGCGTTACAATTATATTTTTCTTCGCTTTAATTTCTGATACAGGTCGAGTGTTAACCTGTGCTGGTATAGATTACCAATTGTGTGTACTAATTGTGGCTTATTGTTTATTTGGACATAAATTTAGTAGTACAGTTAGGCGGAAATTGGGTAGAACAAGAAAAGTTCAACAAAAAACCACTAACCGTTTTCCATAAATCACAAACGTGAGTGACCGGCGAGAAGACACAATATTCACTCAATAATTACCAGGTAATAACCAGGTGGATGGCTATTAATGAGTCATCACCAATACAAACCTTTCAGTATTTTTTTGCAAATTTCGCTGCCACTTTTGTTGACAACAGCTCCCAAGGTTTGGGTAAGCTCTTCACTTGCTGTCGTGTAAGCTGCTCCTGTGGTGCTGAATGTTTTAATGTGCTCGGAGAACTGTTCCCAGGCTATCGAAAGAAATAGGCTGTCAATTAAAACAAGTTTGTTTATTTTTAGGAAAAAATAATATACACATAAATATTTTTCAAATTAAAGTGCGCTGACTGGCAGAAAATATTCTTGTATTAAACTTTATTGCGATATACTTTGTTAATAAAACTAGTACCTTACCTGGTTTAGGGGGCGGTGGGTAATTATTCTCAATGGGTTCCTCTGATAAACTAGCGGATCCAACAGATCTCTTTCTCTGTTTCCTTCGTTTGGCTGATGTAGTCGAAATTCGGGGTGGGCTGACAACATAATATAAAATTACTTCCTGTACAACGATGTCACTTGGTATAAGCTTTGAATTTAAAGAAACGTTTTCGACTAAACAAAAATTACATAACCAACGTACCTGATAACCAATCCATTGCTGGCGACTGCTGGCTGAGCAGACTTGGTAGCTCTGTTTTCCTGGTCGCTGACAGATCGTCTCCTCTCAGCGACACTTTGGCTCCTAACAGGCATATCTGTGAATGTTCTGGAAGTAAGCAGAGAGCACCGTTTAGCTGAATAACGTCGTCGAGATTGCAGACGTGAGATATATACTAGGCTTGGTATACAAACTGCGTGTGCGTGCACCAAATGATTGAAAGCTAAAAATAAACAACGCACCTGTATCCAAATTGTTTCAAATTACAACACTGCCTCATTAATTGGAAAGTCAGCTTACTTTAGAAAACAGGTCGTAATAATATAGATTCGCATCAGTGACTTTAAAGCAGCGTATAGAAATGGTCACAAATATGCAGTATAGGGGGGTATACAAATGTATAAAACAAAGAACACTAGAGCGCTTTACACAGTAAGTCAATCTTACATGAGTCGTTTTGATTTGTAAAGATTGACAAATGCAAATACTCCATTCCAAAGTAACAAATAAAGTCATTTACTAACCCTGTTTTCTCTAAATAAAAGGATATAACACTGAGCTAATAATTACATTCGCTGCCAAAACTTGAACATAATATATTTGTATTGTTGAATGCTTCATTACCATGAACCAATCTGTCCTTGTTAACTAACGCTGAAAGTTGAAACAACATGGGTGGTTTTCTAGGGCCCGATTTGTTTGATTGGTCTAAATCATTAGTTCAAAACAAAAGTAGGTCATATAGAAGATGATCGGAACAACAAGACTTTCAAAGACAAGAAGCATTCTGCTTTGTTGTAACTCGTCCATATTTGGATCATTGCCAATACTAATAGACCACCTCTACTAGCAGAAGCTATTTTTATCTGGAGACCACCATGTAAGAAACAATCTAGGAGGCAAACCGGAAAACAAAATAATTGATTGGTTTAACTAGCAAGTTTTACTTTTACAAGTTGACAAAATGAGGATTTACAATACATATGTCTATGCAGCTAGCAAACCACATGTCTATGAGGCAAAAGGCATATAATTGTTTACACGTGCAATCTGAATGATTGCTATCAAGTCAGTACTTGTATAATTCTCAGATACAAAGACCCGAATGAACTTTGGAACTTGAAGTTTGCGATTACTAAATTCCTAATCACATGTTATCAGCGGCAGAGAGGCATTAGTTGCGTGTGATGCACAGCGAAGACCGTTAGTGTGAACAGCTGATTCAACCATCATGCTTCAACTAGACTGGATTCTAACATTCGCCATCGGTGGTTGTCTCGCCACCGCCGCCGGTGATGCGCTCAAGGCAACGCAATATCACACGCAGAATCAGTATTTCATCTTCACATTACTACACATCAACTTGGTAGTAATACCGTTGAATCTGTACATGCTATGGGAACACACAGGATTCGAAACACTGTTTTACTATGACGCTACGATGCACGGAATCTGGCCAACGTTGAGTATGATAGCCTGTAATCTCAGCGCTGTAGCGGGATTTATGGCATGCAGGAAGTTGGTCAGACAGAATGAAGAGTTATCTGCCTACACATTGTGGATAGCGGCATACACAGTTGCACTTGCTATTGTTTCCTGTCACTACGACAGGTTTTTCTATCCGGGTATGTTAATCATTTTGTCTAGTTATTCCGCATTGCCAAGGGAATTGCATTTGAATATGAAAGAGTTTGATGAAGGACTGACACTGCAGTGTCACAAGTTTATCCATTCAATATCAAAACTTGCACTTGAGTCAAAAAGCTGAGTTTTCTCTTGACATTTCAGCAGCTCTTTCAAGTAGACAATCAATTTATGACTCACAATTTCTGTTTACTGCTCTAGTACCAATGTTATTGTTTCCATGGAAAGTCCCAACAATCAACCAATGACTTCGCAGTTTACTCTATCTGCAGGTGGAATTCGTGAGTTCTACCAGGGAAAAACCTACAGAATTACAGAGTTTGTCCAATCCGAGGTACTGCAGCATAATTCCTTTGCATTTTTGAGCTTTGTTTTTCAGATTATTTTGAAAGTAGTGCCAATTTGATCGGTTAGAAAATATAGTGTTCCTAAATTTTGTAAGCTTTTTCAATTATTCATGTCAATGAATTTAATTTCATGACAATAAACATATAAACTAGACATGAAAACTAGTAATAGTAGCCAACCAAGCCCATAGTTTTAAAGTTTTTTTATATTTGTTAATATTACGGCAAAAAGTTAGTTATGAATATGCAAATAAATGCTAGGAACGTTTTGTAGTAACTGCAATACAAAATATTTGGTATTTCATATTTTGTAATAGAGAAAAACGCGCAACCTGTGCAAAAGATTTATTACTGGGGAATCCCAAAAGATAATTATTGAGGACTTATATAAAACAATGGACAAATTCTGAAAATCCCCGTAATAAATTGGGGTTTCCCCACTGTTTGAAATCCTTCGCAGTCCGCGCGTTTCTCTCTATTATATAATATACAATATATGAAAGACAATAATATAAATAATAAATATAAATAATTGAGCTGGTAAAATTTTTTGAAATTTTTTCTATTATTATTATTATTTAATGTTGCCATAATAAATATGATTTTGAATTAAATGAAAAAAATTTCGAAAATAGTGCGCAGAGAGGAAAATTTTTGGTTATTCAAAATGTTAGATCATATTTTCGAAATTTATATATTTTTGTGTGCTTATTAAAAAATAAAACAAAAAAATGTAGCAAAATTAAGAAAAAAAAAATTAATAAACTAAAATATCTGTTTACTATTTGTAGCTGTGCATCATGCTTTTGGTCTCGCTGGCACTAATGGCCGCCCCAGTATTCTACGCCCAAATTTACTGGCCTGGAAAAGAGGGTCGCATGACAAAAACGAGAAAGAATATTATAAGATGGCATTGCAGTGTCAAACAGGTACAACTGGGTTTTGTACCAGCCAGCATCTTCTGCGTACTCAAACTAATAAACGTTACACCAGAGAGTTGGGGGTGGGACCGTCTGCTCGCTATAGGAATCGGGCAACTAGCTGGATTTCTTCTTCTCTTACCAGTCTTTCTTATCTCCACCAGGTGAGAACTGAGTTTTTTTTTCAGGTACATTTCATTACAAAAAATTGCTTATCACCCGTTTCAGCAATTACAAGATAATTATTAATTCAAATTAGTTTGAATTAAATTAATTTCTATTGCTGGTTACTAAAATTAGTAATTGTCTCATCATGCATGCTGTTCTTTAAATAGATACGTTAAAACGAGGCGGATTGATATCAGACGATCCAAGCAACAGAACCCACAATCCCTGACAAAACGACAGGCAGCTACTAGACATGCTGCCGATATACAGCTGGATGAAGAGCAAGGAGAAGATGAGGAAAACGAAGTATTTCCCAGCAATGGCCACATCACGGCAGTGAAACAAGAATAATAACATTTCATGTAATTACTTCAGTAAAAGTGGACATCGCTGGTCAAAAAACAGTTTGCACAAGTGACTGTAGTGAGTAGTCAGTATTGGTTAATAATTTTTTTTATAAAAATGCGTAATTGAGTGATCTAAATGTTTTTATGTAATCAAATCTAGTTCATTATAGGTTGTGTATACTATGTTATAAATACTAGTCCTAACTAACATGAACCTACCTTTGAACCCGCCACTATCAGGTCAAACTCCCCTCCTCTCCTCTTGTACACAATACCACCGCAAAGAGTACAAACTGATAATCTCCTAGCAGCCATATTGATGGACATTTGAACTTTGTTTCATAAATGAACTACAAAAATAAGGGGTGGCACACAATCCTTCTTGTCTAAGAAATAGAACTTAAACTAACTCCTGTTGATTATCACAAAATATTTGACTGTAACACTAGATAAATATGATGTAATCCTTTTATTTTGAAAATTCTAAACAAAACATATACAAAGTGCTATTTACAAAGCATGCGCTCAAAAATATTTACATAATATAAACACTAAACATACAAAAAGTCTGTAACAGCTGGCACGCTGCCATATATAACACGCAACTCTGCTGTGCAGTACGTCTGCACCTTTCGGGGTCACGAGCAGCTAGATATAGATACTATATTGTCTCCGCGTAAAAATACTTGATTTATATGTCTATGTTGAATGTTACTAGATGGTGTGACATGAAGAGCTTCTACTCTTCGTACCAACAGATCTGTATCGAGGTCACTGGGGACTGGGTTAGAGTCAGCAGCGCTGTCTTTTGTTTGCTGCTTCTTACTGACCTTATCCGCGTACAAACTACAATAAGTTTCATCTACATCCACCATTGCCTGCAAGGAGAAATAAATGGGAGAAAATAGCAAACGGAACTCCTAAAATGGTTGATATTTTTTAAATAGACGAATAAAATCAGATGAGTGAGATACAAGAGTAGAGAATATTAATTACCAGGTTTAGATATCTGTCAAACGCCACTACAAATCCAGAGCAAGTGCCGCGAATACTTTTGAATGACCTTGTTACAACCTTGACCCTTGTGCGCGACTGAACCCAATCATGAAGTAATGCAGTGGGACCTTCTACCCCTGCAAGAGTAACAGAGTTGGTAGTTCAGAGAAGGACAACTTCAGTGAATGGATCAGATAAACACGAGAGAAGCATGGAGTAAAACTTTCTGTAATATTCTGACCAACGACAAGCGAGTTTTGGGCTTTCAAAACTGTCAAAAAACTGTGAGAAATTGTGACCAATAACAACACATTAGAGGAAAATGCGCGACCTGCGCAAAAAATTTATTACTGGGGAAACCCAAAAAATAATTATAGCGGGCTTATATAAAACAATGGACAAAATCTGAAAATTCCCATAATTAATTGGGGTTTTCCCCACTGTTTGAAAACTTTCTCAGGTTGCGCGTTTTTCTCTAATATTTCATACAAAAGCAATATAAAGTTTATCCAAGTACATACTTTCCATCCTAGTGAGCACATTTTTCACTATTCTCCGGGTTGAGGGTGCTGTCGGCAATGCCTTGGTTTCTTGTAAATTTTTCTGTTTCGCTGCCTTCCTTAGAGCATCTTTTTCTTTTCTCTGAGCTTGTTGCTGCAGGAATAGCTCTGGGTTAGCCTGATATTCCTCAAACTCTTGAATGTTTTGAAGAGGGTCAACCCTCTCCAGACCTGGGCAACAACAAATCAGGTGATGCCATACAATGCTGGCCTTTCTTATCGCTTCAAACTGAACTTCATGGGTGTTCTGGTTTCTGAGCACAAGAAAGCAGTATTTTGGAAGACAGCCAATGCAGTCTCGGCACACATGAATGAGATATACATTGACCAATAATACCTGGGACTGTTTCCACATTGAGAGCAGAAAGAGGGTCAAAATTAGAGGACAAAGGATTCACACAATCTTGCGAAGCTTCATCAGCGTCAGGTTCACCCTTGTCAGAGCTCCTTCGGTCTGCCATGGTCAACAATTTAATACAGTTGAAATAACAGATGCAGCATCCATCTCTCTGCACTCACACCTGTGATAGCTGCCCTACAATGATAATAAACAACACACGATAACAACATGTTAAATGTGTTTTGCACATTAGAAACTCATGCACTTGTGCTGAGAGAACTTGAAAAAATATTGGAGTTGTATTCCCAATACTATGTCATGGTCAAGAGAATGCAATTTCTCAATTGCCAATTTAATAAACCATACATCCACAGACAGGGAAACTATCAGGCAATACAAACCAACTAAAAAAAATTAGATTTATTAATACGATACTCTAAAATGTAAAAATTGTTTTAACTGTAATTTTTTAGCAGAATAATATTCAATGGCTAAACGTAGTTAGTTTAGTGCAAAATCAATTATCAAGTCAATTCGGAGTATTTAGAATATCAAGATGGACAACAGGAAGTAATCAGATTCAAGCAATACATCAATATAAAGCAAATGATTATGGATGAAAAATAGTACCAATGTAGTTTTTTACTATTGCAACTTCGTCAACTCAATTATAATATAAAATTGATCTAATTGAAACATTCAAGTAACTGTTTAAAGTATACCAGCTTATTTATGGTCAATCAGGTATGGATGTTGGTGCTTTCACCTTTGCATTAATGTCAACTCGTGCCTAAATGGGGTTCAGCCATCAAGTATTTAAGAAACAAATGTCTAGCACCAACGCCAAACAGGTTTTATTAGGGAATCGTTAAATAAAGAAAAACAAGGGAGTGTATTTAAATACAACGAGTAATACTGCTAGTATAATATAATAATAATAATAATACTATGATTATTAATTAAAAAATACTATTAGTAGAAAAACTTCCACTACTGTTACCGTCATCAATCATTATTTATTATTGTGATTTTTGTTGTCTTTGAAAACATTAACCACTCAGGAACATAAAATAAAAGGAGCGCTACAGTTGGCAAACAGTGTGTTAATGTGTATAGCCACTGGCACAGGGTTTACAGCAACCTGCAGTTTATTGTTCATCAATTGGTTTGCCAGTAATCCTCCTTTTACAAGGGAGCTGGAACTGACACCCTTCATTTTTAGCTGGAAGCTGTGTTCTAGACATTTAATTCATGCTTTCTCCGGTGTCTGATTGTAAAGGATTTCTGCATGGTTTGCAACAGAACCTTTACCGACACCTGTGAGAGGATAGCTGTGTACCGTATAAAGTACACAGGTGCACTAAAGCAATTAGTAGTAGCGTAGCTGCTCAGTGACAAGGCAACAATCCGTCATACAAGACAACTTATCCGGTAGCAGTAACTCCAATGTATACGGTAATGATCAGTCTATATCTGTATTGATCCGGAGACTTCCTATTCTTTAACGGCTGAGATCTGTTTAACTACGAACAGATTCGGTTTCACTTTGCATTCCCAAATTAATTGCAAGCACGTGTATAGTTCACAGTAACGTGTTAGGCAGCTTTGTGACAATGTCCAAGAGTGTATAGTAATCTCTAAGAACGTGTTATTGACAATTTAATACCATAAGCAAGTCAACGACAGTATGAAAAGAGTTGTAGATTTATCAGCAACAATGTATTGAACGTAAAGATACAAAACTTTACAAACGAGAGAAGTTTCAAAGTGTACAATAGCTGACAATATTAGTTCCCACTAATAATCGAGTCTAGACTATAAGAATACACAACGTTAACCCAACGTATCCTGGTGCATTTACTTACACGACTACTACTAACTCTGACCCACTGGGCGCTCTGCCCTTCTATTTATGCAGTAAAATATGTAAATACAGTAGTTGAAAAACTACAAGATATGATTGGCTAATAAAAACATAACATGACTGGTGGATGCTAACAGGCACATTACGAGCTATATACAATAACGCCAAAACATAGACATATATATAATTAAACAGGCGCATTACGAGCTACACACAAACAACGATAATAATTAATTAATTACGAAACAAGATGGCTAGCGGAAGAGTTTAGCCTGACTTCTCCTAGTTTGATCTTCTACGGCTAGCTTTCCTCGGCTGGTAGGAATGGAGGCTCCACTTGGGGATTCATCTGCTTCTCATGGGTAAGATAACTCTGGCTCGTCTGTCCACGCACTGTCACTCGTACGATTCCATTACATGATGGTCTTTGGTAGGAAACTATCATGGCAAACTTGTGATGCTTCATACACAGAGATTGGCTCACCTCTAAAAATGCATCTAGTTGCCATGGACATGTTTTGGCAGCCATGTTTGGCCAGAACTAGGTATTGTGCCGCTCTTCATTTTACAAAATATTCATCAGAAGGGCTAGTCTGAGATTTTTTCTCTGCTTCATTATCTGGAGGCTAAGCTCAGAGCAAGCTTCAGTGGTACTGAACTTTCCTCTGAGGCAGCTAACGAACCTGACAGCACAATGCTGGATCATCTCTAAGGAATCATCTTTGCCAAGTGTAGGGTTCCATACTACTGTGTCAGCATAGGCTAGTACACAGGGAGCTCCAACCTACTGGCCTGGTAGTGGGGGAGGATAGCTCACCCACCTACCACCAGGCCAGTGGACTAAAGCCACCTGTGGTGTGTGGTCTAGTAGGTAGTACTGGATGGCATAGGTTTGTATAAACTAGCAAACGGCATCACTTATGGGCTTTGTGTAGGATGGGTTTAGTAAATTGATGGAGCCAAGAGTTTTTGGGGCCTTCTCCTTTCCAAGCGACATATGTTGGTGGTTGAATTTCAGAAGAAATTTAGTGATGATAACTACTCCCAGTTACTTTTTTGTAGTATTGACCCATTCCACACTTGAAGATGATGTATTCCTTCGTTTGTACTGAGGTTTGTACCTCTGGTCTTCAAAGACAAACAACACCACATGACATTTGTTCTCGTTCATTGAAGGACATGTTTTTCATTCTTTTACAGACCATTATTATTATTATTATTAATTTATTATTGTTACCACCATTTACTATTATTTATTACCACTATAAATAAATAAATAATGATAATAATCACGTTATATAATAATAATGTTATAATATTGTACAGGAAATGGCTTGAATCCAACAAAAGCGCTGCATAACTCAATCAAGAAGACAACTCCCAGATACGGGCCTACGGGAGGAATATCAAAAGCAACAAACACTGCTCTGTGTAGCTAACCATACAAAACTTGTGTACATGACATTTGTATCTTATCCTTTCTTTCACTAGCCACTTGTTATGTCACTAAGCCTGTTGTGCTACTCGTTTACAATACCCTATGCTAGCCCACCTACCTTTTGTTATATTATTGGGCTACCTGTAAACAAAGAATATTATGTAACCTTTTTATATAAATACTGGCTGTTGCTGCCTCACAACTCAGAGTAGTTGGAGGAGCACAGACAGAAGAATACAAGAAGCTATACTACTCTCACACACTCTCTCTCTCTCTTATTGCTTACATGAAGATAGCAATGCTTGTTGCAATAACAGAAGCCTTGCAATAATTACAAGCTTACAGAAGCAAGCGATCCAGCGCTTAGGCCAGCACGCAGTCCAGCACCTAGGCCAGCACGCAGTCCAGCACCTAGGCCAGCACGCAGTCCAGCACCTAGGACAGCACTCAGGCAAGCACGCAGTCCAGCGATGCCGGCCGGCGCTACTAACTAGTAGTGCCTGCCTAGGCTACTGAACTGAGGCCTGTAGTCTAGTCGAGTACTGAGGGAGGTGCAGGTGCCTGCTACCTGGTGAATCGCACACACCACTACAAAAAAATCCTGCACAATATTATAATTATAATAAGAGATAATTATATATTATTTTAATTTTAAGATGTATTTATTTATTATTATCATATTATAACAGCAAAAATAATAAAAAAAATTATAAAATAATAATTATTAATTATTATTTTTAGTAGCTAAAACAAAATTAATTGATAAAAATAAATAATTTATTAATTATTATTATAATTATTAGTGATAAATAAATAATAATAATGAATGATCATTACTTACAATAAATTATTATTAATTATTATAAAATAGTTAATAATAATAATTAATTCAATTAATAATAACTATAATTAATAATAATAATTATTAACTATAATTATAAATAATAATTATTAATTAATAATAATAATAATTATAACAGTTACAACAATGTTGTTCATCAAGTTGTTATTTTTTTACTTTTTTGTTGTTGTTGCTTGTTTATTTTTTACTAATATTAAAACGCTGCAAGGTTTTTCCTAATGATTCATACATGTATTATTGTGACAATAATATAGAAGTTGAATTAATACTATACATTGCCATAAATAATAACATATTACTAACTACTATTATAAGGAAGAATGATAAATAAATAAAAATATTTTCTTTCAACCAAGCATGTTTGCTGAAAATGTAGCCTTTGATCGCAAAATTTACAGATATAGAGTTGCATTCTTCGTGACTCTTTTGCTATACATCTTATAAAGCAAGACTAAATTGTAATCGCCACAACAACTGTTTTCAGCGATTCTTTTACTAGAAAAAACTGATGTTTACAAGCTATGTCAAAGAGAAGACAACTATGGTTAAGACCTAAAATCCAAAATAAATATGAACTTCATCCATCAATCAAGGAAGTTGATTAGATCAAACTCATTGATCTATCCATGGTCTCATCAAGCAATGAAACTTTGAAATGCTATAATAACATGACCCAAATTATTAAAAAACGGTGGTAAGACGAAAACCTGTTACATTACCAATGTTAACTGGAGTTGTCTTTTCTCAAATCCTCTATTGAATGCTAAATAGACGTTTCCATTTTTCTTCCATTTTCAATTTGCTACAACAATCCGTAAAAAATATTGACCGGGTTTGATTGTGAAGAGAAAAGTGCCTAAGTGTGATTTGGTACCGTACATCGTGTACTAAGCAGTCTATACTTTTACTCAAATTCAAAACACATCTAATAATAACAGTAATTAATGATGATGATGTTATTATTTTGATTATTATTATTTTTTTTTCTTCCCTTGCATTGATTGATTGATGATGATTGCAGCAACAAACAACGACATAATAAATATATAATAATAATTAATAATAATAATTATAATACTACTACTACTACATTATTATTATTAATTAATACGTTTTGCTGCTGCTAATAACTACTATTATTATAGTTATGATGAATGAGGTAATAATAATAAATGATGATGATAATAATAATAATGATGATGATAATAATTAATCTGAAAGAAGTAAACGTTCAGTTCATTCGAGGGTTTTCTTCTGAAACCCCCTGATGATGGCACAGGCGACTCCAGTCTACTGGCCTGGCGGTGGGGGAGGATAGTTAAAGAGAGTAATATATCTCTATACACTCAATTCCACTTACCCACCGCCAGGCCAGTAGATTAGAGCTGCCTGTGCCTCATCATGATGGGAGAAGAGGCGAGGGAACTCAGTTACAGTAGAAAAAGCAGCAATAGAAAATTTATTATTTAATTCTTCTGGTGATTCTTTCTCGATTTTTTATTTTTTTTCAGTGATGAAATATTTTTTTGTGTTAGTTTACAAGTTTCCACAATTCCCTTTCTTAAACTTTTCTATTATTATTGTCACTGTGCAGGATTCTGTAGTGGCGCAGCAATTGTAGGCCGGCCAATTACTCAACAGAATTGTTCCACCAGGCAGCCTACACCAGCAGTGGCTAGTTCGGCGTAGAAGGCCGAATCTGTCTGCTGGTGGGCTGTCACTTGAGGTTGGATCCAACTAGAGAGATCGGCAGGTCGACCAGATTATTTGTGCTCAACTGTGTACTTATGTGTGGAGAACTTTCTCCAGAAATCATTTAAAGTTATTCACTGTGTAGGCTTGCTCAAGAGAGAAGGCTTGGTAGAGAGTAGTTCTTCTGATTACTTTATTTGCTTCTATTTTCTGGCTGAGCTCTTCTCCACTTCTCTGCAGAGCAAAGAGCTTCAGCCAGATTTTATGCAAAAATGGTTATGTGATCATTCCTTTGTGATGTAGCATGTAGCCCTAGTAGCAATGCACAAAGGGTTGTGCTAGTAGCTATAAGGAAAGTATATGTTATGCATAGAGCCTTAGTAATACACAAGGTTGACTACTAGAGGAAAATGGGTACAGTAGACATGTCATATGAAGTGATGTTATTGTGAGCATCAATTGTAGTAGTTAATTAATGCAATATCCGCTTGTAGGCTTGATCGATCTATACAGTTTAGCAATAGATAGAAATAAGCAGTACTGAGAATATGTAAAAGTGGAAAAGTCAAGTCATTTCGTGTACATGTTTCATTTCTGTTTTTTTTTCAGATTTCACTTTTGTTACCGTTTTTTTTTTGTATTTCTAAAAATTCAATAAATGGAAAAGACCTAGAGACACCAAGGCCTTTGACAACAAACCAGGTAAAATTTCCATAAACGTTGCCATCCTCCTCACTCTTTCAGCCAATCATTCTATGGATTCATGTAGTGTCTTATTGTTTGAGAAAAAAAAATGAATTGTAATATCGAGACTTCGTTACCGCAGGTTGATGTAATGCAGGATCTTGCCTCGTATCATATGAGTGACCAGCTTGTTCAAATCTCGAGGGAATTAACCCTGACTGCTGGACTTTCATAAAAAGTTTTTGCCTACCATGCTCTCGACGATTTTGCAAGGAGACAATATTTGTGTTCTCTTGAAGCATTGTAAAGCCGTGACTACACACGCCTACGTTTTGTAGGAATACAACGAGAAATACGTTTCGTAGCGTCGCTCTAGTGGCTACACTTGCAGATGTTTGATAATCACAACACTACGAATTGTCCAGTGAGGCAAAGGGAATATAATTATTAGAAATAGTCATTATAATAACTACTATAAGTATAAATTATAATAATTAATTAATTATTACATTTTTTATAATACTAGATAAATAATTTCATCAGCCGTAATAAATAATTAACGTTTATAAATGATCATAAGTTGTTTCTAAATAAAAAGTAACCTCTTTGATTGAAGTAACAGAATGAACCGTTGGCCAATCAGTCATGACCAGATCAAGGTTGCATTATAAAAAAGTTCCCTGGAGTCATTCAATTTCGTCCTTATAATTTATCCAATCAATAGTAGTTATTTAATAATAATTGTCCAATCACCAAAGCGTCAGGCAAAAAACATGTTGGTCTACGAAATTGAGCGTCTTTTTGTGAAAGAAAACGTCGCTTGCAGAATAAAAAAACGCGTTTCCACTGCATACCAACAAAACGTCAGTGTGTGTAGCCACGACCTAATGCTAATATTACCTTGAAATTGATAATAAAACCCAATGTTTTATTTTGTATCTTTTCAAGTGTTTAACTTTTTATTTGGGACAGGTCAGGGCTCAGTTTATGACCAATTTTATTTTTGATCTACATATATATAGAAATTCGGAAATGAAGGTGTTTTCTGATGGCACTTTGATTTTTTAAAAATATTGCCATACCCTGAGATAGGCGGCGCTTTCTGATAACTTACCTAATCTCCTCAAATGAAAATAATTGGAAAATGACTCTTGACATAAAAAAATACCAGAGCATTGCATTAGGGCCAGCAGATGATACCATATACTACGCGGGAGATAAGATCCTGTTCATCATTAAAAAATTTAATTATGTAGGTGTTGAAATTAGCAGCTCCCCGAATTGGAAAAACACATTAACACTATAGTTTCAAAAGCCTATTCCATTCTAGAACTACATATACAGTCTTTTCAAGGCTCCAAATGAAGTTGAGATTATTGTATATGAGTTGCTGTGCAGGCCTGTTCTAGAATATTCATGTGAGGCGTGGGACCTGTATCTTTCCTAGCATATTGACCAGCTTGAGCAAGTTCAAAAAAAGGCAGCAAGATTTATTTTGAATTTAAGAGGCAGGGATGAGGGATAAATTAGGCTACTTTACTGTCCGAAAAAACCCAAAAAGGCCCGACAAAAGCTTTTTCGTGCGATGCTGTGAAATGAACTATTGGATTTTCTGACAGACAGTTTTTACCCACTAAGTGTATACACTCAACACTCTAATGTTCACTTAACTTGCTCTGTGTCTTGGTCGGTTCCTCATGTGTTTTCCAGTAATTTCAATTAATTTTGTCGCAGCTTCGTTTCTAGAACATTAGGGGACATCCTCCAAAACCTAAACAGCCTTGTAGTTAGTAAATCAACGGTCTTTACTTCCCCAAGTTGGGGTCTAGGGGCTTCTACTCAGAACAGGAGAAGAAAAGCTGTTATTAATTATTGCACTATAGTGACTATTGATTATGACATTTTTTTCGATTAATTTTGTCTTCATTTATTGAGTTGAACAACGACAAACATGCTCATTTTGAAATAAAATTAAATAATAAAATTAATAATTCATAATTACAGTCTTGGATGGTGGAAACTCGACCCTTTGTTTATTACATTTAATAAAAAATATATAAAAAAAACGTTTTAGTTCTGTGTGACCAGGTTATATATGCCTATTTTTAGTGGAATAAGCGAACTCAAAACTCACCAGTTTACAAACAGTTACTGGACTACCAATTGCTGTAAGATCAGTGTTTGGTTTTGTCCTTTGCTCTCAAATGGAAGCCGTTGGTATATTTGTTCTTTTTTTCATCAATATCAGTGAAAACCAGTCACAAGTAAAACACTCCTCACCATATATTTGCGAGGATTGTGATGTACCTAGCAAGCCAATTCAAATGAAATATAACAGACAGGTGTGGTAACTTTACTCACTAGCACTCAAACTTGCAGGTATCAAAACAGTGCCTCCTGAGATACGATTTAAAACAAAAAACTTAGATTGCCATGGTTCAACTAGAGGACTGAATTTTCCCAAGCAAGTAACAAGACTTACTTAAAAAGTCAATGCCGACAGAAGGCCTGTATTTTCTATGTGTCCACCAGCTACCGACACATAGAAACTTAAAACCTGCCAAGAATCCAGAACACATAGCTTTTATACAAAAATGGCAAACCCTTTCAAAAACGAAGTTTCCACATTATTTTGTGCAGGCTTGATGATGCTTATTTTCATAACCATTTCGGAGAGGCATAGGTTGAAGTTAAATTACAGCCACTCACCCATGGAAAAGATTCTTTCCATTTTTTCACCATATGGGGTGAGGTGGCTTATTTAAGACCTCAGAAACCACAAGTCTCCAACACATCCAAAAGTGCCAACCTTTGATTGATCCTAATTTGAACAAAGGCTCAAAACTTGTCTACCTCAATCAAATTGATGAAATCGTTGCCTGGTGGACTGCAAACATCACCCATTTATCAGTTGATAGCTTACACTAATTTAACAATTTACAAACTCGCCCCACTCCGAAGTATACCCTGTAAGACACATCATCTTCCATCATGTTAATAAAACTTTATGCCTCAAACTGTTCAACAAACTACACATGTTTAAACAATGCCTATTACTCATATCCAAAGTTCTTTTATCAATTAACATCAGAGATGATAGGATGTTATTTGGCACCGGATCATTCATACTCTCAGTCATTTTAGCACTAGGTCCAATGCTCTTTTTACGTTGGTAAAAGAATCACCCCTGTCAATCACCAGCAGTGCAAGTCTTTTTGCTGATGGTATGCTCTCCTCTGTTCAGAGATAAACATAATTGCCTAGGAGTAACAATAAATCCACTGTCAAACATTAAAATCTCAAAAATAAAATGAAAACTCTAATGAAGTTCTAGGGGTCATTCAACGTTTCATTTCTTAAGCACTAGAAAAATCCATGCATCCGACCTATATCAGCTTGCGTAGACCAACACTTTCATATGCTGACACTTCCCGAGGTTCTGCAGATGCGCACACCCACGAATACATTGTTTTGCAAAACAAGCTATTTGCTTCCTGAAGAAGCTAAAAATGGGCGGGAAATTGCCAATGTGCACCCACAAATAATGGCTGAAAACTTTATACTAGCATTCTTTCAATCTTTGTTCACAAATGCCACAGTAGTTACATCATATTTTCTCAACTTGTATGTGATATAATAGTTTGTGAGGTTGGCAGGTGTAGTTGCTGTATTGTTGGGATGCTCAGCCAAAGAAATGTTTACCAAATAGCGCTCGTTTTTGATAAATGACTATTTCTAATCAAGATGTGGAAAAACCCTTTTTCACTGCAATCATAAGCTACACTATATGTTCACTCACGATGATGTTTTCAATCTCATCTACTTCATAGTTCTCTTTCCAACTCTAATATTGCAACAGTTGTTTTTGACAAAAAGATCGGTGGAAACTTTATGAAATGAAGTTTTATATTTGCTCGTGAGGACAACGGATCCTTCAGCTATTACCTCGCATATGACGTTTTAATCTAACGTGTTGTGTCATGTTGGACTCTGTAATAGCGAACTCACTTTGGTAAATCTGCTTCATATTAATGGGGACCCATGCACACCAACTCCCCCTTTTTGTCCCATGAAAAGGTTACTCGTGTAAATCGTAGCGCATATCTGATTGTTAACTGAATCAGTTGTCTAAGAATTTGTGGTCTCTTGAATACTTATGGAGCGACCAGTGTTCATCTTGACTGAGTTTAGCCGGTAGAAAAATGAAGACTAAATTAGCTTGAAAAATGTGTTGTCTTTGAGAAATTTTGTTTTTCGTATTTTTCATATAAAGACACTCCCTAGCGTTTAGCACCGGTGAAATTTGCTATAAATATTACTCGACTGGTTTTGTTCTTTCCAGCAAACGGCCTGGTTATGGCTGTGTCTGTAACTGCTTCGCGGTTTGCCTTACTGAAAATTGAAGGCAGTGATGACGAGGGCGCATCTGGAAAAAAACAGCAGAAATCAAAAGATACCAGATCAAAATCTGCACAGAAAAAGAAATCCAAAAAGAAGCAAAATACTGATGCAGCGGATGTAAGTTTTTTATCATAAGTGCAAAAAGATTCCTATTTGGGCCACAACTAGCCCATGGCTGAAAGTTTCTTGTTGTACTTTTCAGCTACGGTCCCTGGCATTTGGGGGAGGTGGCCCCAAGTCGGCTGGAGTTCCTCGTTCGTCTGGTACACAAAATGTCACGCCCCCTCAGGCAGAGCAATATCAGTCGTGGGCAGAACATGACAAAGATCAGGTTGATGTTATGTTCCAGTCAGAGCTACAACAGGCCATTCTACTAAGCAAAGTTGAATCGGAGAAACAGGTAAGTTGTTCATATTTGCCATAATCTATGTATAAACTTTGTAAGTCGCGTATGAAACGGCTTCGCATCCTTATTCTTACCAGGTGTCTCTGAACACGGAGCATGCGAAAAACTCGGATAAGCACGGCCAAAGAGAGGAGCAGACATCGGCTGAAGAAGGTGCTAGAAAGAAGAACAAAGGGAAACCCAAAGGAAAGCATAAGTCTATGAGTCTGGAGGAGTTTAACCAGGGCCAAGCACCTACAGATCGTAAACGTAATTACATTCGCTCTTCGATACGTTGACCTTGTTGTGACCTTGAATAAACCACTCTTAATTAAAAACGTTTTGGTTACAGAAGAGCCTGATGTCGACCATAGAAAAACCTCAGGAAGTGGAGACAATTTTTTTACGGATGTTGCAGCAGATGCTGCTAATATGTTAAAGAAAGACAGACTGCAAGAAGAGTACAAAAAAGTGGGTATATGCCGCATGACTTTTGTTGAATCTTACTATGTGTTGTATACATTGTTGTGTTTGCGGTATACATTGTCGTGTGTGTTGTATACATTGTCGTGTGTGTTGTATACATTGTGGTGTGTGTTGTATACATTGTTGTGTGTGTTGTATACATTGTGGTGTGTGTTGTATACATTGTGGTGTGTGTTGTATACGTTGTAGCAATATAAAGTGCAGGCAGTTCTCCAAGCCAAACACAACACTGAGTTAGAGACCAAAGATAATACAATAGAACAACTAAAGGCTGAGCTAGTCGAGTCTCAGGTAAGCTCTTTGGTCATCAGTTTTATTGCATCTCATTTACCAACTGCTTTTTCTGTAATAAAACAGCCTTTTTTTAGGATTTTCTCACCATAAGAAATTACCTTGTTGTATCTGGTTATAAACCCCCTTGTTGTATCTGGTTATAAACCACCTTGTTATATCTGGTTATAAACCACCTTGTTATATCTGGTTATAAACCCCCTTGTTGTATCTGGTTATAAACCACCTTGTTATATCTGGTTATAAACCACCTTGTTTTATCTGGTAGGGAGATCTGCTCATATATTACTACTCACCTTGTTGTATTTGGTAGGAGGAGCTGAAGCAGGTAAAGAAGAGAAACAAACAGTTGTGTTTTATCTTGGGCCAAGGAGAAAGTAAGTGAATAGCTAGATGTCTATTTTATGTTGTGTGTACATTGTACAGTTCTATGGTACACGTCTATGGTATGCGTCTATTGTACATGGTATGTGTTTGTGATACGCGTCTGTGATATGCGTCTGTGGTATGCCAATGTAGCATGCATCTATGGTACACATCTATGGTGCATGTCTATAGTATCATAGACAAGTACACCATAAACTTGCGTGGATGTCATTGACTTATGAACTAGTGGCTATATGGCTCATACACATGGGAAATAGTAATGAGATATAACATATAAGTATTGTTATTGTCTATGACATTTCCCTATATAAAACTCAGCACTCTTGCCGACATGACCAGCTGAAGAGCAATGGTGATGTGCGATTGCTTGCTACACCTCCCCCCCCCCACGCTCCCCCACTGGGTGCTTTGCGTTCATTGCTGCAACATCTGTCGTATCTGTAGTGAAAGAAAAAGCTGAAATACTGCAGCAGGTAGATTCACTAAGTCAGGTCAAGGATGAACTGACCACTCAAGTCACTACACTGACATGTGAACTGGAGAAAGAGCGTTCAAAGGTGCATGCATTGCAGAATGAGATCTCTAAGCTGAAGGTGAGTGAAAGTTCTGAAGTTAATATTTAATTTCATCTGATGGTCATTGCCGAGTTGGACATTTACTTTACACTTACAGGATATTTGATTATGCTAATTCCGAAATTGCTCAGTACTGAACTGATGCAAAAATGCACCTGTACTCTTTACAATATACATTGACCTCTGATCATTTGTGGCAGAAATTCTTGTGAAATGTTACTTTTTCTTATAGCAGTCTGTAATTTTATTGGGAGTTGTGTTACCTTTATATAATAATAATTCTTTATGCATTTCACCTTTCTTTCCGAAGCTGTCCTTTCCTTAGCATCAAACCAAATCACTAAAAACGACCATAAACTAGTTTATATTTATATTTTGATAGTATTATAAAATAATGATTTATTTCCGTCTTATGTCGTCTGATTTTTTACGTTCAGATAATGTGTAATTCAGGGTTGATTTAACAATGACGCTGAAAATGCGAATCTGGCAGTCTTCTTTCTTTTCACCGAAGAACTCCAAATTATTATATGTTGAATCGTTGATTTGAAATTAATTTTTCCTAACTGTAGAATTGCTGTAGTTTTCGAGATATTGGCTATACAAAATATCACATGAACACCAGTGGGTGCGTGTTTGCACGTTAGTGGTTTGGAACAACATAAAATGGAATGAACGTCAACAGACCTGGAATAAATGTCGACTATTTTATAAAAAAGCGATTTTCGATGTTCATTCCCGGAAGTGTCTAGTCTACATTTGTTCTCGGCATATGTTAAACATCAATTCGATATTCATTCTAGGAGTTGTCTACTTTCACAAAAAACGTGTTTTTTTATTTTTGGATTAAATCTTGAAACAGTACTTTATATGTTGCCAGGAATGAATGTAGACACTCTGGAATGAACGTCAAATTTTTCTTCAACATTCATTTCAGGTCTGCCGAGATTCATTCTAGGATGTGCCTGCATTCATTCCAGCTATGTCGAATTTATTCCAACATTTGCACGTTATGGCCAACAATTATAATTATCGTCATTGTTATGGTAGTAGCAGGAAATGAAATCAGTGACGCAATAATTTACATTGCGTTCATACTAGAACGTGTTTTTATTTTTGATGATCAAAATAGATCAATTCAAGAACATTCTACACCCCATTCATTTATCTGGGACTTCAGCTAATTTATTTGTTATTATTTTCCATTCTTGATTAAAATATCAGTGTGTTCCATTTCAATTTGAACGTAATTCAATTTCCAAATGCATTCATTGTTCGCTCCAAATACAATAAAATGGGTTTGAACTGTTTGCTCTTCGTGTAGTAAAAGCATTCTTGTAAGTCACAACTCCCATAAATGAAGCACCTTTCATACAGAAAGCTTCATTTTGTAACAGGCATGGAAAGAAAAATCCAAATGTCACTAGAAATGTCACTAGTGCCCAGGTGAATGCAATTGCTCATTTGTTATTCTGCTCTTTCTCTCTTCCAATTCGCGGCTATTAATTGCAGCAGTGAGATGATGATTTCCCATCACTCCAGGTCTGTCCCTAGTCTATTAGCCAACATCTCATGCAGCTCAGCTGACTGCTTGCACCAGTACTGGGCCAGGCACTGACTACTTGCACCAGTACTGGGCCAGGCACTGACTGCTTGCACCAGTACTGGGCCAGGCACTGACTGCTTGCGCCAGTACTGGGCCAGGTACTGACTGTTTGCACAAGTGCCGGGCCAGGTACTGACTGCTTGCACCAGTACTGGGCCAGGCACTGACTGCTTGCACCAGTACTGGGCCAGGTACTGACTGCTTGCGCCAGTACTGGGCCAGGTACTGACTGCTTACACCAGTGCTGGGCCAGGTACTGACTGCTTGCACCAGTACTGGGCCAGGTACTGACTGCTTGCGCCAGTACTGGGCCAGGTACTGACTGCTTGCACCAGTGCTGGGCCAGGTACTGACTGCTTGCACCAGTGCTGGGCCAGGTACTGACTGCTTGCAACAGTACTGGGCCAGGCACTGACTGCTTGCACCAGTGCTGGGCCAGGTACTGACTGCTTGCACCAGTGCTGGGCCAGGTACTGACTGCTTGCACCAGTACTGGGCCAGGCACTGACTGCTTGCACCAGGTACTGACTTCCCTCTATTGATTTATTTTGTAGCACAAAGGCAAGTGAGCAACGAAGTCATTGTCAAGTCAAAGAAGTGGAAACATTTACACCGATGTAAATAATGTTTTAGTGAAATTGTATATAGAAAAACATTATATATATATATTGTTTAATCACAAATATTATTATCGTATTCAACCAATATGTCAAAAATATCATGTCCATAAAAAACTAACAACCATAAAAGTACAATTGATTCATTCCATGAGACGCGAGTAATGGATGCATTGATGAAGGTATAATGAGCAAACCCTGGGATATGGTAACAGTCGAACGAGCTCTACACCACGCCCATACGTAACAGTACAACATTACAAAGATATAAATAACCGAAGGGTAACACATCGCTGTACTGTGATACCAACATATCCCCTGCTTTCTTGACTGGATTTCCATTGTGTTTGCATTGATACAGGCCTGCAATACATCAAGTGGTGTTCACCTGATTGATCAGGAATATGCAGGTGTGTGTGTGAGGATCAACTTAACTTAAATATTAACTTGTAAATCACAATTAGGGCTGTGATTTCATAGAGTTGTTTCTACGACGAACGCGAACAATTTCCACAAAAGATTAACTCGATTAACAACCATTTTTTAATTAATCGCCATAGTAATGACTTTTTATTTTTTCAAACTTTGCAATCGCAGCTTTGTTTGACTAATGGCATTTTTTTATTATTACTGTTTGTAGTGTTTCAAGTTTACCATTTCTATGACTGAGAATGAATTTCAATCCACTATGATGCAATCCCATGCTTATAATTTTCAATCAGAGCAGAGAAATCTGAATTATTGGAGAATCGCAGCTAATTATAAGTATCACAGGAGATTAATTTTGCGATTAATCAAGATCAATAACTAGGAAAATAAGATTAATCATGGCTAAGCTTTTTAACCATTTCACAGCCTTAATTATAATAGACAAATCTCAAACTGTCTTAAGAATAATTAATCTATCTATTAAATATTAGAAAAAGAAATTATCATTCAAGTTGCAACAGAAGGTTTTTGAGAAAGCGAGTAATACACCAGACAAGGGTCACAGGCCACCGACTCACCAAATAAGAAAACGCGTAATGCAGCCTCAGAACATGATGGGTTTGGACGCTGTTGAGTCTGTAACATACTGGGTAAATCTCTTTAGGAACTTTGGATACTCTCTTTTATATACGGCCCTCAATACGGAGGGAGGGGCCCAACCCCCTGGGTTGACTACAAGCAATACAAACCATGTGATAACTGATAACAAATAAATTATGTAATATATAGTGAAAGAGAACATGACTAGTAAATTTAAGTTGATAAAAAAGCCTGTAGAACAACAGTATTCTGTGATCAGTAACTATCAGCCATTTCAAACAAATAAACTGGCTAAAACTGGACATTTACACTCTTCCAAACGCAGTCAACATATATAACATTGTATGCAACGCTCCGTAACAGTCTGCAATATTGCTACTTTCTTCTGGTAGGAGAAATTGGTGGATAATTAACATTTTTGGTAAATTAAACAGTAGGTAGACAGTGTATGGATGATCAATGCAAAAATGATTAGCAGCGGGTAAACATTTCATATGTCAGGAGTCGAGCATAAAATAACTATAACAGTTTGGATTGCGCATGTACAGGCAATGGATGGACGGTGAGCATACAAATATAGCGTAAACATCAGCACTGTAAATCTACGGAGCAATAATAAAATAATGACAACTGATCGCAGGCATTCAAAAAACAGTAACATGAAACAAACGGAGCAAAATCTTTATGTTAATTTTTTTCATTACAAATCAAAATCTACACGATTTGTAACGTTCTAATAAATTACAAAAACAAGATAGCACTTAGAGTCTGTGTTAGATGACAGATGGGGAAGGTTAGCGCCAGGCTGCGACCCTCAGCTATTAGCGAAGAGTTTTATAGAAATTGCCTGCCACCGCATAAATTTGGTGTGACAAGTCATTTGAGCACGAATAACAGTGTTGATTAATTGTGTAGAGCTTTCAACATGATTCAAACGAAACTATACGCAATAGAAGCAGCAAATGTTTAATTTTCCTGTCTTCGGCAGTAAATTTACTTGAGAGTTGTCTATTCGCTGATATTTATCTACATATATGGAATTGTCTGCTCATAAAATGCAAATACTATTTAGAGACAGTTGCGCAGAGATTAATGACAAGCAAAAGGAGGAGACAGAGAGAAAGACCAAGTGAGTGGACAAAACAAAATAACAAGTAATTATTAAATGGCAACTCTCACCACATGCATGATACGTTATTTTTGTATGAACATGACGACGAGTTAGTTTTTGGCAGGTTAAAGTGCTCTCACAGATCAACGCTGTATTCATCTTCAATCTTATCATTCCACTTTTTAACTGTAAGTACATCTAACAGTGACTAGCTAGGTTAGAGTAACAGCATGCAGGGTACAGGCTCAAGCGACAATGCATTCATACCATTGGCAGCGTACTGCACATTACAAGAGATGTCCTCACGAGCTGGTGAGGCTCCGTCAGCGCGAGGAGTAACAGTTGTTTCACATATCATAGCAACATTCATTTTAACTCTAACACATTTGGTTGGCTACAAATATGACAGCAGCAATATGTTCCATATCATGGCAAACATTTGTGAGTTGGCAGCAACGCCCATTGGGGACCATTTGCGGAATCGAGAAAAAACTTTTAACACATTTTGACCAAATTTTGAAAGCTGAGGGATTTGAAGATTACAAAGCAAATAATTTAAAAGAAAAAAATACAAATCAGGTTGTGTAGAAAACACAAATCGCGTTGTAAAGAAACAAAACTGAGTTTTAAACTGAAACTTGAAACAACGAATAAAAACTTAAAAGATCTTTTAAATTTAAAAGATCTCTAAAAATAGTGTTTTTGAAAACCCAGAATATTTGTGGTCTGTTTTTGAAAAGAAGATAAAGATCAATAATAACATCAGTTTCAAGGACAAAATAATTTAATTATTTATAATAAACGCAGCGATTGGTCTAACAAAGAAGATAACTCCGCAGAGCTGACACATGTAGAACAATAATAAAAGGGCTTTGTCGTAAGGAGATCTACTTGAAAAAAGCGTGCAAAGTTAATATTACAAATGGGTTTCATCATGCATCAGCAGTATATTGGAAAAAAGAATTGAATTTACCTAAAAAAAAATCCAAATTTCATGAATACCAACCAATATGCAATATTATTTTTTTACTCAGTGAGCTGCTGTTTTGGACCCAAAAGTTCTGAAAAAAATGAGTATTTTATTAATAAATTGGTTACTAAACTGACTATTTCTATTGTACTATATTTTGTGGACATATTAGCAACAGCAATTTAAAAAAAAATTCAGAATCAATAAAGCAAAAAGAAATATGCAGGTAATTACCGGTGCTTTGTCATGGTCTGTAGAATAATTGCATACAATCCATACATCAGGGCTTGTGTTATCTTTGCTGGGTATGTGCCTGATATGTGACCAGAAGAGGGCGTCTCTCTGTGTGGTAGGCCACACCCTCTTGTGTACTTGATGTGTAATAACTGTGTCCTCTGACAGTACCTCAACAGTTCTGCTGCTGTCCAGCGTACCCTCCCACTCCATGCGCACGCTGTTGTCCCAGAAGTAATGGCACAGCTCATGTCCTGTAATGCCCTGCAACCACCAGACAGCATGCATAAGGATTCTCTCACTCAAAGAAGGAAGAGAAGACAAGTGCACAAAGAAAGAAAAGAAGACAACTACACAAAGAAATAAGAGAAGACAACTACACAAAAAAGAAGAGAAGACAACTACACAAAGAAAGAAGAGAAGACAACTACACATAAAAAAAGAGAAGACAACTACAAAGAGAAAGAAGAGAAGACAACTACAAGTTTATAAAGATCACCTGTACGGAATGTACAGCCTTGAGAGGGTCGACTATCATTCCATCTTCCTCCATCTCTCTGCGATAGACTTTCATCTCTCCTTCATCGTGTATAGCTTCCCAGACAGAGCTTTCTATCACAGAGCCAGCGTATTTGATATGTTCATCTATGACATTGTTCACCTGAAGAAGGAAGAATCCATATTGTAAACGGGGTAAATTTTAATTGATAGAATTGCAGTCAGACATTGTGAACGATACAAACACTCAAGTAGCCGCTATCAACACAAAACTACAATCAGTTGAACGTTAAGGAACAAACGTATAAGACAAGTTACAAATATTTGTTTTGTCATTGCATCAGTCACTATATGATTTGTTACACATTACGTTATCACCATGGCGATAGAAATAGTTCATTAGTTCAAAGTAAAATGAATCCAGTCTAACATCAGTAATGCACACAACTAAAGCTTTGCTTCAAACGACTAAAAATCTCACTCGTCATCATCAAACTTGAGGATATAAATAGAGATGCAGAGAGTGAGAGCAGAGTGAATGCTAAAAACGCGCAGGGGACGGAGGTGAAGGGAGACAATGTCACACACTCACCTCCTCCCAGAGCCTGCAGTTTTGAGAAAGAGAAAGCATGGCACCAGGAGTGTTAGCCGTTGGCGTGTGACGAGTGATCTCTTTACTAATCTCTTTGGTTTTCTCCAGTTGTTCAGCATCGGTCTCTAACTTGTCTAGGGAGGCGTCTACCGCGTCAAAGAATTCATCTTCATTGATTATGCATGTTGGACCTTCCTGAATAGCGCGAAGAAACAGTAAATAACTTTTTGACCAACTGTAAGCAGCACCAATGTTATTTATTTAGACAATAAATGGAAACGTAAGATTATAATTTTTCCAAGTTTTTTCCAGACTAAATGCAGAACTACTCATGTAACGAGCATATAGCTAAGACTGGATTGTACCTCGTAGTCTGGTCCACCAATCACAATGGGTTTCCTTGTGCTGTCTTTGTACGACCTGTACAACTCTTCCACTTTTTTCCTTTTCTCAACTTCCTGTAGACATACAGACAAAGCAGTGACAGCAAGTTCATATAATACAAACACAGCGCTGCCTGGCTGTCAGCTCAAGCAAAACAAAACCTATGAATCACAGTAAACAATTTAATTATAACGATAATAAGAGTGAAGATATATATGATAAACTTTTAGCTGCATTATCTACAATCTATTCTTACAGATACTGTTGAATATTTACCCTGTCATATTTCTTCCTCCAAGAATCTTCCCGTTGGCCCATCAATTCTATACAATGAGAGAGTGTGGAGATAATTCCAGCAGTGGTAGCTTTAAATGTAATTGCTTCCCCTTTAAAGTCGATAGCATGCGCTCCATGCTGTTGGAATAGAGCTTCTGCAAATAATACACATAAGTAGAGAACACAAAACCAACTGGAGTTGTGCCAACACGATATACAAATGTATTAAAGATGTAGGTGTTACCTAGATCAGCATTCACACCATCATCGCTACCGGTAGTGAACAAATGAGAATCCTTCAAGTTGGATGTGGGAGAGCCGATGCTGTCCACTGATACATTATCTTCTATATCCCCGTGGTCCACTGAAAACAACCACAGAACAGCCATTTATATCATAACATAGTATAGCCAGCCTATGCAAGGCTAATGTACTATATATCATATGCAGGCAAATAAATGGACCTTTCAGACAACCAGTGTAATCAGTCAGGCATGACGGAGAGTCTACTTGCTTCTTATTTCTCTGAAAAACCTATTAATTATTTTGTTTTAAAAATAGTTTTGACAGATTACATGTAATAAACACTGAAATTGGCACTAGTTTACGTGTAAGATACAAGAACAATACGCTGGTATACATGTATAGAGATAGCAATCAGTGCATAAACAGCTGATAGCAACTACAGCGTGTATTATAACCAACGAACAACAGTACGATCTACTAGTAACTAGCGATGTAAATGTTTGACACGCAAATGAATGGTGAAGATTACCAACGAAGACAAAGTCCACCAATAAGCTACCAGTAAACATTAGTAACTTACAATCGTGTACGCTGGTAGAATTACTATGTAGAACAGAGAGAGCCTGAGTGCAGGCATCAAAGTATCCCTGTAAGGTCTCTACCTGCCTACATAGAATATCTCTAAACGTCTCCATCTCAGCCAACTTTTCTGGTAAACCACGCCCGCGCTACAACAAGCATTCAACGTGTCACATGACACTACTCGAAGTGATCACATGACTAGATGTTTGGTGGTTCGTCTTACCTTGAATGATGAAGTGGATGCATTTGATATGCTGTTAGCGGAAGTGATAGAGATAAGAGAGCCTTGTCTTCTTAGACTGTTCATGCTGCCGTAACCAGACTCGGCTTGCTAGAAAATATAGACCAACATTTTAGTCTATGGAGGGGGGATGCCTCACTCAAACCAAAAATATCAGATCATAAATGAAAGCAACTAGCTGTCTGCAAACTTACTCTATGCAGATCCACCTGGTTGAACCAACGAACTCTGTCGTCAGCAGAGTCTGCTCTGAGGTACCACAAACTTTCATTTACACTTATATCAAATCTGCATTCATCTACAGGATGACACTACAACATACACCGCAAAAGCACTTTAAAATATAATAAATAAATAATAATTATTACGACTCAAACGTGATATCCAAGAGAATTTATGTAGAGAAAAGAACATGACCAGTTGATGTAACAACTAACCGTAATGATAGCTCTGGCTAAACTAACAGCACCTCTACAACCGAATGACCGATCTGTCTCCGATTTAAAGTAGGTTAATGTGCCCTCCTTAAGGACAAAGTATCTCTCCTGCCACCCGTGCAGGTAATTTGTCCACTTATGCAGCGTCCCAGTAAGCTGAGGTAAACCTTCGTCTGCAGACTCGTCCTCCTCATCTGTTTCATCCGTGTCTGTCAAACTCGTCTTGTCACAGATCACATCTGGTACTTCCTGTACCTCCGATTTGGACTTAGTAGACATGGTTACTGTTTAGTGGTTGTAGGTTTCTCTGAGCTAATATAAATATACTACATTTAAATATTTCAGGGCATTGAAATGAAAATAGTAGAAATATTTGTTCCGCTACACTGCGGAACTAATATGAAATCTTTTAGTTTGAAACAAACACTATTTATTTTCTAGCTGAAACTAGGGTCTAAGACTTTAGCTTATCAAAAAGCACAAAAATTTTCAAGGCTGATGATAACTTACAATAATAAAACTTTGTGAGATCAAATTTTTTCAATGATGTAAGGGGAGACGAACCACGATCAGTTACATTTTGCTAGTATACGGTGATTGGAATGTCCATCAAGCTATGCCATGCTGGTTTATGACTGACATTACTCTCTTCCAGTAGGCATACATTGCAGTATGCTTTTGTAACATTGCTTTTTGCATGTTTGTTAGCTCATTAGTGTTAGCAATGTGCCAACATAAAGGATACTTGTGTCATCTCTAAAGTGAGTAGAGAGGAGAAGGGGAGAGAGGGGAAGGGGAGAGAGGGGAAGGGGAGAGAGGGGGAGTGGAGAGAGGGGGAATGGAGAGATAGGAAGGGGAGAGAGGGGAAGGGGAGAGAGGGGAAGGGGAGAGAGGGGAAGGGGAGAGAGGGGAAGGGGAGAGAGGGGAAGGGGAGAGAGGGGAAGGGGAGAGAGGGGAAGGGGAGAGAGGGGAAGGGGAGAGAGGGGAAGGGGGGGGGGATAGAGGGAGGGATAGAAGGAGGGTTAGAGGGAGAAGTGAGAAATGGAAAGAATAGAGCGAGGAAGAAGTGAAATAGGGAGTTGAGTAAGGTAGATGATGAGAAATAGAATGAGGTGAGAGAACAATGAGGTGGGGACGGAGAGGGGAAAAATGGGGCCACAATAGAGTGAGGTGGGATAATATTATCTGAATATGACAGGTAGTACTGCTAGTGAGTGATGTTTTAAACAATGATAGGATTGCAAGCCTCTTCGATCTCTACTATAATCTAACTGGGGAACACTTGCAGAAACTTGATAGACTAGGCGACATTCATTATTACTCGTCACTAGGAAAACAAAATGAGACTTAATCACAAGTATGATAGTAGTAAATTACTTCTTTTTTAGAACAAAAGCTTCAGATCCAAACATTATTTTGTCTGTTGGAAAAATGCAGAGACATGGAATAAAAACTGTTGCCTCCCGAAACAAATTTTGACAAATCCTGGAACAAATTTTTCTAATGCCTTAAAAAACGTTTTGATGCTTGTTCTAGGATGTGAAAATGTTCATCCCTTCAATTTTATCCCTGCTGGATGCACATCTGTGAAGGAAACATGAAATAGTTATGTGACTACAAAAATAGTGAGTGTGCTATATCCAATCTTCTATCCCCTATGAAATCCGTTGCTTCC
Source organism: Cryptosula pallasiana (assembly GCA_945261195.1). Lineage (NCBI taxonomy): Eukaryota > Metazoa > Bryozoa > Gymnolaemata > Cheilostomatida > Cryptosulidae > Cryptosula > Cryptosula pallasiana. Next base: position 5,780,338 of record OX183139.1, read on the forward strand.
CAAGGTCACTGGCCAGTTCAGAATTTTTTTTAACATTTATATAGAAACAATTGCATTTATTGTTATCATCATTGGTAGCAAATTACAATCGTCATGATAATAGTTTTGATGTACGTATATATATATATATATATACACGCAAACAATATATATATAGGCCCGTATATTGTTTGCACTAGTAGATACGCTTCGGTGATCCGCCTGCGGTTACGTTGCCACCGCAAACAATGTGATTTTTAAGACATTATGCTTTTTTTAAATTCATTTTTTAGTATGTTGATCAAATTTGAACCAATTATTTTTAGAACCAATGAACGTATCAGCTTCTACTAAACAAGTTGCCACCAATTTTAATTATTAAAAAAAAATCTAAAACTTCTCACTGCACTATCTAATTTATTATTATTATTATTCCTCGACATGATGATGATGATGATAATAATAATAAATTGTTACATATTATTTTATAACTATAGCTAACAGCGATCAATAATCACCATCATCCTCATTAATAATTATTATTATAACAATCCAAGAGTAATGAAGTGAAGTAGTAATGGTGAAATCTATGTAAAAAAAATAATAATAATTACTCAAAATAATAATTAAATATAATATTATATATTTTTCATAATAAATAATAATAATGAGAAACGAAAAAACATCAAACAACAACATCATCATAATAATCAACAATTTGATAATAATAAAAAAATTATAATAATAATATATAATAATAATAATAAATAATCATCATCATCATGATCATCATCATCATCATCATCCACCATGATGATGATCATCAGATCATGGTTTAACATACCAAATAGAAATAACATGTAGTGCAATTAGCAATGGTAATAAGCAGCACTAATATTATAACGGTGTAAATTATTATACAAAGCAATACTTTAGCTTTTGCTGATTTCATTTGCTATTGATTTCACAACCTAGCCATAAATACACAGAAAAAAAAACTTCGGCCTCTCATAGCTTCTTCAACAATTAAGGTCAACGGCTTAGTTGTAGTACCAGCATATTTTATGTGTCTTCCCGTGATTTATGGCTGAACTAAAGATACAATTTTCTTATTGGCTGATCTAAGGCTAGCTACTAACTCAAATGTCTCATTGGTTATTGAAGTCCCGTCCTTGACATACACCCGCCGACACGAGTGAGCAACATGGCTGAATGGGATTTGACTTCCACAATGGGGCAGTATTTGGATCGACATTTAGTCTTTCCATTGCTGGAGTTTTTATCTGAAAAAGATGTAAGTTGTCAGTTATATTCATAAGTATCTTCTGATTTTTTATTTTGGTCATTTTTATGATATTTGGGTTGATAATCTAATAATATGGTTCTTCATCATCTTACTTTTCTTCTGCCTTCTTTTTTCTTCAGTAGAGTAGTTGCAGTAGTGATGAGTCATCTTCTTCTTGGTGATTATTGTTATTATTATTTGCAGAGTAATTAATGAAAGCAAATCACCATTTTTTCAAATCAAATCACCTGCCAAATCTAAAGAAAAAATGCTCTAAATCAAATAGCTAGGTCATCTTTAATCGATAATAGCAGTGGTGGCAGCAGCTTACTTTTGCTATCATTATTTTTAGAATCATCAAGGGTGCACAACTCTCATTTCATCATCATTATTGCTGTTGTTATGATCGGACTAGATTTGATAAATTGATTTGCCGTGTAAATAATATGGCCTAGCTATTTGATGATGGCTGTTCTGAGATATTATCTACAGGCATAATACTAATGCACAAAATAAATTGGTGGATTTTGGACCATTTTTAGAAAATTTACGTCGTGTTTTGTTGCTGTCTTCACGCGCTGGCCTGCTGGCTAAAGAATTATTTAGGCAGCACTCCACCTTGAAATTATCAAAATGCAAACCCTCTGGGCTGTCGATACTGCTCTTTTTTATTTCAATTAGATGACTAGCTGAGAAGCAGCAACAGCATGTTTCCAAAATTTGTGCTTGCCAATGGTATGTCACGCAAAATTTCTTGTGATCACCTAAGTCTCCTAACTAGTGAGTCCTAACTCACAGGGGCGACAAAGAGCCCTCATCTGAGCTTTGAAACAGCAGTTACTTGTATTAGCCTGTATTTGTGTTGTGAGGATCCGCAACAGATGCTTGCCGAAGAAAGTAGAGACGGTGCGCCCTGTAATAATTAATCGTTTTAACCTTACACTTTCGAACTGTTCGATGAAAACGCTCGGTTAGTACAATAATTTGTTACAGGTTGCATCGTCTTCAATTTTTCTCGGTGAACTTTTGAAGCCTCTCTCAAGGATCCTCATAACATTTATCCAGGGCTAATACGAGTTGTCTACTATGTCAAAACTGAAATGAGTACCCTTTGTCGTCCCCGTAAACTAGGACTTGCTAATTAAAAGACTCAGGTTGCAAATAACCATACGCCGAGAGGTCTTCTGGACAAACAAAAAATAGCATATTTGAATTCTGCACACCTTATTATTGCTAGAGATTCATTTGAGTAGTCCCAGCACATCACATGCAGCTCTTACCAAATAATTTGTAACAATTAAACAAGAGCTTATCAATCATCTCTTCTTCAGATAAGGCATTCTGGGCTCGGATGTGTTTCTTCTCAAGGCCAGATGAACACAAGTGAGATTAGGAGTCCAAACTGAGATATTTTAAAACATGAATATGTTTAATCTTACTTTTTTAAGAATATTCACCATTGTTTACGTAGTCTAATGATCATTTGCAAATACGTAACAGTTAACAAAAGAGCAGTTATATAATATTAATTACTCATTTGTTGTTAATTTTCAGTGCCGTTTTGAAATGAAAATTATGACAAAGCAATGATAATAATAAAATTCTTTTACCACCTTTTAGAGCTGTCACTGCAAGTTTTGTAACTCGGCAAGTAATAGGTATTGCTTTCTGTTAATAATTAATAATAATGTGATGACAACAACTAACAATAATAGGTGGAAAATTGTTATTGCAACGTTATTTTGAATCTGGAAGAGGTTATTCAGTATTTGGTAACACATTATTATTATCTTTTTATTCATCATTCGCTTTTTTTCTTGACAGTTTTGTCTTTTCAAAGTATTTAATGAATAACTTGATTTTGTTATCATTGGTTTGTTACAGATTTACGCCCCTGAACACATCATGCAAGGAAAGATAGATTTGCTAAGTAACACTAACATGGTTGACTTTGCTAAAGAGGTGTACATGAGATTGCATCCTGATGCTGAAGAGGCACCTGAATGTATGTTTTACTGATTGAAAGAAATGATGTTCAAGATTGATATTAATTTTATGCATCTATTTCAATGGTCAATGTGGCTTATTTTTTGTTGTTGAAGTCTTTACCAATAAACGTGCTGATGTGGTTCAAGAATTGAGAATGCGTGAAGATATGACTGAACCAATTGTGAAAATTATGGAACTGCCTGAAGTGGTTGAGCTCATTCAACAGTCGAAAGATGGACGTCAACTCTTTGATACTTTGTCTAGGGAACACAACGTATGTAGGAGTTATGGTCGAATCTTTTGGTTTGTCTGCTGGGTGTTTCATAACAATTTTTTTTATAAACTCGAATAATATTTTTTACGAAAAACAGCATTTTCTACGGTGTTATACCAGCAGCTTCTGTGACTTCTCTGGTTGCGTTGATTTGCTAACTCTAGACCGATGTAGCGACATTTAAATAGCGAAGCTGGAAAAATGTTTGCTTTTTTCGTATGATTGCTCTTTTAATTTTCCTACTGCTTTTAGACGGTAATACACATAATGTGGTCTGTATGTTTTTCAAATTTGGTTGTACATTTCTGGCATTATTGTAGTTCACCACAGACAGTTTACAGACTTTATATGAATATGCCAAGTTTCAGTATGACTGCGGTAACTATACTGGAGCTGCTGAGTATCTCTACTTCGTTAGAGTTGTGGTGAGTCAACATTACATCAGTTATATACGTATGTGTGCGTGCTGGTGTATCAGCTTTATATGCACCAGCACCTGCACCAGCATTATATGTGTGTGCGTGCATGTGCGTGTGTCTGTATCAGCATTATATGTGTGTGAACATGTCTGCATTACCATCAACCTGTTTTTGCCAAACATCAAACGTGCCATTCTCTCATCGTTTTATAAATTGAATATATACTCAATCAACTTAGAATTGCTTTCATTTTGACACGTACTTTCAGATCCTTTGACCGTAGTTGGAAGTCACTAATCATCTGATTGATGTGTCTGTTCTTATTTTTTCTGTGTGATCGAATTTTGCTATAGGCACCTAATGATGACAAGCTGGCATACAATGCATTGTGGGGGAAGCTAGCTGCCGAAATTTTGATGCAGAATTGGGATGCTGCTTTAGAGGACCTCAACAAGCTAAAGGACGTCATTGACTCTTCTGTATATCTATTTGTATAACTCTATGCCTCTTGTCTATAGTATTTGTATAACTCTATGCCTCTTGTCTATAGTATTTGTATAGCTCTATGCCCCTTGTCCATAGTATTTGTATAACTCTATGCCTCTTGTCCATAGTATTTGTATAACTCTATGCCTCTTGTCCATAGTATTTGTATAACTCTGCCTCTCGTTTATAGTATTTGTATAACTCTATGCCTCTTGTCTATAGTATTTGTATAACTCTATGCCTTTTGTCCATAGTATTTATTGATTGTGTGCGTATAACTTGTTGTTTGTAGGTGTTCAGCTCTGATCTGCAATCTCTACAACAGAGGACTTGGTTCATCCACTGGAGCCTCTTTGTCTTCTTCAACCACCCTAAAGGTGGTGATTTGATCATAGACATGTTTTTGGTAGACAACAAGCATGATAACAAGTATGTATAATATCTCTCGTAATAACATTTATGTCTATGTTATATAACAGTTCTATGTTTGTCATATAGTCAATATATATTCTTTGTTGGCTACGCTTTCTTTCTACTCGTGTATGTAATCACAGTCACCCAGCGTAAGAAATTATATCAATGATACTATACACCAAGATATGAAACTCGGCTTCACAATTGACCCCATAACATTTCACCCCGACTAATTCGCGGTTGAGCTGCTAGTGCAGACTATAAGGGATCTTTTACTGCTTCATGTTTATCACAATAATGGGTTGACAACTCCGCTTCAAGCAACAAAAACTTAGTGCAATGTGGAGTGGGAATTCCTAAGTTTCAACCGCAGAGTATGAGGAGTCTGGCGTCGAATGATCACAAAGCAGTTTGTCATCTTGGTGTACAGTATCTATGACTATACGTTTTGACTGTATTTATTTGTTTACAACAGACTAGAGTGATGGTACAATGTGTCTGTAGTGACTGTGTATGTTGTACCATTTACTCTCAGGTATCTCAACACAATCCAAACAGTGTGTCCCCATATACTGAGATACCTAACCACTGCTGTTATTATTAACAAGAGGAGAAAGACTGTATTGAAGGACCTCGTCAAAATTATTCAATTGGTTCGTTTTCGTTGCTTTATGTCATACGTTTCTGGTACGCGTACGTTCTATTTGGTTATGGTACATCAGTTTGTGTCTGGTTATGGTACATCAGTTTGTGTCTGGTTATGGTAGATCAGTTTGTGTCTGGTTATGGTACATCAGTTTGTGTCTGGTTATGGTACATCAGTTTGTATCTGGTTATGGTACATCAGTTTGTGTCTGGTTATGGTACATCAGTTTGTGTCTGGTTATGGTACATCAGTTTGTATCTGGTTATGGTACATCAGTTTGTGTCTGGTTATGGTACATCAGTTTGTGTCTGGTTATGGTACATCAGTTTGTGTCTGGTTATGGTACATCAGTTTGTGTCTGGTTATGGTACATCAGTTTGTATCTGGTTATGGTACATCAGTTTGTGTCTGGTTATGGTACATCAGTTTGTGTCTGGTTATGGTACATCAGTTTGTGTCTGGTTATGGTACATCAGTTTGTATCTGGTTATGGTACATCAGTTTGTGTCTGGTTATGGTACATCAGTTTGTGTCTGGTTATGGTACATCAGTTTGTGTCTGGTTATGGTACATCAGTTTGTGTCTGGTTATGGTACATCAGTTTGTGTCTGGTTATGGGACATCAGTTTGTGTCTGGTTATGGTACATCAGTTTGTGTCTGGTTATGGTACATCAGTTTGTGTCTGGTTATGGTACATCAGTTTGTGTCTGGTTATGGTACATCAGTTTGTGTCTGGTTATGGTACATCAGTTTGTGTCTGGTTATGGTACATCAGTTTGTATTTTGTTGTTGTTTGCAGGAGTCGTACACATACAGAGACCCCATCACAGAGTTTCTGGAATGCCTCTATGTCAACTTTGACTTTGATAGAGCTCAGCAACAGCTTAGAGACTGTGAGACTGTATGTTATACACCGTGTGATCTGTAGTGTATGTAGTGTAGTATGTTATACACCGTGTGATCTGTAGTCTATGTAGTGTAGTATGTTATATATCTAGTGATTTGTAGTGTATGTAGTGTGATATGTTATACACCTTGTGATCTGTAGTGTATGTAGTGTAGTATGTTATACACGGTGTGATCTGTAGTGTATGTAGTGTGATATGTTATACACCTTGTGATCTGTAGTGTATGTAGTGTAGTATGTTATACACCTTGTGATCTGTAGTGTATGTAGTGTAGTATGTTATACACCTTGTGATCTGTAGTGTATGTAGTGTAGTATGTTATACACCTTGTGATCTGTAGTGTATGTAGCGTAGTATGTTATATATCTAGTGTTGTATCTGTTATATCTAGTGTTGTGTATGTTATATCTAGTGTTGTATATGATATATCGAGTGTTGTATCTGTAGGTTTTGTCCAATGACTTTTTCCTTGTTGCCTGTCTGGATGATTTTGTGGAAAATGCGAGACTCTTTATCTTTGAGACTTTCTGTAGGATCCACCACCGTATAAGTATCAGGTGAGTTGTATTTATATATACTTAGGGTCAGTTGTATTTAGGGTCAGTTGTATTTAGAGTCAGTTGTATTTAGGGTCAGCTGTATTTAGGGTCAGCTGTATTTATATATACTTAGGGTCAGTTGTATTTAGGGTCAGTTGTATTTAGGGTCAGTTGTATTTAGGGTCAGTTGTATTTAGGGTCAGTTGTATTTAGAGTCAGTTGTATTTAGGGTGAGTTGTATTTAGGGTCAGTTGTATTTAGGGTCAGTTGTATTTAGGGTCAGTTGTATTTAGGGTCAGTTGTATTTAGGGTCAGTTGTATTTAGGGTCAGTTGTATTTAGGGTCAGTTGTATTTAGGGTCAGTTGTATTTAGGGTCAGTTGTATTTAGGGTGAGTTGTATTTAGGGTGAGTTGTATTTAGAGTCAGTTGTCTTTAGGGTCAGCTGTATTTAGGGTCAGTTGTATTTAGGGTCAGTTGTATTTAGGGTCAGTTGTATTTAGGGTCAGTTGTATTTAGGGTCAGTTGTATTTAGAGTCAGTTGTCTTTAGTGTCAGTTGTATTTAGTGTCAGTTGTATTTAGGGTCAGTTGTATTTAGGGTGAGTTGTATTTAGGGTCAGTTGTATTTAGGATCAGTTGTATTTAGGGTGAGTTGTATTTAGGGTCAGTTGTATTTAGGATCAGTTGTGTTTATAGTCAGTTGTATTTAGGATCAGTTGTGTTTATAGTCAGTTGTATTTAGGGTCAGTTGTATTTAGGGTCAGTTGTATTTAGGGTCAGTTGTATTTAGGATCAGTTGTGTTTATAGTCAGTTGTATTTAGGGTCAGTTGTATTTAGGGTCAGTTGTATTTAGGGTCAGTTGTATTTAGGGTCAGTTGTATTTAGGGTCAGTTGTATTTAGAGTGAGTTGTATTTAGGGTCAGTTGTATTTAGAGTCAGTTGTATTTAGGGTCAGTTGTATTTAGGGTCAGTTGTATTTAGAGTGAGTTGTATTTAGGGTCAGTTGTATTTAGAGTCAGTTGTCTTTAGGGTCAGCTGTATTTAGGGTCAGTTGTATTTAGGGTCAGTTGTATTTAGGGTCAGTTGTATTTAGGGTGAGTTGTATTTAGGGTGAGTTGTATTTAGAGTCAGTTGTCTTTAGGGTCAGCTGTATTTAGGGTCAGTTGTATTTAGGGTCAGTTGTATTTAGGGTCAGCTGTATTTAGGGTCAGTTGTATTTAGGGTCAGTTGTATTTAGGGTCAGTTGTATTTAGGGTCAGTTGTATTTAGGGTCAGTTGTATTTAGGGTGAGTTGTATTTAGGGTCAGTTGTATTTAGAGTCAGTTGTATTTAGGGTCAGTTGTATTTAGGGTGAGTTGTATTTAGGGTCAGTTGTATTTAGGGTCAGTTGTATTTAGGGTGAGTTGTATTTAGGGTCAGTTGTATTTAGGATCAGTTGTGTTTATAGTCAGTTGTATTTAGGATCAGTTGTGTTTATAGTCAGTTGTATTTAGGGTCAGTTGTATTTAGGGTCAGCTGTATAGCTTGTTGTAATGTAATGTCAGAGTCCCACAACAGCAGATGCACATATACACACATTACTCACACAAACTTATACAAAGGTTGACTGATCTCTAGTTTTCTTCTCATGCATGTTTACATGAGCAGACAACTGCGTATTGATATTGTATCCAATAATTACATGAAATAATCCAGAATATTTGTAAGTAACATACGTGTCTATTGGTAATGCTTACTGTTACTAAAGAGAATGGGGAAGTGAAGACAGGGTATCATACAAAGGATTTGACATCACTATTATCTCCCCTGTTTGTGGAACGCCATGAATGGTGGAGATAATTAATGGGGTCCCGGCAGTTGTTTGTGCGTAGCTATTATTAAAAAAATCCAGAAGCCCGCTTTCCACCAACAATACTATTAAAACGAAAATCACTTCATTTTAACAATTACTAAAAAAACATTGTTTTATTCACAGCGGCTGACAAGTTTGGGGTATATAATACTGACGATGCGGCATCAACATAATTTGTAACCCTACAACGGCACTGTGAAAGCAAACCACAGTAATAGTTAAGGGCGCGCTTTCATTAGTTTATGTTGGCAAGCTCAATTAAACCCGAAATACGAAACTATGGTTCTACCCATGAACATGATATTTAATTATTTTTTCCAACTGAATAAACCAATTTTTTTTCAAAAAAGAACTTCCAAAAGCTTTATTGATACTTTCAGCTTTCTCAGAAACATAATTTTTGTCATATTATTTGCTCCAATTTCCTCACATCAGAATAATAGTCAAGCAAGTCGTGATTTCTAATGATAAGTTCAACAATCGACAAAGCTACTTCCGGTTGCATCGCTAAAGTGAAACTACTCTGCCGGGACCCCATTGAACCGGCTTGTGATCTATATAATATCATTATTATTTGTAGAAGTTTTACTCTCCTAAATCGTCACAAAAAATGTGTATAATCAATTATTCTGTAAAATAGGTTGATACAATTACTTGGCGTGATATTTGTTTTTGTGAATGTACAAGAGTGTCAGATAAAATGCATTTTTTTGTTTACCTGTTGTTCACCTGCCTATATACCTGTACATTGCTTGGTGACTGAGCACTCCTGGTACATTGTCTCCACCTATATGCGTACATTGATGTCTCATTTCAGTATGTTAGCTGATAAACTGAACATGTCCCCAGAGGATGCTGAGAAGTGGATAGTCAATCTGATACGTAATGCCAGGCTCGATGCAAAGATAGACTCACAGCTGGTATGTTACATAATGTCACTGCACTGTCAGTCAGTGAATGCATTGCTCTCTTATAGATCAAATCAATTGTATTGATGAACGAATGTTTCTATTTTCTACTCTGTAATGAAGTCAGCGCTGTTTGCTCTACTCATAATTGTGCCTGGCAGGTTGGTTTTACGCATTACAGGGCGTGTATCAGGGATGGTGGGCTAATTGTGTTACCGTCTTTTTCTGCAGGCCATGTTTTGTGATACGTAATATCCATCACTTTCATTGATTGATTCCTTGTATAATATATCTGTGTGTATGTGTGTGTATGTGTACTAGAGTGTCACGTGGGGTTGTGTGTACATTCAGGGCCACGTGGTGATGAGTATGCAGACTGTATCAGTATACCAGCAGGTGATAGAGAAGACTAAAGGTCTGTCATTTAGGTCTCAGATGTTGGCTATGACCCTTGAGAAAAAACTCGCGCCCAAAGACAAGGACAGTGTAAGTGCATGTCTTGCATTCTTCTTTTGTCGTGGAGGTAGGAGGGTTTTGATAGATTGTATTTTCTTGTGAAAAAGAAGTAATGCTTATTGTCAGATTGAAAGCAATGCTGAAATAGTCTGCATGCACGGCTTCAAAAATTGGTTTTTGAATTAAATCAACATGGAATGGCTCACTCGGTGCTTCACCTCCACGCTGTGGCCATTCAATGTTTACTTACCTTTGCGTGTCTCTGCCTCAGCACATACAAACAATAACAGTGAACGGGAGAAAATACAATAAACTTTTGGTTTAATTCAATTGGCTGTGAGGTGACAGGTGCAAGGAGTGATTAGACGTCAGTTTGTTAGTGGAAGGAACATTTCCTGTGCCTGAATGCTTTAGCTGATCTAACTTGGTGAACATTCACTGAATTTTGTGTATTTTATTTCTTGACCAGCCGTTGAACTTTTCTATTGTGTTTGTAGTGGGCTGCCCCTGACTTCTAGCTACCAGCCAATCAGCTCGCTTGTCTCACCGTGTTGGCCATTACCGACGTCCATTCAGCTGCGAATCACTTGGCTTACAGTTTTGTGTAAACTGATTATATTGCTGACTAGATATGAATTTCTCTGTAGCTTCTGAGAGATTAATAAAAATATTTATACCTTTGTTTGCTTTTGTTTTTAATATTTTTAATATCCATGTTGTTGGTATTCAAATTTCTATGTTGTATGTATTGTACGTTTATGTTGTCAAAGTAGTCTCTCTATGTCTATGGCTAGCTAGCTCTCTGTATATTTGTGCATGATAGCTCTATGTAAAACCTGACTTCAGCGAGTGTAATTTGAGCACAATGTTTCATTTGGTTTCAAATCAAGCACCGCAATGTTTATGTCTATATATCCAGCACACAAGTGTAAGTCTATGTTATATATTGTTATCACCACTTGAGCGATGCAAACGGCCAAACTGGCACTCCGAATGCTCATTGTTGTCAAATCAAACTGTTTAACGAGCTGCTGTATTTGATAATAGCTGTTTCTTTTATTGAATTTGAGCATTTGTTTTAGTGCATTGATTTGTGTTAGTCATTTATTGCCTGGTTGGATATCCTAGCGTAAGGTTGTGCTGTCACTGGTTTGTTACATTTATAGGAGTGTGCTATGTTATAGTGGCACTTGCGTATGATGTACACTGTGTACTGTACATGCACAGGCCATGTGTAGTTAGCTATGGTGAAGTCTCCTGTTTATTCTCTCACATTGACAGCTCTTTTCTACCTGCTGACACTGTCTGAACAGTCTGCAATGGATGAAAGCAATGAACAGGTGCCTGCATATGCTCAAGGTGAGGGTGTAGGATTGCACTATGCATTGAGTGTCACTCTTGCAGGTACTCATTCATAGGATTGACGGAATATATGCAAACATCCACAACATCAGTAGGTTAATGTTCCTTGTAGAAGTATTGTGAGAAAATAGATGAGCTGCAGTAGACTGGATTAAATTCCTTGCAGCATATTTACAATTTTTCTATAGCTACATGTACATCTACTGATTTGCATTCTTACCCCTTGACGATCAGAATTGACGGTAGGGTGTTTCCTCTATGTTATTCTCTACTTGCCGGTTAAACTCGCTGTATTTGATGTCATAGTTAGCCATAAAATGCTTCAAAACAACGGAAACGACTTTCTATGTAAAAAATTGTGCTTAAGAAGTATTTTATTGGGAACACTAAAACCACGAGCTGTGATATGATTGGTCAAATCACCGATTGTCAACTGATTTTTTGAGGTGGATCAAAATCAGGGTTGGCTTGGTTTAAGCCGGGTTTAAGCCAGTCAAATTTCTGTGGTTTTTTTCGGTTGTTAATAAAATATTTAAGTTTTTCAAAGCTCGATTCGCACCTATTTTGCTTTATATCAATCACTCATGCTACAGTCGCATTCAGTTGGTTATTTTGAAGATATAAAATTATAATAGCAACTTTTCAACTCAGTTTCAGTTAATTACTAAAATGGAGAATTGAAGAAAAAGTTATTAAAAGGATGAGCCACATATAACTGATGTAATTTCAAACTTGGGGTGCAGTAAGTAAGCTGTTAACTGCAGAAGCGACTTGGCGCTAACAAAAATTATTTATTTTCCACCTCTCCAATGCGAAAGCACGTCAAAACTACCAATGATCTTGTGTCCTGCTATGGTAATGCCATGTAGCTGTGGCAGGTATCATGTATACGTTTTCTCTTTGATGTAGTTCTATTGTACAATCAGTCAATTATTTAAATATCGCTTTGCTGCACCACGCAGTTGTCTTGTTCGAAAATAAACATTAAACATTTTTAACAAGCTAGTTGCTACATATCAATTGCCATCGTTTCAACTATTCAGCAACCGAATATATAGCGTTGACTGCACTCAAACCATTTAAACCATAAAAACCCATTTAAACTATAAAAACCGGTTTAAACAAAAAAACCCGGTTTATTCGGCTTTTTCCAACCCTAATCAAAACCTGCCTATTACTTCAAATAACACGCTACTTGTTGCTTAGCTATTTATCTGGAAACGCAGTCGGGAGGGCAAATCGGTAGATGTACATGGTGCCTAAATGAAACATAATTTTGTCTTAGATTTGTACATGATTGCCAGTTAGCAAAGCGGTACAAAAATGGCAGTCACAGATTTTCTATATTATAATATGAAATTTTTGTGATATTGTTCGGTAAATGATCGAATTATTTGGCTACACAAGGGGATACAACTTCTACTCACTGATAGAGCTACTACCAGTTAGTACAAGTATCGTTGATACTATTTTGTGCATTGCTTTCTGGATGTGCCTGACAGATAACGTAATGCGTAACACTATATAATTGTTGCTGCTAAGAGCAAATTATGGAAATAATGCTTCAAGTTAGATTTATGCTAGAAAAAGAACAGTTTTTTAAGAATTGACGTCGGCTATTGCATAATGAATACTTAGATTTGGCAGGGGATCAAATGGTTTGAGTAAGTTTACTACAGGTTCAGTACTAATTGAATTGAAGCTTTCTAAACAAACAAGATCTGTATGTGGAGCATTGTGCGTGCCTAGTGTCACTCACTGACATTTTGATTGTTGATAATGCATGTGCTAAAGGGTTAGCCTGTGTCCCTAGACAACTGCACAGAATGTTGTCAGCAGGTTTTATGGAGCTGCCTTCCTACTTGCAGATAAGATGGAAAATTACCAGTCATGTCCTCTTGGATGTTTGACATGCTCTAAATGGAATGGCTGTGTCGTTTGTGGAGACAACTTTGTCTGGCATTTAGAAAAAGTTTTTATGAGAACGATTGGGGTTTGCTTAAGGGAGTGTCCCACAGGCTACTTCAAGCAACCATTCAAGCATGCACCTGAGCACCAGAGATGCACAGGTATTTGGTGGTATTTTGTCTGGCCTAACAAAATCTGGAGTGGTGAAATTAGCAAGTTGTAGCTCTGAATACGATTTTTGTATTCATTTAATTACTGTCTGAGCTCAATGTTAGAATCCAAATGTTGTGAGGCATATACCTCATGTACATATAGCGATTACTAAGCGATTTCCTTAGCAATTGCGTGATTTTGCAACTTTTGTTTCCTGCAAAATCGCTAAGCAATCGCTAACATTTTATTTGAGGTTATCGCCAGGTTTTGATCGAGATCAAAAACTCGCTAGCGGATTCTTTGATCAGCCAATTACAACGTAAAAAAAACTTTACCGTTGTTTCCAATCGTGTCTCGTCATATTCAGCGCTCCGATCTATCAACGGTCCTATAATAAATTGAAGGCTATGCTTTGAAACAGCGATTTTGTCCGGAATCGCTGAAGAATGGGTATTATTGAAAAATTGCGCAATTTGGGGGAGGGACATGAATACTGTGGGGGAGTACAGGAGAATGTATTATACATGTAGAAACGTCAAATGGGATGAAAGTGGAACATTATCATGAAACATTCAGGGCTTGATAGCACCTTTAAATGAATGTCTGCACTGTTAACGTAGAAAAGAGAATCTAATAAAACTTTCATCAAAGTTAAGAGCTGCAACTTACAGCTAAGATTGGTGTAGAATAATTCTAATTTCGAATGATCAGAGCTCTAAAATATAATACTTAACCTTCCGTTATTGCTGAGACGCTTTTGTCATGATCAAAAATGTAGACAACGAATTCTCGACAGAAAATAGTTTAGTAAAGATTTTCGATAATTTGAAATTAACATGAACGAGTTATTTGTATCACAGACCGCCAATTTTTTAATACACTTGAAATTTCCTTGTTTATAACAATTATTTGCAGAGTATTCATTATTTTACCAAATTCTCACTGTTTTTTTAGCCTGTGAGGTAAGCAACTGCGACGTGTGCAACAGTCAAGGTTTCTGTGACAAGTGCAAGGAGCCCTTTCTAGAGTATAGAGGAACTTGCATACTGATTTGTCCTCAAAACATGTATCACTCGCAGTACAGAAAAGACTGCTATGAACAAGGTACAGTTTCATGTAGAGCGTGTCAATCTCTTTCAGTTTATCAATAGAGTTAAACAAACAACAATTTTACAAAACTCTGCTTTCTTTCAGTGGACTGTTTGATGCAGCACTGGTCTGGCTGGTCGGAGTGTCTCAGGGATGGAATGGGCTGTGGCTATAAATGGGGTAACCAAACGCGCTCTAGAGAAATATTACAGAACCCGTCCCCTAACGGAAACTTGTGTCCGCCAGTAGAACAGACTCAGCGATGTAAACTGAAGGAGAGATACTGCAACTCAGTGCAACTTTCTTCAGGTTTGTAGCAGTATTGTGTGGGGAGATGATTTCTGGTTTCTCTGTTATTCAAAACTGCCGTAGATGCAAAGATTTTTTATTGTTTCGTTTCATGCTATGCAATGCTTCATAATTACATAATATCTTTGTCTTCAGGTGTTGCTTCAAGGCAACGGCACCAGAGGCAGAGAGAAAAAAGAAAGCTCAGATGTCGCCTTTTAAAGCGCTCTGGGAAACTTTGTAAAAGTCAAAACAACGATCCTATTGAGGTTGATGTTTCTGTACCAACGCAGGCACGTGGAGACTCCAATTTTAACATTTCTTCGTATTATGACTATTATCGGCAGAGTGCACAACTCCTGCAACTTCTTAATCTAAAAAAAAATTTGCAAACTTCTCGGCAAACGAAAGAAACGGATAAAGACCACATCGATCCTGGATGAAACAATAAACGATTTATGTAATACCTCCGCCACACCATACATGTGTTGGACATTCTCTTATCCGTAAGATTTATTGGAGTTATGTTCTCTTGCTCAGCATTATATCTCCCTATATACAATGTATATACGGCATATTTTTTGAAGTGTTGCAACTGACATCCTTTGGATAATCTGCCGATTTAGCAGGTTTAGTTAGTAGCAACAAAGATGTCATTGTCCTTGAAAAGGTTGATAGAAACTGAACATCTTTGTAAAAAAAATCATCTTCGAAAAAAACAATAATTTCAGCCACTGAGCCCTATAATAAGGGTTGAGATAAAGAATCTGAATTGCTAAAAGCAATATCCTGGTAGGTGGAGATAACACATATCAGCCCTCTTCAGCAATTGATAATACTACATGCAAACAGAGCGCTTGTCTAAACAATAACAGATGCAATGGTTTGTTACGTTCAGGGTAATATTGTTGATGGAAATAAAATCAAAAAATTTATGAGTGTAAAGCGTGTTATCTTTTACGTTGCTGACTTTCAGCAGCAATTATTGGCTTGCTACTGTACTACAAGACATTAACGACATGACAGGGTGTGGGAATAGATCTTTGACCTTTTGGCACTCACTGCTGGTAATATTTGTACTACAAAATCAACATGTTGATGGCAAAGGTCACTGAGTTGTCTTATGCTTTGTTATCATCACAAGTACGAAGTTCAGGCTACTACTGCATGTGTTTAGCATACACAGCTGATTGTTGTGACAAGCAGGGAGCACCGCTGCTCCTCTCCAAAATGTTTAACGCTTCTGTTAGAGTTTGCACTTGATTGTCAGCGCTTCAGCGACCTATTCGTAAGTATGTACATTTTTGTTCGTCATCTTATCTTAGACGCACATAACTGTTTAAGTAAGAGCAAGTCGGGATAGATTGCTATTCTAATAGTTTTTGCTTGACGCTGTCGTTTGATGCTTTCATTCGCAATCAATTGATTTTAATTTGGTGGAAAGCCGTTGGTGTATCATTAGATCAACGAATGACCCTTTGCCTGCTCAGGAGTTGTCATGCCTTGAACTATCAAAAGTCGCAGACTGCGGCTTTTGATAGTTCAAGGCATGACAAATCGTGAGCAGGCAAAAGGGTCATTCGTTGATCTGCACTATCATTGCGTAATATATTTTAAAATGCCATAAAGCTAGCATTTATCTTTTCTCGTAGTTGTTATGGGCAGGAAACTTCGCATACTGGGTTGCATTCAACTGGTGATCGTCATAATTGTGAGCAGCGTATACTTCTCACTGTTCCATCAACCTCCACCTGAGGAAATACTCGAAAACCAGAATGCTCAAGTGAATCCAAAAAGCTTTGAACTGGACCCGTTGAAGGCTCACACCATGGCTGAAATAGCTGAGGCAGCCTGGGAAAAATGGATCTATCAGCACGGATATGTTCCTGTGGGTAGCATCTACGACGGCCCGTGCGGTAAGTTAGTACAACCTAGTCACTAAGGCTACACTGAGTGGTGACTGACCGCGAGCTTATACTTATCAGTTGCAGTAGATGACATCGATATGGTTATCAATTTATAATCAGCCGTATTTACTGTTCAGGGAATGCGGAAAATGTCCTGATTGGAAAACTTGTGTTGCTCATAGATCCTGAAACTGACCAACTCAAAGTTCGTCTGTGTTCAAACACTTCGTTTGGTAAGTTCACACAACAGATTGTTTTGTCCTAAATGCTCGCAGCAAGTCATTAGATAAAGAACCTTCATAAATAATAGATTATCTCTAAATTTCATAATCTCCCATCAACAATAACAGAAGTTAATCACACTCATTTCACTCCAACTTCCTGCTGCCTGTCACTTCAAGTAACCTCCACAGCAGGTTACTTACGGGGGGGGGGGGGCGAAGAGTAGCAGTAGCGCTATCTACGACACAATTTTCCAACTAAAATGTAATTTATGAAAAAAATGAATTTTTGTGCAACATTTACCTCCTGGTTTTGCTCCCTCATTCTCGGTTTTGACTGCTGACTGCTGCCGGCGCTTGGACTAACAATGCTCTATTTTTATGCCAAAATAAATCAATCAATATTGTGAATAGTTTTGATCTGTTGTCGTCATATTCCTAACTCACGCAAATGTAATAATGAAGTAACATCAATAGATTGCTCTTCCGTTTCTGTGACTTGGTTTTATGCAACTTTTTTGTTTATGATGCCGTTTAGTGAGCAAACGAAAAAGTGCATTGATACATGCGAGTTTACAGACTATCTATTTATAGTAACTGTTGTATAGTGTGGTTTATATTGTGGTATACGGTGCACGATGTACTCTGTACCATGCACTCTGCACTATACACTACTGTGGTGTGTATTGTGTCTGTGACCCTTCAGTCGGGGTATGTGCTTTGTTAACAATAAGCAGTACCCAGAGAAAGACAGTGAAGCATGTAGATTAAAAGAAACTGGAAATCTGAATCGGAGAAATTACAAGTGCAAATATCTTTGCAAGTTGGCGCCTTTGACTTGCAACGTAATCTCTCTAGCCAAAGTTGTAAAAAAAAATAGTTTGGCCAATAGCGAGTATTTTATGAATACATTACATTTGGTGGACCAAAACAGCCAGAGCCAAAAAATGGTCATAAAATTTTATCAAAAATTGCTAATCAAAATATATCAAGTGTGAGGTTTTAGGCACTGTAGGTGAGTTTAAATATTCTTTTAAAAAAAACCTAGCTCGCGTTGAGTAATTCAGAATGTTCTTTTAGATATTTTTGACATTTATTGAGACAGCTTTGGACTAAAATGCAAATGGAGTGTCGACACTTTTAGGATTATATGTTATATTGAAAAATAATTTTGTTTTAATTGATTTTATTACAATGCCGGTTTGTTACTAATAAATGAGTCAGTGTGCGGAGAAATGGGTGTGTCTAGAGCCGCTAGATGTTTGTTGTAGATGATCCAATCTACTTTGGTAAGATCAACATCATAGTCCACTACAACGACAATGAGTTCTACAACAATGCTAGAGACTTGTGTGATGCAGATGAACAGCTCAAATGCCCGATGAGGAGAGGGATTCACCTGTTTTTGAAGGATTGGAAGGTGCCACCCCTACTTCCCAAGGTTGGTTATGGGTCCCTGAGGTGCCACCCCTGCTTCCCAAGGTTGGTTACGGGTCCCTGAGGTGCCACCCCTGCTTCCCAAGGATGGTTATGGGTCCCGGAGGTGCCACCCCTGCTGCGTACCTTAGCCAGTATAGACAATTGTACTATGATGGGATGAAAAGAAAGGTTGTTGCACCTTGTTTGACAGAAAACAGCTTTGACACAATTGTTTATACAGACGTAACTAAAAATCATTTTTTACTGTGATGGAAAATGGTGGAGGAGAACAGATTTGTCAAATTCTAAAAATAAAATCTGCGATTGATTCCTAATTCTGATCCTTCCTCATTATTTTGTTGTTTGATATGTTTGAGAATTCCAAAACTTAATCAAAGACCACTCGTTGAATTAACGACTAAATTTTATTCATGCGGCGGGGTCAGCTTCTCCTAACTAAGGAGTCGCTAAGCTATAAAGTCAAACTTCACTATTTGTGAGAGAATTAAATGTCTATTTGTCTAATACACTAAAAGGGCAACTGACAATAGACCATAATAGGAATTGTCTTCTCCCACAGATAAAACTATTTGAGTGTTACTTAGCGCAGCCAATCAGTTTAAGCTGTTGCAAGTTTACTTGACGTTGTTGTAGGGAAAGTATGATATAAAGGGCTGGGTAACCAATCAGAAGGACAAAACAGTCATGTGTGTGCTTACAACGCTAAACATATGATTATTTCAAAGAACAACTGCTCAAGAATACCGGGTCATTCTCCCCATACAACTAAATGAAGTAATCTCTTTAGGACCTGCAAAAAAACCAACTCATCTCTCTGGACGTAGTCACCCACATCGACGGTGGCAAAATAAATTATTAAACATATGAACAGCCACGACATAAGGTGATACTACCATCTATGCTACATAATAATGTAGCCCACAGCTCCCTCAACAGGTGTGAGTGGGTCTCATAATAGACAACTCTGTGAGTTGCATATCTACACTACAACCAAGTTCTCTCACTATTTCTGTACAGTGTACTGGTTTTGTATGAAACTAGCTTGGCTTCTCACAGCCCAGCCATTGCGTATTTATTTCACGTTTCACAAATCTCACATTCTTACACAGAATATAACTGTAGACATGCTAGATAGAAATATAACATTACAAACAACTAAAAATGCAGACAATAAATAAATAGTAAAACACAATCAATAGTAACCCCAGAGACTCCTGAATAAAGTTTATTTGTTTTTGTTTGTTACATAATAATATGAATAAATAAAACACTCCGTCTATATAAAAGTTTATTTAAGCTTTGGAAAGTAGGCTGTAGCCAAAGCATTGTGGGGATTCACCTGCTCTTTGCTTATCCTCGGTTTAACAGGAAGTAAAAGTGGATCCGCTGTGTTAGTCATCCAGTTTCTAGGTTTGAGGGGAGCGGCCGCGGGCCCCGATGTAGCGGGTAGATACTTGGCATCAACCACAGGCTCACTAAAGCAAACAGGACAGTGCAGTAAGCAAGTAGAGTGAAGGACAACAGACAGATCAATAACGAGGTCAAGGTTATTACTGCTCACTTCTCTTTGCCTTCCTCATTGAGAGAATCAACAATTGGCGTGCTCTTGTACTTTGGTTGAGGAATCGTAGACGCAGGGTTAGGTGTAAGCTCACTAACTGGTTCCTGCAATGTATGTCATAACAGTCTGGTCAAACACTTATACAGAACTGGTGGGTACAGACAACCGTTGGTGAGGTGGGAGAGACAGTGAACAAAGGTACAACCTGCCAGGTGGAACAGGCTATCGACAGCCAAAAAAAATTCAAGTTACTACATGCAGACTTACAGGAGTTTTATTGTTGGACCGAGAATTGGAATGCTGAGCGAAAGACACTGTATGTGTAGGTATAGACGCTGACACTCTGGTCCTGCCAATCTGTACCTGATCCAACTGCTTGTTCAACCACGAAATCACTGAAGCGTAACAATAAAGTATATAGAGTTACTAAAGTATACAGTACAACTGTTGTACAATAATGTATAACTAATACTATATACAATACAGCTACTGTACATCAAAGTGTATTTCCTCAAAAACTAAGGATATAGCAAAGACACAATTGTTATATTTTACAGCAATAAATATTTATTTTCTGTTATTTAAGTTTTACAGAGATTAGTAATTCAAAACAACTCAAAGTTGATACACGAGAACTTCACTGTTCTGTAGAACAATCAACACAATTTTCTACAGTACGAGCCCGTGGAAGTTTCTTTTCAATATCCACAGCTAATATCAACAGAGTTAAAATTTTATAAGAAATATCCCAAGTACCAACAATAAATTCTACTTGTTGCAGTCCCAAAGTTTCACTGCGAAGACTTTTGCTTGAAAAAATTCGCTGTCATTATCCTTTCATACACCGACCCATGACAATCACCTCCATTGCTATAATTTTAATTATTTATCTTTATTTATAAAATCAGTCAAGCAATAGTGAAACCTATAATCAATAGAGAAATGAAATTGATTGAAGCAATCGATAGTTCCCTATCTATATATATAAAGAAGCTGATTTGAAACAATGTAATAAGAAACAATACGCATGCCGATATCTATTTGCCTTTTCATAGCTGGTCTCACACCAATTCATGCTCAGCTGTGGATCGGTATTGGGTGTTTTTCACCAACTCACACCCCCCCCCCTCCCACCTAACAAGCTTCTAGTACTGCTACTAGGCTATACAACCCAACTATTACTTGCTAACATTTCAAGTTATCGTTAAAATGCCTGACTTTTAGAGATTATTCAGTTATCGGTAGCTCCACATACAACACCTGCCTGTTGTAGTCACACACTCTATGTCTACTACACATATAACACCTGCCTGTTGTAGTCATATACTCTATGTCTGCTACATATATAACACCTGCCTGTTGTAGTCACACACTCCATGTCTACTACACATATAACACCTGCCTGTTGTAGTCACACACTCTATGTCTACTACACATATAACACCTGCCTGTTGTAGTCACACACACACTATACCTATACTTACCATTCTCATTACTGGCTATCTTCTTATCAGACTCGGCCTTCTGTGACTCCAGCTCCTCCAGTCTAATCTTCATTTCCTTCAACTGCAACATTACCATGAGAGCACGGGTCAAGGCTGTACAGAGGTCAAGGCTATACAGAGGTAAAAAGTTCAGACGTGTACACACACCTCATTGTTACTTCTCGCTAGCTCCTCTCTGAGTCTACTTCTCTCTGTGTCCGTTTGCTCCATTGCCTTCTCTTTCTCCTTGAGGACTTGCTCCTGTTTGAGAGCAATCTGTGACCTCAGCTTCAACTGGACGATAGAACAAACAGCTCGGTGCACTTTTTTGTGTGAGAAGCAGAAAACACTACAACTATCTGGGAACAAGTAGATTATGCTATATAGGGCAGTGTAACGCAGCAGCGCCAACCTTTGCATAAACAGTCTTATTGTCTTGTTGAAGTTTACGAATTATCTCATTGGCTTTGACAATCTCGTCAGACAGAGTCTTTGTGTTGATCTCCAGTTGGGTTACTCTAGACTTGCTCATTGCTAAGTCTTCCTCCAGTAGTTTCTACACGAGAGGGAGAGAGAGATAGCAATGTGACTGTATAGCACACGATACAAAACCAAAAGTGCATATAGACAAGCACCCACCTTCTGTGCCTGCTCTGCATGTAACAGGTCACCTGAGTTGGCCACCACAGTATTCTTGTCATTCAGCTGCTGCTCCAGCACAGCAACTCTGGTCAGCAGCTGATTCTCCGATTTTTCCTGCCTGTAAAAAACGATGGAAAAACATTCACTAAACAGGCTCAACAAGTGTGGAAAGCGATAGTCTGCAAAAGAGATACCCACAAAGTACAGAGACAAACAAATCACAAAGGGACACACCCACAGTAGCAGAGACAAACAGATCACAAAGAGACACACCCACAGTAGCAGAGACAAACAGACCACAAAGGGACACGTCCACAGTAGCAGAGACAAACAGACCACAAGAGACAAACCCACAGTAGCAGAGACAAACAGACCACAAACAGACACGCCAACAGTAGCAGAGACAAACAGACTACAAGAGACAAACAGACCACAAAGGCACACGCCCACAGTTGCAGAGACAAACAGACCACAAGAGACAAACCCACAGTAGCAGAGACAAACAGCCCACAAAGAGACAAACCCACAGTAGCAGAGACAAACAGACTACAAGAGACAAACCCACAGTAGCAGAAACAAACAGCCCACAAAGAGACAAACCCACAGTAGCAGAGACAAACAGACTACAAGAGACAAACCCACAGTAGCAGAAACAAACAGCCCACAAAGAGACAAACCCACAGTAGCAGAGACAAACAGACTACAAGAGACAAACCCACAGTAGCAGAAACAAACAGATCACAAAGAGACACACCCACAGTAGCAGAGACAAACAGACCACAAAGGGACACGTCCACAGTAGCAGAGACAAACAGACCACAAGAGACAAACCCACAGTAGCAGAGACAAACAGACCACAAACAGACACGCCAACAGTAGCAGAGACAAACAGACTACAAGAGACAAACAGACCACAAAGGCACACGCCCACAGTTGCAGAGACAAACAGACCACAAGAGACAAACCCACAGTAGCAGAGACAAACAGCCCACAAAGAGACAAACCCACAGTAGCAGAGACAAACAGACTACAAGAGACAAACCCACAGTAGCAGAAACAAACAGACCACAGAAAACTAGTACCTGTGTAGTTCAGACTCAAGATCTGTGTTATCTTTACGCATCTGCTGCACATCCAGTCTCATCTTTTTTCCTTCATCTTCAGCCACGGAAAGTTTTGAAGTCAAATCTCTGATCGACGCATCATTGACAAACTTGGTTTCGGTTAACTCCTACAGCACACAAAGTGAGTGACCAAACCATCAGTATACGTAGCTCTCAGTCACTTGACAGCCAACTAGTGGAACTAAATCTGACTCTACCTTATTCTGGGTGTCGAGTTCATAAACTCTGGCCTCCAACTGCTTCACAATCTTCATAT
This sequence comes from Cryptosula pallasiana, assembly GCA_945261195.1. Taxonomy (NCBI): domain Eukaryota; kingdom Metazoa; phylum Bryozoa; class Gymnolaemata; order Cheilostomatida; family Cryptosulidae; genus Cryptosula; species Cryptosula pallasiana. Next base: position 5,803,929 of record OX183139.1, read on the forward strand.
GAGCCTGCTCGAGGTCTCTCTTTTCTTGCAAGAACCTCTGCTGTATCTGTGACTGACTCTGAATCAATTCAGTGTAGACATCAATGCATGACAACAAAAGCAGTGTGAGAGACGTAGTATAAGAACATATGTGTAAGTAATGGTTACTTTCAAAGCCTCCTCTTTCTCACTGTTGATGTTATGAGCATTCTTGGCATGGATCTCAGATAGTTTATTCTCCCATTGTAACTTCATGCTAGCAAGTTCAGCATTACGGGCGGAGAGAGCCTGCAAACGGTACACTAATAGATGTCAAAGCGGGACGAGATAGAGGCTTATGAACGTGTAGAAATATACTCAGTTATTTCCTGACCTCTTCAGTAGTTTTAAGAGAATTGCGCAAACTGGATTCAGTATTTCTCAGCTCATTAGTCAACCTCTCATTCTGCTCCTACAAACACACACCCAGCTAGTAACCAGGGTGATGTACTGACAAAGATATCAATACGCTACAGGCCAAGAAAGATCACCATAAACTTTACATGAACCAGTCAGAGATAATCAAGACTAACCTTGTACTCCTTCAAACATTCAGAAAGAAACGTTTTAACAGCTTCGTCATTGCCTGGTACCACATTGAGTGAAAGGTGTGTTAAATGTTTGAATGGATTTGTCTCCACAATATTAATAGTGGCATTACCATCTTTCAATAACAGCTGCAGTATAAACCTAATGAATAAATTAAACAATGATACGCGTGTTGTAAATGTGTAAGCAATATGCCACTTCACTACAGAAGCTGCTCACTTGGGAGCTTCTTTTATCTCTTCGTCTAAGCAAAGATTCAGTAGACCTGTGAGCTTTTGAGGAAATGAAGGAAAGTCCACCAGCAATCCTTGATTTGATTTTAGTCTAAAATGTAGAATCATATATCAACCCGACCATGACCATACTAATCTACTTTACAAAAGTGAATTTTATCAGTCAAGTCCAAAATCACTTGGTAAACTTTCAAAAACAATGAAATTAAAAGCCAACAGCTCAGAGATTGGCTTACGTTTGAAAGTCTTCCTCATCTAACTTAAGCGTGTATAGAAAGAAGCTATTCTTGCTGTCAGTTAGCTGTACATGCATATACTTTTTCTGCAAAGGTGCTGCAGATGTCCTCACACTAATAGATATGTCCAGAGATGAAAGTCTGGAACAAATATTATGATGACATTCAAATGATAAATAAGTGATAAGAACAATTTTTATTTTATCAATTAATAGTAATATAATTACAATGCACCTCTAATTCAAACCCCCCCCCCTTGACATAAAGTTTTGCTTAGAACTAATAACATTCATTATAAGCTCAATAAAAAATTTAATATTTATCATAATATTTAATAGCTTGACGGTAAAATTCATCGTAAAAAAAGTAACAATAATAAGAATAACATAATAACACTGAGCTTCAAAATTTATTTTTTTGGCTTTATTATTACAATAAATATTATTACTCATATACATAAATAATAATACTTATTAATTAATAGTAAATAAATAAGCATAATAATAATTAAATATTATCAATTATTATTTATAATAATTATTATAACAATTCAATAATAAATAAACAAAAATAATATCATAATTAATAATAATCATAGAAATAATCATTAACAATATGATTTTAAAATTATGACCAACCAATGCCCAAAGCATTAATTCATAATAAATAAATTGATAATAATAATGATAATGAAGATAATAATAATTAATATAAATAATAATAATCAGCAGCAGCACTACAACAACAATCAATTAATTATTGACTCCATTGATAAAATTCATGCTATTTATTATTATTACTAGACGCACACACACAAACAACCACTACTATTAATTCATTATTATTATTAATTAAATTAATACTACTTTTTTAAGGGAGGTTTGTTGTTGTCAGAGAGGAGGGTAAAGAAGAAGAAGAAGAAGGTAATAATTTTTTATTATAAAATTAATTATTATTATACTGTAAATTTCAGTATGATACATGACCGCATTACCTGTCTTCAAAATCTTTGCTTTTTACTTGGAAGCGCAAGGATTTGCTAAATATAGTGTCAGCCATCGGGGAGGCAATTAAATTAACAAGAAGATGATACACACTACTATTTTCAACAATAAAAGCTGCAGGGCTTTTTCAACTTAGCGCTGCACGCCGGAAACCAAAGATGATTGGGTCATTTACCAAACATAATTTCATTGGGTAGTTCTGGGAATGCGTCGTTATTATTGGACAGTAAATATAGGAGCAGAAGATAACTCCAAATACTATTGACTCAGCTGATGAAAATTTTACCCAATTTCATAACTCATTCCAAATGAACTGCTCAGCTACAAAACAGCTCATTCACAGACCGAGTGCATACTCAGGCCGAGTACATACCCAGGCCCAAAACAACAAGGAATGACGCTAACCAGTAGCGAATTGAATAGTCAAACAACTGTTGAGTAGAAAAGTCTACAAGTTTTATTGAAGAATCCTATAGAAAAAGTAGTGCATTGCAAGCTGATACGTACAATATAAAACATTCAACAGATACTCGCTATTCATATATACATGTATGTGTATACTATGGTGCACCAAAATGCATAATTCTCACAAAAACCTATATGATATTTTGCGCATAGAGTAAATAAAATCGCACATAGTTAACACAAATAGACGCAGGAAGTAGGAAAAGTACAGTTAGAGGTCACAATATCAATGTCTGTGAGACAGCTCTGCCAGCAGGAAGCCGTTGCTCCAATTGAATGTATTGGAATGAATAATTATTCCTTCTCTCTGTATCACCGAGCATGTTGCACAGCAGGGCCTGCAATCAGAGATGGTTATGTGTAAGGTATACCATGTCAACAACACAGGTAAACAATACAGGTAAACAATACAAGTAAACAATACAGGAAAACAACACAAGCAAACAAAACAGGTAAACAACACAGGTAAACAACACAGGTAAACAACACAGGTAAACAACACAGGTAAACAACACAAGTAAATAACACAAGTAAACAACACAGGTAAACAACACAAGTAAATAACACAAGTAAACAACACAGGTAAACAACACAAGTAAACAACGCAAGCAAACAACGCAAGTAAACAACACAGGTAAACAACACAAGTACACAACACAAGTAAACAACACAAGCAAACAACACAGGTAAACAAAACAGGTAAACTAAACTCTTACCATGTACATAAGCACGTCTTGTAGATGACTGAAGGCCTCACAAAGTGTAAAGTTGTTTCTAGCCTGCTCCAGTACCTGTAGACCCTCCAGTATCACTGCAACATCAACACTTCAATCATGGACAACAGTGACTAGTGATGCATAATATTAACTTCAAATCAAAGCGATATAATAATTATTACCTGGAGTTGGCTAACAATTAGAAAACACAAAACTTGAAAAAAATAAACTTTTGGTTTGAAATACTACTAAAAGCATACGTGGAACTGCTAGACATGACATCAGACCACATTTGAAAAGAGGAATCAATTGAAGAAATAAATGCCAAGTCCCAAAACCATGTGCTGACGTGGCACATGTATTGAACACATCTCAACCACTACATACATGGAGGTACACTTGGACTGGCTACCACTACATACATGGAGGTACACTTGGACTAGCAACCACTACATACATGGAGGTACACTTGGACTAGCTATCACTACATACATGGAGGTACACTTGGACTAGCTATCACTACATACATGGAGGTACACTTGGACTAGCTACCACTACATACATGGAGGTACACTTGGACTAGCAACCACTACATACATGGAGGTACACTTGGACTAGCTACCACTACATACATGGAGGTACACTTAGACTAGCTATCACTACATACATGGAGGTACACTTGGACTAGCTATCACTACATACATGGAGGTACACTTAGACTAGCTATCACTACATACATGGAGGTACACTTGGACTAGCTACCACTACAGAGAGGCCTTTTGTGTATGAGATGCAAGAATGGATTTAGTATCATGTGGAATATATAATTCACCACTTAAAAGAAAAAATGAAATGCATAGATAAAAAGTGTAATTCACTAAAAAAGCTCCTGCGATACAATAATTTTGTTTTGATATTGCTTAGCGATAGACAAGGTAAGCCAGAAATACTTAAATTGCGCTAAAACAGAAGCAATGAAAAAACTTCATTGAGCAGTCACATCACAGGCTATATTAGCGGATAGATAAATGGCTATTTTGACTAGCCAAAGCATCTTCCAGAGTATTGTGTGAGTTGTCTTCCCCAATCCCATGGAAGAGAGAAGACAACCCTTAGACTAATAGCAAACAGTGACAATAGGATTGTGGTGCAATGAGTGGACAAAGATAGTCAAATAAACACCTTGAGTGCGTACATCAGATGATTGAGACTTAGCCCTAGCAACCTTGCACTTTGTGTATACAACTTGCGCGCGTCCCTTGTCATAGCATGATCCATGTATGAGGAATGTGGGCAAATATTGTGTCATTATAGTAAATGCTTCATCTGCATTTCCACTCATCAACTGAATAGCAGAACAGAAACTTTATATGTCTGTGTATGTACAGACATAGACATGCATAGACATATACATAAATAGAGATATACATAAATGGACATATACAAAACATACCCATGTAAGTAACACTCTGAAATGGTACAGAGTACTTACCTGTACATATGCTGCGTAGTATTGACAAATGGCATGCAGGTACATAAGGTGATGCTCTGATGTCATCAGCAGACATTTCATTATATACTTTTTAGCGTTTACATTATCTTCTCTTTCTATATACAGATGTATGAGCTCTAGCGTGACTCTGCAATATCACACCAATCAACTCAAGCCAACAAGCCAGTTAGTTATTTTGTGTTGTACAATAAGGCAAAAGATTACAAAATAGCTCGTTGAATAAACCATGAGCAGACAACTCTTAATATCAACCTTGACCATTCACCATGAAAAAGCTAAATTGACTTTTGTAGCAGACAACTAGAGTAGAGCAGGCAGTGCAATACTGGGTTCACGATGTGACAACTCCGATAAAAGAAATAATATTTTATTCATTGAACTTGTACCTAGCTTTCATCTCAGCGTTAGCAAATGATGAATTCTTCAAGTTATCTGACTTGAGAATTCCTTCAATAATTTTCAAGGACTGTTGGTAGCAGCCTTGCATCGTGTACAGTCTGGCTCTCCTAAAATGCAACCGAAATCTGTCTGATGTAATGTAGGCAAAACATACAATAACTCCATTAACTTGGAAAGATGCCAATCCAACCGGAGACCAGCTATGGGGACTTTAACTGTAGCAACTTCACGCTACACCTAAACAGACCGGTTGGTTGGTGATTTAATTATCATCAGCTTAGATGCAGCTGTAAATGAGTTTGATCAAACCAGAATAACATTGTGCATGACTAATCATAAAAACGGTTAGCCACTCAAATTGAAACAGTTGTGGCTGTTGACCAGTTTGATTACTCAAACTGTTGCCTCCTCATTGACGATTTATTCCCGGTGATCGGGTTTGTTTACATGTTGGTATGATGGCATTGAAACAAATAAACAAACCTGATGGCAGCCTCTAGAATATCCAGTGCCGTCAGACTATCACAGGCTTGAGCCAGTGCTTCTGTATCATAGTGATAGAACGCTCTATCTGATAGCTGGCACTGTTCCACTCGACTCCAGATTTCACTGAAATTGTACGGCCTTGGGAAGTTGTCCTTGGCTAAAGTGAGAATACTTTCTGCACAATCCTGCTTTCCCTGCAAATGTGAAAACTAACTAGTAGTATATATAACTAGTAGTACATATAACTAGTAGTATATATAACTAGTAGTACATATAACTAGTAGTATATATAACTAGTAGTACATATAACTAGTAGTACATATAACTAGTAGTATATATAACTAGTAGTACATATAACTAGTAGTACATATAACTAGTAGTACATATAACTAGTAGTATATATAACTAGTAGTATATATAACTAGTAGTACATATAACTAGTAGTACATATAACTAGTAGTATATATAACTAGTAGTATATATAACTAGTAGTACATATAACTAGTAGTACATATAACTAGTAGTACATATAACTAGTAGTGTATATAATTAGTAGTACATATAACTAGTAGTATATATAACTAGTAGTACATATAACTAGTAGTATATATAACTAGTAGTATATATAACTAGTAGTACAACTAACCTGATAGAAATGCTGATTAGAAAGAACACAAAGTGCTAGACATTCAGCCTCTGCACAATGGGGAACACTCTGTTCAGACGAGTCAGTATGTAGAACGTTGTGAGAGGTGAGACTGCTCATATTGCTAGAAAACAACCAACCAATGAGATAATTATACTCAAAGTTATTAGAGAAAAACGCGCAACCTGTGCAAAAAAATTATTACTGGGGAATTCCAAAAAATAATTATTGCGGGCTTATATAAAACAATGGACAAATTCTGGAAATCCCCGTAATTAATTGGGGTTTCCCAACTGTTTGAAGACTTTCGCAGTCTGCGCGTTTTTCTCTATTAGAGAAAAACGCGCGGACTGTGAAAGTTTTCAAACAGTGGGGAACCCCCAATTTATTACGGGGATTTCCAGAATTTGTCCATTGCTTTATATAAGCCCGCAATAATTATTTTTTGGGATTCCCCAGTAATAAATCTTTTGCATAGGCTGCGCGTTTTTCTCTATTATTAACTAATAAATCTATGATGAGGTAAAGATTAGATACTATTGATGAAACATTCACTGAGTTATAGACGGATAATAGAGAAAAAGGCGCAACCTGAGCAAAACTTTTATTACTGGGGAAACCCCAAAAAATAATTAATACAGAAAAACCCGGAACCTGTGGAAAAGATTTATTACTGGGGAATCCCAAAAAATAATTATTGCGGACTTATATAAAACAATGGACAAATTCTGGAAATCCCCGTCATTAATTGGGGTTTCCCCACTGTTTGAAAACTTTCTCAGGCTGCGCGTTTTTCTCTATTTTTTCTTTAATAGAGCCCTCAATCTTGATTTAACAAAATCTGTTGAGAAGTTGTGCTCTCGTTAATTCAATCTATAGTATAAACATAATAAATGCTAACTTGGACGCAGTTTTTTTCGACACACAACATGTATGGCCATAAAGTGTAGTTACAAAAACTTGGCTTGTTTGGATAGAAATAGGGAATCCCAGTAATAGTCTATGTGCAGAGACTTTTCAGACCATAAAACATAAGGGTCGCAATCGTTTTTATTTTTACAGTTTTTAGAGGAGTTTCGGTGGAGTTGGCGTTTCATTCTACTCCTGGTAAATCTGCTACTGTGGACACACACTGGTGTCCACACGACATGTTACAACCTAAAGCAAGTTTATAGTTGAAGAATTATGTGAAAGTTTACAATTATCGGAAGATTGGGAATACTATAAGAAATAATTTATCTGTAAAGAAAACGCCAAACTGGCATTTCCGCCGACGTCACTGTACAACAACAATAGTCAGCAATTCAGAATTCAAACCTATTTGACGGAAATACTACGCAAAAGAAAATGAAACTAAAAAACTATTTTAAAACCAGCCACAAATCAACATGAGCTAATGGGGTTGTAACGCTGAGAGTTATTAAACGTCAGCTAATTTATGGGTTATCTAGCGCTCTCTGGCACTTGAGGGGAAGAAAACTCCCTAAAAAGTTACATAACAAACCAAACATGGTCAAACATCTTTCAAAACGTACTGTAGCACGTGTTAGGAAAACCTCGTTTGAAAATGCGAGAACAGAGACAATATAATTCATTCAATTACAAAGTCCACCACCGAAGCTCGTTTATACGTACCGGTTGCCATAGTAACTCCAAAGAGAAGAGGATAACGCCATCTGGGAGAGAGCAGATGTTGCTTTAGAGTTGTTATGTACTGGCAGACGAACGTGTTTGGTTTGAAATGATAAAGCCTTTGCTAACTCATCAAACACCCTGCAGAAAAATGTACAGTAGCATTAGCCCCATATATGACAAGTGATAGCCTTAGACCCAGGTATACAGTAGGTATTAGCCTTAGACCCAGGTATACAGTAGGTATTAGCCTTAGACCCAGGTATACAGTAGGTATTAGCCTTAGACCCAGGTATACTGAGAACAAGGTAAACAGTAAATGATAGCTTCAGAACCAGGCATAAAACTCAATTACACTGACATCTGAGGCAGCTTGGTAACAGACGTGTGCTGTAGAGTTTTAATAAGACATCCTGTTACAGAGAGTTCCCAGAATGCAAGTGCAGGAGAACTACTGTGAAGATTGCTCACATCAGATAGATGCTCCAACCAAACCTACAACAGTAGTAGGTGTGCACAGGTAATAGCACACTGACCATTGCCAACAGTGAGTATAGTGTGCACAGGTAATAGCAAACTGACCATTGCCAACAATGAGTATAGTGTGCAGAGGTAATAGCAAACTGACCATTGCCAACAATGAGTATAGTGTGCAGAGGTAATAGCACACTGACTATTGCCAACAATGAGTATAGTGTGCACAGGTAATAGCACTCTGACTATTGCCAACAATGAGTATGGTGTGCAGAGGTAATAGCACACTGACCATCGCCAACAATGAGTATAGTGTGCAGAGATAATAGCACACCTACCAGAGCATGCTGGAGGCAAGTCTTATCATTGGTTTCTTGGGCCAGTTTGATTGCCTCCTTCACAGAGAGCAAAGCAAGATGTCTGTAATACAACACAGTAGTACAACACTGTAGTACAACACTGTAGTATAACACTGTAGTATAATACTGTAGTATAACACTGTAGTATAACACTGTAGTATAACACTGTAGTATAACACTGTAGTATAACACTGTAGTATAACACAATAACATCACACTAACCGATGACCAAAGTGAGCATAAAGAGATGCCAAGTTCAGTGAAGCGTATCGAGAGCACCTGTTGAAGTCTTCCGTACTGCTTTCCTTAGAGCCCAACCTGTCACCAGCCTGAGCTATCTTGTCAAAGTACCTGTGCAGAGACTCCTTGGCACCTGCGTACTCCTTCACCCTCATGTGGTTCAGGTACTTTACATAATGCTATAATAGTAGCAGTGCGGTCTCATGTTGTATCTATCCTAATGTCACATGACATACCCCCCCCCCCGTCGTACTAGTAACTTATAATCTACTCACAACCCTGTGCAGCAGAGGGTAGGCTCTGAGCAGCTGATCCAACTCTTCATTAACTGCTGCCGAGCTGCCGCAGTCTCTCATATTCTGTTCTAACATGAAGGCCTGTAATAGAGGTGAGTGTAGGGGTATAGATGGCACACAATGGAACAGCTACAACTACTATATGATAGATTACCCACCAGCTGTGTGACTCGCCTTTCTGCTTGCCATCTAGACGGTGTTGGTTCCATGGGTAAAACACTACAACAATTGTATAATACTACAACAGTTATATAACACTACAAGAGTTATATAACACTACAACAGTTATATAACACTACAACAGTTGTATAACACTACAACAGTTATATAACACTACAACAGTTGTATAACACTACAACAGTTATATAACACTACAACAGTTATATAACACTACAACAGTTATATAACACTACAACAGTTATATAACACTACAACAGTTATATAACACTACAACAGTTATATAACACTACAACAGTTATATAACACTACAACAGTTATATAACACTACAACAGTTATATAACACTACAACAGTTATATAGCACTACAACAGTTATATAACACTACAACAGTTATATAACACTACAACAGTTATATAACACTACATCAGTTATATAACACTACAACAGTTATATACCACTGTGACAGTTATATAACACTACGACAGTTATATAACACTACAACAGTTATTTAACACTACAACAGTTATATAACACTACAACAGTTGTATAACACTACAACAGTTATATAACACTACAACAGTTGTATAACACTACAACAGTTGTATAACACTACAACAGTTATATAACACTACAACAGTTATATAACACTACAACAGTTATATAACACTACAACAGTTATATAACACTACAACAGTTATATAACACTACAACAGTTATATAACACTACAACAGTTATATAACACTACAACAGTTATATAACACTACATCAGTTATATAACACTACAACAGTTATATAACACTACAAGAGTTATATAACACTACGACAGTTATATAACACCGCGACAGTTATATAACACCGCGACAGTTATATAACACTACAACAGTTATATAACACTACAACAGTTATATAACACTACAACAGTTATATACCACTACAACAGTTATATAACACTACAACAGTTATATAACACTACAACAGTTATATAACACTACAACAGTTATATAACACTACAACAGTTATATAACACTACAACAGTTATATAACACTACAACAGTTATATAACACTATAAGAGTTATATAACACTATATCAGTTATATAACACTACAACATATAACACTACAACAGTTATATAACACTGAGACAGTTGTATACTTACGTAGAAGTATGAACTGCACACTGACTAGTATTACTAACAATATCACGACAATATTTCACAAACTCTGTGATCACGGATGATATCACTTCCTCCAATGAGAGCATTTTAAATGCTACGAGCATGGACCGTACAACGATTCCTGAATATATAAAACATTGCCTGCTGTGGAACATTGCCATAGTGAGGTGCGTTTTGTTGTTAAGCAATGATGGAAATATTCCTTACCTGATTATGAAAAATTATTATGCTTACTTTCTATAGCGATAGTCATGAAATGAAGAGCAGAGTTTGAATTAATCGGTTTATTTTCACAATTCAGCTATCACTCGCCTCAGTAGTAAAAATTTCAGATAATATTTTTCTAACATAACAAATAATAATAATTCTGCACTAACCAGAGATTTACAATGTGTGGTGCTGTATGCTGATGAAAATTATTAAAATAATTGAATTATGACAGACCGATTAAGACTCCATTGTAGTAAAACAGTGTGTCACATAATAGGGAAAAACGCGCAACCTGAGCTAACTTTTTATTACCGGAGAAACTCAAAAATATTACGGCTGCGCGCTTATATAAATGAATGGGCAAAATTCCAAAATTCCCGTAATTATTTGGGGTTTCCCGATCGTTTGAAAACTTTCTCAGGTTGCGTATTTTTCCCTTATATGGACCAAGGCATTTTGCACATCTACCGATTACGCCTAAAAATTAAGAATTTCCCTATTTCCGTTTTCAGCTACATATCCCAATACAATCAGTAGCATTTTATTTGGCTAGATTTTGATCGTGATCAAAAAATCAGAAGACAATTTGTGATTTGAACAATCATATTACTCATCGTAGTTTTATTGTTTTCAATAAAAACTTTTCACGAGCGCAAGTATGTTTACAAAGAAGGGTCGTTTATGATCGCTTCTTTGTTGTTGCAAAGAATTTTATGGCTAACAATGACATCACATACAGCCATTTTGACCATAATGGGGATAGTGCCAATAGGTGTACATACGCCAGGAATCGCAAGATTTCCAGGTAATTGATTCTATGGACTGAAAATATAAATAGGTTGAGGACTTTTGTCAGTTCCCAAGTAGGATGCCCCAAACAGAAACTAATGAATAAAGTGCAAAGGATATCATCTTCGAGCCCATCGGTGACGTTTATTTTTAAAATGACAGAGAGGTTACTTTACATAAACTACCATCTTTGGCACTGATGTCACAGTCATACATTTATAGATAATTTTCATCTATAGTTACGGTATCTAAGGAAACACGCGTTTCTGTTTTTCAAAAATTCTTGCCACTTTTGTATTGGTAAAAACTGCTAGTTTTAACACTTTCGCAGGTTATTTTTCAATTTTTGCTTTAAAAATAATACGTGTTCTTTTATTAAATACAATTAAAACAAATAAACAAGAATATAAGAACAAATTAAATGGAAAATCTGAAACGTATCCTTGAATTTAATTTAATCTGGCGATAAACTGTTTCCGATAATTGAATCAATTGGTCGTCGTCCCCATTGCATGAGAATGGCAAGTAGGGGAAAAACAGGGAAAACAGTGTCGTCATTTCCGATTGGTAGGAGCGTATCAGTAGGTAATCGGTAGATGTACACGTAGGATAATTCCCACAAAAGTGTCATGTGACGTGCTTACCAACGACACTTGTCTTGTTAAGCACCGTAAAGTCTGTAAGTTCATTGCCCATGCTGTCTTTAATTGGAGCGTTCAACTGGTCAAAGAAAGCATAAAACGAGCAAATCTTTCCTTCAGCCAATTCACGAATAGATTTGTCAAAGTCACTAATAAGTTCTGGTGGGACGTTACTCTGTATTGCTGCCATCAGCTGACTCAGGCTCATGTCTGGTACCTGTTTGAAAATGAAAGCTTTACTCAAACCATTACAAAAATACCAGACTCCGGGACAGTAATACAAAGAGCACACTCGCACCTTGATCAGTTCCATAAATAAAAGCATCGATGACTGATGCGTATCGTCATTGAATACTCGCGATTGACCAAATGCTTTCCCTTCATCTTCACTTTTCAACTCCTACATAAAAAAATACCGAGAAAAATAAAATGTAAGAAAGAGGATGACGGCTTGAAATAATTTTGTTCGTCAAACGAAAAGACTAGAAAAATAAATATAAGAGATTACCAGATAACGCCTGACAAGAGATAAAACACATATTTTGTAAGGAGTTATAGTGTCCTGCAGTAAATGCCGAGACGATTGAAGTTCTGGTTTGATTCGTTGGTCTGGAGAACTTGTTTGTTGAATCTCTGCAGCCAAGGACATGCTTTAAAACGATCCGCAAATCTAAATGAGTAAACATTATTTATTTTCCTTAGGTTTCACTTACTTTTTATGCCTCAGCTCCACTGTAAAACAAACAAGTCAAACAATCAAGTTATTAAGAAATATTTTGCTAGTGCGTTTAAATCACACGGTCAATTAAATTATCTAAATACAAGTTGAGGTTTTTTCTTACCAAATACTTGTGTGCACACTAGTGATTTATGTTTGTTTATGCATTATCAGAGATTTATTGCAATAGTAAGATAGCAATTTTAATTAAAATAAGAAAGAAAATAGCATGGGCTATATCTCACAATATTGCACAGATCACCTGACGTTATCTATTTGACAAGAGTTGAACGAAATACGTCGGTAGTCAGATAGTTAATATACTACACAAAAAATAATCATCACCCACGCTGACTGCAACGTTCTATCTTTCTATATATTAAATTTTCTTTTTCCAAGTCCAGTAAATGCCTATTTTCTTTCTATTATTGTAGTTTATTATCTGTAGGGCACACACATTTTCTACAATAAAAACAAATCGTTGGCCTCTTTCCTCAGACACTGTGGCCCCGTTTACACTGGGGCGTACCATAGCATAAATGCGCACTTTGTAAAAATATGAAGTTCGCAGTGAAAATGCCAGCTGTTCAAATAGGTTCACATCAATAATGGTTCCATATCGTCTCAAAACTGAAACGGGACTCAAGATGTTTTAATACAGATACAGAACTGGTGCGCTATATAAACGATCATCTAAACAGGTACTTTGGTGCGGACCAGTACCGAATCGTAGCTGTTATGAATTTTTATGATCTTTTCTAGCGTACTTTTGTAAACCGAGCCTTACTGAACCTGTCTAAAAGTGCATAGCTTGGTTTAGTTCGACTTCTAACTAGGTGAGCTGTACAGATCTGCTTTCAAGAAGTTGGCCATAATCACACAAAATTTTGCGAAATAAATCACCTCTATCTAAACCTAATCTCCATAGACATTGAAACAATCATAAACATTGTGAGATCTCCAAATATACAGTAATGAATGTGAGTGATAAGCAAATATTTTGAGTTAATACCAGCTTTGGAAATTTGGATTGAAGTTCATATGAGTGACACAAGCAATTAGGTAAAAGAGCAGTACCATCAAAGGTTGTGCTTGTTGTTATCCATTAAACAAAGCATAAAGTTGGATGTCAAGTAATTTTTCAATGTATTTATAACATGGTAAACATAGGATAATGGGTAAAATGCTGAATGTAAGTAATAAAAAATCCAGGCTCAACTTTCATTGGTAAACTGTTAACTGTAATTCAAGGAGATATTATCTGAACAGCAGAATAGCAAAGATCCATTTAAAATAAATCCTAAACAGAGGAATTCTTCCAATAGTTTGTAAAAACCGTGTGTCAAGAGCAATAACTATAACAATTATATAAGACAAAAATGATGTAAAGGGATGAGAGTAAAGCAGCAAAAAAAATGAAAAAAACACCGTAGGAGAGTGAATGAGGACAGGATGGAGGGCCACTGGAATTTATTGAATTTGATAGATGAAAAGAAAACAACAAGGAGACAATGTGGTGCCGAAAGCTCATGATGATGATGTTCAAATGTTGTTTGATTTATCATTGATCATTTTGATGATCGGTGATTGGTGATAATCAATAAAAATAATCATAAACAAATCAATGTGATTGTTGTTGTGATAATTTTTGACAAAGCTCATAATAATCATCCTCATCATATTCATTATTGCAACATATATTATTATATCTCAGTAGCAATTTATTGATCAATTATTATATAATAGTAACATATATTATTTAATAATATATGTTACTACTATACGTATAAATCACAATAATAATTATAATATTATCATTATTATTATTATAGCTATCAACAATCAATCAATTATATTATTATTTTATAATTATTACTGTTGTCAAGGTGGAGATAAGGAGACAGCCAATAACTACCGCCCCATATCCCTTACCAGCATCCCATGTAAAATGATGGAACACATTGTACTTGATTACATGAACCAAAAGCTGAATGACTTCCTCCACAATAAACAACACGGATTCAGAAGAGGAATGTCCTGTGAAACTCAACTCTGCACCACATTTCACGAGCTGGAAAAGACTGCAGAGGCAATAAAGACAACCCATGCTGTGGTACTGGATTTCAAGAAAGCCTTCGACAAGGTGCCCCATGCTCTGCTAATGCAAAAGCTGATAGCTATCCCTGATATGCACCCACAACTGATTAACTGGATCAAGGATTTCTTGGCACACAGAAGACAAAGAGTAGTGATCAAGGGAAAGTCTTCCTCTGAACTTGAGGTGACCTCAGGGGTTCCACAGGGCTCAGTGCTAGGTCCCATACTGTTCCTGATCTTCATAAACGATCTCCCACTGAAAGTAGACTGCAGTGTAAGTCTATATGCTGACGATACACTCTTGTATCAGCCTGTTGACACAAAAGAGGACGCTATAAGATTTCAGAGCAACATAGATGTAATACACAAATGGTCTGTAGATTGGAAGATGCCATTCAATGAGAAGAAATGTAAAGTCATAGCCTTCGGGGATCGGAACATAAGACCATCATACAAGCTTGGAGAAACTATGATGGAATGGACTGACACGACAACATATCTAGGAGTGGTGATGCAATCCAACCTCAAGTTTGACCAACATATGACGCTCAAGAGAGAAAAAGCCTCCAAAACTCTAGGAGCAATCAAGCACATACTGCATGAAGCCCCCAAAGAAGGTCGGTTACTAGCCTACACTAGCCTGTGTCGCCCAATACTGGAATATGCGGACACAGTGTAGGACCCATCCCAGACCAAAGACAGTGACTGTTTGGAGATGATACAGCACAGGGCTGTCAGATTCATATCCAGATTGAGAGGACGTGAGAGTGTAACTGAGGGGTGCTCTCAACTCGGTCTTCTACCTCTTAAACAGAGATGCAAAAATCACAGACTTGCTCTCCTGATGAAAATTCTGCAGGACGAAGAACAACATTCGTCACTCTCAATGGCATATGATGAAATAACCAAAGATCGCCAAAATGTGAAAATGATCTGCTAGCCAAGGTGAACTGACGTCTGTCTATGCAAACTCACAAGGCTACCATGGTAGCTTTCTACCGCGAACCATTAGAGACACGAAAGTGAACACACATTAACCAACAGAACACAGCATTTATCTGAAAGCAAGATGTTGTAGTCCAACCCCCTGAAAAGGAGGACTACCGTAACACCATTATCGACCAATTAACAGTGAATCGCTGTAACCCCTGTAGCCAAAACAAATTGCACACTGTTAGCCAAATGAGGCACCCCTCTATACATTTAGTGCTATTGAGTGTTCGAAGCCTTCAAAGGTATTCAAAGGTATATTATTATTGTTGTTATTAACAATGGTATTTCTTTTTATTTGAATAATGCTATCTACTATGATTGATTTTTATAATCAATTATTCGATGATAATGTAGTTATTAATAATAATTTAATCATTATTTTATTTATAATTGATAATTTTTTATCATTAATTTTATTGATTTATTATTATTCATTAAATTATTTATTAACCTCTGTTACCTCTGTGACAATAGGACACTCTAAATCACTACTAGGTGCAAGGGGAGTGCCTCAGGAGGAAAACAGTGTGCTACAGTGTTATTAAATGGTTACAGCATGTAGCTGGTTTCTGGTTTCTAGGTTTCTGGTAGCACTCTCATGTCACGTATAGTTCTAGGTAAAAAGCTGTTGTGAAGCATACTGGAGGTTGCATATATGGAAGTGAGCTCTCCACGGCTAGCAGCTCGTGTGACTATCGTTGTTTTAGATCTCTTATCGATTATTTCATCATAACTGGATGAGAGTACACTGTGTCGTTCCTCGTCTTGGAGGATTTTGGTAAGCAACGCTACCCTATGGTTTGCCTGCGCCTGGTTAACGTCGGGAGACCTAACTGTTCTCTGGCTTCACTGACACTGTCGCGACCTTTCAGATGACTCACAAATCTAACAGCTCTACTCTGAACACTTTCGATTGAGTTTATGATAACCTTGTTGGTAGGGTCCCACACTGTATCGGCATATTCTAAAATGGGTTTACATAGACTGGTGTATGCAAGCAGTCGGCTGTTTTTGAGCGTACTACCGAGTGTATATTTGATTGCACTCGAGATTTTACTAGCTTTCTCAGTTTTCAAGGCTATGTGTTGGTCGAAATGTAGATTGTGTTGAAGGATGACGCCTAAATATTTGGTGCTCTCCACTCATGAAATTTGCGAGGAGCCAAGCTTGTAATGTAACTTAGGTTTAGGATTTGGTCCAAAGCACATGGCATGACACTTAGTAGAATTAAAAGGCATTTTCCATCGTTGTGACCACCTTTGTACGGAACTAATGTTCTTTTGGAAGGCTACCATTTCATCGTCATTATTGACTTTTTGGTATAGTAAGGTGTCATCAGCGTATAAGCTGATACTCTACAGTTGACAGCGGCTGGTAAGTCATTGATGTACAGAAGAAAGAGGGTCGGCCCCAGCACCAAGCCCTGTGGTACACCACCAGACTTACATCAACTTACATCAATATCTGCAACACGCTAGACCGCCTAGGGGAGGGGGGGGGGGGGGGCAGAAGGGGCGTGCCCCATTTTTTCCCATTTGTTACCAGGGTTTGGGTACTTTCTTCCCGGGTTTTGGAACCAGGGCTAGCCATTTTAAGGACAGTGTGGAAACATTGTATCCATCCATGTGGAATAACTAGGGCGAAGCCAGCCTGTCGGCGTCTTTGGGCACATCATGATTCCTGAGGTCCCGTATAGTGCAGGGAATAAAACTGTTGTGGAAGGAGTTGCCACTTGCTTGGATAAATCGAGGAACTCCGCGCGAGTGTGCTCTCGTTTTGACTGTAGATTTTGACGGAGTCATTAGCTCGTCGTATGATTTACAAAGGGCGGGATGAGCCTCTTCTCTGGACAGGAATTTGTGCAGTAGTCTGATACGACACATCTTCCTTCTTTCCTGGAGTGGTTGCAACTTAAGCTTCTCCCTTGCCTCAGTTACTCCTTTTCTTCCTTTGATATCGCATATCATTCGTACACCGCGGTTCTCTTTGGACGATAATAATAATTAATTAACAACAATTAAGACAAGCAGGAATAATAACCAATATAAATAACTGGTGTAGAGAAGGCAGATGTGTCGACACTCACTGTTACCTGTCTATAACAGCAAAAAGACTAATCGCTAACAAACTCGACTATTCATTATTATGTATCCAATTCTTTAATGAAAATAGTATGAATCAAAATGGTACTAAGTCATCTCGACCCCAGGTAAACTTCGACCGGACACCTCACCCCGCACCAGTCATTTCGACCCCTGTCTCAACCTTACTCATGATCTTGAGGAATGATTTCGACTCGCACTCATATGAGCAACATTAGCCTTCACTGGCAAAAACCTTCGCGTTCATTTTTGGAGTTGTCCTACTTTTAAAAGAGATAACTCCTGTATTTTACTTGCATTTCTGATGGAATTATGTCATGCATTATAGAGTTCTCTCACTAATCAATCACATATTGACAAATAAATCACTATGCAAAACAAAACACTAAAGAACCACTCCATCTGCACAATTAGCTGTGACCAGCTGTTAAAGTTTTCTTAACAAAACTTATTCTTACATTGGACTGTATCACTAGTTTGTACAACTGATTAAATAAGCAACATGAAATCCACTTGACAATTAATGGTTTTTTACTAATGAGCTTCAAAAAATTACTGCATTAGAAATATTACATAGAATGTGCATATTTTTTGCATATAATATGGTACAAGTTATTCAGGCTACTAAAAACAATTGGTTTCAAACTTGGTTAAAAAATATATTCTTTATACCAACATATATGTTGCAGCAATACATAAAAACAGAAGAATACAATAACCTCAAGCCAGAAATATTTGTTAATTGCTTAAAATTTGTCAGTATTGTAGTATTATTACCAAACAATGTTAGTTCAAGTGGAAGTTCAAAGGCTAAAATGAAACTGAAATAATTCACTAGTGAATGTTATTGACCGTGTCTTCGTACGTTGGATAATGAAGACTTGAAGATTGTGCTTTATACTGCATGCCATCTCAATAGTATTGGAGAGAACTGCAAAATGAAAAACAAGTAACTACATACGGCGGTGTCCATATACCATTGCTGGATATTAATGAAGAGATTTATCAGTAGCGAACACCTTTTTTTATTTTAACTGAAAAAAAGACTAGCAAAGCATTGACTTGGAGTAAAAAGGAGTTTTTCAATTCACAAAAGGTAAATAAATAAGCGAAAACCAGAATAGTTAGCAAGCAGTTTGGAGTTGTCTTACCAAGGAAAGACAAATAACACTTAAACAGGAGTTTAAAACGGATTAACTTTTAAAATCTTGCCAAATTACAATTTGATAAAGCAAGAATTGAATTATATTATTTCCCATTTACAATATGACAAACAAAAACTAGGCAACGAGAGAGCGTCTATGTCACATGCATTTTTGTCAGTTTTTTAACACAAACGTAATGTGGTTATTTGCATGTAAAATATGTGAGGTAACTGAAAAAATTAACACTCGTACTTTCCTGACGAAGCTGTGGCCAAAAATAGAATTCCAAACAAGGAGAAAAAACTGAAGAGTTTTGCGCAACAAGTTATAAAAACAATCAATGGGATAGTATTAAAACAGCCTCAAATAAGTTGCTAGAGAAATTTTTAATCGAAAGAATCAGAAACTGGAGCGTATTGAAATTGCGTGAACTGTGGAGAGTTGACAACGTTATTTAATAAGCTTTTAGCATAGTCCAATTTTTTGCAAACCGCCTGAATACCTTGTGATACAGTTTATACGCTTTAAAAATCAAAGCTAATTTGCTGGTACACTATCAATTAGCAATTTTTTTTAACTAAACACTGATGAAAACATTTTTAGTGAAATGAACGAGAAATTTTTTTTAATATTCAATTTATAACAAATAAACAATAAGAATTCTTCATATTCTTAAAAAATTATATGATCGAATAACTTTTTTAACGTTCATTCATTGATCACTACATCAATGTTAGAGATTTTATACAGCTATAACAAAAAACAGAATGGCTGTTTGTGGTTAAATAGCTATGCTCTTTGCAAACCTTTCAAAATAATCTAGATAATTTTAAAACAGTTCAGACTATTTTAAAGTTGGATTTAAGTGATTCCAACTAGTTCTAAAGCTTTCTTACAATTTGTACACATCCAAATCATCTGAACCATTTCAAAACAGCCCAGATTATTCGCAAAATGACTATTTGGTTCAGAAATTTCTACAGTTGTTAAACAGGAAATACGATTCTATTGTATGAAAATTCACAACTGCCAAAGCTGATGCTCAGCTATTATAAATACTTTGTGAGATGCATTTCATTGGGTTATTTAAATTTAATACTTTCACAATTAGTTTTTTAAAGCAGAGCCATCTACACTATGATCAACTATACATAGGTGTGGGTTACTTACGGTTTCTACACTTGTTATTGCAACCTTCGCAGCCACCAGATTACGTAGCACACTACCTAACAAACAGAGTATTGTGAGAATAAAGACATGTTATATACTGCAGATATACACAGGGTGTGGTCCCTCTTCACTTTACAACCTCATAAGTTCACGTGAGGATGAAGCCTGATAAGTCAGTGTCACGATGATGTACAATATATATAACATACAGTACTGTAGTACAATATATATAACATACACACATACAGTGCTATAGTACAATATATATAACATACACACATACAATACTATAGTACAATATATATAACATACACACATACAGTGCTATAGTACAATATATATAACATACACACATTCAGTGCTATAGTACAATATATATAACATACACACATACAG
Source organism: Cryptosula pallasiana (assembly GCA_945261195.1). Taxonomy (NCBI): domain Eukaryota; kingdom Metazoa; phylum Bryozoa; class Gymnolaemata; order Cheilostomatida; family Cryptosulidae; genus Cryptosula; species Cryptosula pallasiana. The sequence continues at coordinate 5,824,812 of OX183139.1, forward strand.
TGCTATAGTACAATATATATAACATACACACATACAGTGCTATAGTACAATATATATAACATACACACATACAGTGCTATAGTACAATATATATAACATACACACATACAGTGCTATAGTACAATATATATAACATACACACATTCAGTGCTATAGTACAATATATATAACATACACACATACAGTGCTATAGTACAATATATATAACATACACACATACAGTGCTATAGTACAATATATATAACACACACATACAGTGCTATAGTACAATATATATAACATACACACATACAGTGCTATAGTACAATATATATAACATACACACATTCAGTGCTATAGTACAATATATATAACATACACACATACAGTGCTATAGTACAATATATATAACATACACACATACAGTGCTTTAGTACAATATATATAACATACACACATACAGTGCTATAGTACAATATATATAACATACACACATACAGTGATATAGTACAATATATATAACATACACACATACAATACTATAGTACAATATATATAACATACACACATACAGTGCTGTAGTACAATATATATAACATACACACATACAGTGCTATAGTACAATATATATAACATACACACATACAGTGCTATAGTACAATATATATAACATACACACATACAGTACTGTAGTACAATATATATAAAATACACACATACAATACTATAGTACAATATATATAACATACACACATACAATACTATAGTACAATATATATAACATACACACATACAGTGCTGTAGTACAATATATATAAAATACACACATACAATACTATAGTACAATATATATAACATACACACATACAATACTATAGTACAATATATATAACATACACACATACAGTGCTATAGTACAATATATATAACATACACACATACAGTGCTGTAGTACAATATATATAACATACACACATACAGTGCTTTAGTACAATATATATAACATACACACATACAGTGCTATAGTACAATATATATAACATACACACATACAGTGCTGTAGTACAATATATATAACATACACACATACAGTGCTATAGTACAATATATATAACATACACACATACAGTGCTATAGTACAATATATATAACATACACACATACAGTGCTATAGTACAATATATATAACATACACACATACAGTGCTTTAGTACAATATATATAACATACACACATACAGTGATATAGTACAATATATATAACATACACACATACAGTGATGTGCACTACAGTATATATAACATACACACATACAGTGCTTTAGTACAATATATATAACATACACACATACAGTGCTGTAGTACAATATATATAACATACACACATACAGTGCTTTAGTACAATATATATAACATACACACATACAGTGATGTGCACTACAGTATATATAACATACACACATACAGTGCTTTAGTACAATATATATAACATACACACATACAGTGCTTTAGTACAATATATATAACATACACACATACAGTGCTTTAGTACAATATATATAACATACACACATACAGTGATATAGTACAATATATATAACATACACACATACAGTGATGTGCACTACAGTATATATAACATACACACATACAGTGCTTTAGTACAATATATATAACATACACACATACAGTGCTGTAGTACAATATATATAACATACACACATACAGTGCTTTAGTACAATATATATAACATACACACATACAGTGCTATAGTACAATATATATAACATACACACATACAGTGCTATAGTACAATATATATAACATACACACATACAGTGCTGTAGTACAATATATATAACATACACACATACAGTGCTATAGTACAATATATATAACATACACACATACAGTGCTATAGTACAATATATATAACATACACACATACAGTGCTATAGTACAATATATATAACATACACACATACAGTGCTATAGTACAATATATATAACATACACACATACAGTGCTATAGTACAATATATATAACATACACACATACAGTGCTATAGTACAATATATATAACATACACACATACAGTGATATAGTACAATATATATAACATACACACATACAGTGATGTGCACTACAGTATATATAACATACACACATACAGTGATGTGCACTACAGTATATATAACATACACACATACATTGCTGTGCACTACAGTATATATAACATACACACATACATTGATGTGCACTACAGTATATATAACACACATTCCTACACTACATACATTGCTGTGTACTACGCTATATATAACACCGAACAATACTCACCTCTGACAGGAGACAATTGGTAGTCAACTTGTTCCCAGAACTTGTTGGAGTTTTATGATAAACTGGATGATGAAATAAGATGAGGGAAAGAATTTCTGCCTCAGTTCCTGCCACACGCAAACTTCACTTACAGCATGCTAATCGTATGTACTAGGAATGTACATTAGCATTGTACAGGATCATAGCACAATAATACATGATACACTACACAGTACACTACACACTTCACACAGTACACTGCACACAACACACTACACATAGCACGCTACACAGAGTACATTACACAGAGTACACTACATACAGCACACTATATACAGTACACTATATACAGTACACTATATACAGTACACTATATACAGTACACTATATACAGTACACGATATACAGTACATGATATACAGTACATTACACACAGTACACTATACACTACACAGTATGGTACACTACACAGTATGGTACACTACACAGTACACTACACACGGTACTCCACACACAGTACACCACACTGTACACTACACACAGTACACTACACACAGTACTCCACACACTGTACACTCACCTCAGCTTCTCCAAAGTCAGCTGTCTTACTCTTGGTGCGCACAAGTCTTTGGGCCCGTCAGTGAGAGAGTCAGCACTGGTGAGTCCAGTAATTGGCATATCAGAGCCTTGTTTCTACAGCAAACAGTACAGTATTACATCTAGTACTACAGTGTTACATCTAGTACTACAGTATTGCATCTAGTACTACAGTATTACATCCAGTACTACAGTGTTACACCTAGTACTACAGTATTACATCTAGTACTACAGTAATATATCTAGTACTACAGTGTTACACCTAGTACTACAGTATTACATCCAGTACTACAGTGTTACACCTAGTACTACAGTATCACATTCAGTACTACAGTATTACATCTAGTACTACAACGTTACACATAGTACTACAGTATTACACCTAGTACTACAGTATTACATTCAGTACTACAGTATTACATCTAGTACTACAGTATTACATTCGGTACTACAGTATCACACCTAGTACTACAGTGTTACATCTAGTACTACAGTATTACACCTAGTACTACAGTATTACACCTAGTACTACAGTATTAGCATAACAGTACACAGTAATGTCACAGACACCCATCAGAGGCTGTCGAAAGTAAATCACTTACCCTCCATTCTTGCGATGGGGTTCCTTGCTGTTGCCATCATCCTACAAGTTGAATTAATACTAATATTTCTTTATCAAACAGTTCAGTTGTATTATGTATCAAATCCACAATATAGTTATATTTATGGCAACTAGCAAGAGTGGTAAATGATTAGCTGTGTAATAAACAAATAATGTTATTAGCTTTACCTGCCCATACACCATGGAGAGGAAGATAAATTGAATGCATAAATAAAAAGTTTCCAGACAGTTCCATCATCCATCCAAACACAAGATCATCCAGTCAATGTCAATGCAGCTTGTATAAAAGAGTATCTTCACTGCAGCAGAGCTGCTCTTCACCTTTTGATACCTTGTGAATATTACCAAAGTTGTTGTACCACCACATGGAGAAATCAACTTCTGTAATTATAACGGTAACTGGACTGATTGTCTAAAACCTGGATGTCGACAACCTGGATGTCGACAAAGTTAGATTGCATGGCGACAATTTCAGACGGATTGTCGACTAGCCTAGACTCGATGTCGACAATACATAAAAATACATAAACCAGTGATGAGTGAGTGAGTAGTTACACACACCTTTATTTATTAGTATCAAATAAGTAATAATTGTAAAAAGAAATTATTATATACTTACTACTTATTGTTCTTCATTAATTATTTAATCGTCAGAACCATAAACCAAGCTACATGTATTGTAATATGATATGTAACGTTTGAGTTGTCTGCACTACCAAAAGAGGATAACTACTAATTCTCATTTTCTTTCATCACTTGTTATGAGTGTGGCCAAATGTATTTATAATGGAATGAATTCTTTTATTTACATAAATAAAGTATTTACATAAAATGTAACAAAACAGACCTCTATTAGCAGGCAAGGATGAAATGATGTTTATATACCATTGAAATATAAGGCTATTACAATGTAATATTGATATGTATTATTTATAATATTATCGCCAGTTGAGAGATTTATAAAAAAAATATTATAATGGCTCTGTTTTGCAAAGGCTCATGATGTATGTAGTGAGGTATGTACAATGTCAAAATATATCTAATGTTCAGGAGATATGACTATGATTGTAATCTTGACTAGAAAGCAAGTCTACTAAATTTGCATATATACATATGACATCATGGATTCCCAGTTGTTAATGATGGGCTCGATTGTTGATCGCAGTACTTGATAATCTGGAGAGTAGTAGGTAGATAGATATAGTGTTCAAATGTATTTTCTATAATATAAATTATAACATACGTACGGCAAGTAGAGCGATTATCATTATTTCAAAAAAACAGTGAACAATTTATTGGATGGATTGGATATATTAAAAAAGAAATAGATAGTCTCTCGCTTTGCTCACATGAGACACTTCTGCAGGTTGTGAGTTGTCTTCTACTGGTGAGAATAGCAACCATAAATTGTCGACGGCAGGATAATCATTGTTGCCCAGCAGACGAGTAACCATCAGCCAGCGCTTTGTCGACATCCAGGTCAGTTATTCGACCATCTGGTCATAGTTGTCGCCAACCGAACTTATTTTGTCGCCGGCCGAGCCAACTTTGTCGACATCCAGGTTGTCGACATCCAAGTTTTCGACAATCAGTCCAGTATTCATTATAACTAATAATAATATATATGTCTGTGTCAGCAAAGATAATAACTTTTACTACTCTAACTAAACGATGATATGTTATGTGTTTTTTGACAATAATAAACAACACCAACACTGCAAAATGAAGCAGCATTTATTGACAGTAGGCTACTCAAAATGATGTTTTATTTAACAAAATCATAAATAGCTGCAACAATAATAAATAATAATAATAATTATCATTATTAATTATTATTATTATATTAATTTATTATGAACTAATAACTACTATGATTATTATGATGATCATGATGTTATGTGTTGCAAAAAAATGGCTGCACAAAACAAGGATTTTTGTAAAGTCTCATAGGTTTCTACAGCAAATTTTAGTGTTATTAAAAATGTTAGATACTCAGCTCTAAAAGTACAGCTGCAAATCAAATCTTACTTACTCATACCTGTTCAGACTTGCCAACCTAAAGTGAGGGGTCAAGAGTGAGACTTGGAAAAAGGGGAAAAAAGCGCGTGAAATCCAGCCAAATGGGGAAAATGTGTTACTGAGCGATTTTTGATAAAATGCTGGAAAATAAAATATTATATCATGCTAGCTGCAGAAACATCAAGTAATGCAATGAACAAAGGGGTATGGTGAATGAATAGCATGAGATGGTGGACCGAGAGCAGGGGATGGTTGATAGATGGAGAGCAGGAGGTGGTTGGTAGATAGAGAGCAGGAGATGGTGGATGCAGAGCAAGTGAGGGTAGATGCGGAGCAGGAGATGGTAGATGGAGAGCAGATGATTATGGATTGAGAGCAGGAGGAGGTAGATAGAATATAGGATACAGTGGATGGAGAGCAGCATATAGTGAATGGAGATTATATTATGATGGATGCAATGCAGGAGATGGTGGATGGAGAGCAGGAGATTATAGATGGAGAGTGTAGGAGATGATAGGTAGAGAGCAAGGAGATCGGGGATGGAGAGCAGGAGGTAGATGGAAAGCAGGATATGGTGGATGGAGGGCAGGGTATAGTGGATGGAGAGTTGGATAAGGTAAATTGAAAGCAGGAGATGATGAATGCAAAGCAGGATTTGATGCAAATAGAGCAAGAGATGGAAGATGGAGAGCAGGAGGAGGTAACTGGAAAGAAGAGCATGATGGTTGTACAGCAGGGCATAGTGGATGAAGAGTATGATATGGTGGATGCAGAGCAGGAGATGATAGGTGGAGAGCAGGAGATGATAGGTGGAGAGCAGGAGATGATAGGTGGAGAGCAGGAGATGATATGTGGATAGCAAGGAGATCGGGGATGGAGATAGATGGAAAGTAGGATATGGTGGACAAAGAGCAGGAGATGATGAATGCAGAACAGGATATGGTGTATGTAGAGCAAAAAATGGTGGATGGAGGAGGTAGGTAGAGAACAGAGCATGGTGGATGTAAAGCAGAATATAATGGATGGAGAGTATGATATGGTGGATGCAGAGCAGGAGATGATAGGTGGAGAGCAGGAGATGATAGGTGGAGAGCAGGAGATGATATGTGGATAGCAAGGAGATCGGGGACGGAGATAGATGGAAAGTAGGATATGGTGGACAAAGAGCAGGAGATGATGAATGCAGAACAGGATATGGTGTATGTAGAGCAAAAAATGGTGGATGGAGGAGGTAGGTAGAGAACAGAGCATGGTGGATGTAAAGCAGAATATAATGGATGGAGAGTATGATATGGTGGATGCAGAGCAGGAGATGATAGATGGGGAATACGGAGATCGAGATGGAGAGCAGGAATAGTGGGTAGAGAAAGGGAGATGATGGATGCAGAGCAGCAGATGATAGATGAAGAGCAAGGAGAGATCGGGAGAGATAGCAGGGGATTGGGAATGGAGAGCAGGAGGGAGATGGAGACCAGGACTGGTGAATGGAGAGCAGGATATAGTGGATGGAGAGAAGGATATAGTGGATGGAGAGAAGGATATAGTGGATGGAGAGCAGGATATAGTGGATGGAGAGCAGGATATAGTGGATGGAGAGTAGGATATGGTGGATGAAGTCAGGAGATGATGAATGGAGAGCAGGATATGGAGTATGTAGAGCAAGAGATGGTGAATGGAGAGCAGGAGGAGGTAGTTGGACAGCTGAGCATGGTGGATGTAGAGCATGATATAGTGGATAAAGAATATGATATGGTGGATGAAGAGCAGGAGATGATGGAGAGAGAGCAAGATGATGGTGGATGGAGAGCGAGGAGATTGAAGATGTAGAGCAGGAATTAATGGATAGAGAGTAGTATATGGTATATATAGAGCAGGAAATAGTGGATGGAGAGCAGAAGATGGTAGATGTAGAGCAGGGGAAGGTGGATAGAAAGTAAGAATTGATGAATCGAGAGCAAGAGGTGGTAGATGAAGAGCAGGGGACTGTGGGTGGTGAGCAGGGTATGGTGGATGGCCAGTAGATGGTAGATGAGCAGAAAATTGTGGATAGAGAGCAGGAGATGGTAGACAGGGTTGGAAAAAACCAAACAAACCATTTATTTCTGGTTTATACCGATTTTTATGGATAAAACCGCATTTTTATTGCGAAAATGGTGCACTCAATGCAGTCAATAAAAAGAGTTTATGACTTACTGAATGGTTAAAGGAACGGCTTTCGATATGTAGCATTCAGCTTGTTAAAAAAATGTTTAATGTTTATCTCCAAATAAGACAACTGTATGTACAACATGGCATCGATATCTAAATAAATGACTAATTGTATAATATAACCACATAGAATAGAAAACATATACACTCACTCAAACTTCAACAACTAAATGGCATTACCGTAGTAAGACACAAGATCATTGGTATTTTTTTTTAGTATTAAGCAATGGAGAGGCAATAAATAAAATTGTCCTTTTGAGCACAAGTCGATTTCATAGTTTAGAGTGTACTATCCCAAACATGAAGTTATATCAATTATATATTTGGCGCATATTTTTTCAATAAACATCTTTCATTTCTCTGCTATCGTAACTAGCTGAAAAATTTGATTTATCATTTTAGATTTTTAGAATAACCAAGAGAATGAGGCATGGCATGGGTGAATGCTGTGAAGCAGATAAACTGCCAGCTTAGCTGCGAAAGAATGGAATTATTTGATGAACTAATGAAAAAATCATAAAAACCAAAACTTCAGAAATTTGACTAGTTTAAACTGAGCCAAACCTGATAGATAGACAGTAGCAGAGGGTAGATGAAGGGCAGTGGATTGTGGATGGAGAGTAGGAGGGTGAATGAAAAGCAGGTGGAGGTAGATCAAGACCAGGAGGGGGCCAGGACATGGTGAATGGAGAGCAAGATATAGTGAATGTGGAGTATGATGAATGCAGAGCAGGAGATGAAGGATGGAGACCAGGAGAGGATGGGTGGAAAGTGGGATATGGTGGAGGCCGAGAGGGAGTTGATGGATGGGGAGAAAGGAGATGGGGATAGAGCGCAGAAAATGGTAGATGGAGAGTAGGAGGTAGACAAAATGCGGGGTATAATGGATGGAGAAGAGGATATGGTTGATGAACAGCAGGAGATGGTGAATGGAGAAGGTCATAAGGTGGATGGAGGACAGAAGCTTGTGGATAACTATTCTCACGAAAAAATACAGATAACACAAACCTTGAAAGTAAAATAACAATAATTCTTTTGATAATAACTATTCTATGGTGGCTCAGAACGTTTTGTCTTTTGTTTTAAAAAGTCTGAACGCTTTCAAAACCGTTTGAACGAATTTGAAATAGTCTAAACTTTTGCAAAAACTTCTGAACGCTTTGTGAAACATTTGTGAGCTTTGAAAATCCGAGCCGATTTGCTGGTTCGCTCTATTGATCATAGATCTACAGTCCATTTATGATGGATAATGTTTCTCATAAACACGGAACAGTTGAATTTTCTTTAAATAAATGGATGTTTTTTATTTATTAAATATTATTTGCTTTAAATTATTTTAAATAATAAATACAACCTAATTATAAATGTAAAAATTAATTTAGAGATTATATTCTACAACATTTTTATACAGTTAATTAACTTGCTCTATGTCTTTTGATCGACGTCTATGTTGATAAAGTTATATAGAGGCTATAAATAAAATGACAACCGCTTTTGGTTCGAAAGCCATGTGCTTTGCCAATTTTTCCAACTATTTCCAAATGGTTTAGACCATTTTAAAACAGTTCAGACTATTTCAAAATAGTTTATACGGTTTGTAAATAGTTCATACTCTTTCTAAAGCGTCCATACGGTTTCTAATTTTCTATATCATCTGAATCATTTCTAAGCCGTCTGAATTATTTGGAAGACAAATATACGGTTTGCAGAATTTACGATTTTTAGACAGGAAATACAGTTTTATAGCATGAATCCCTCAACTGCTGAGGCTGGCGATTAATTTATTATAACCAACAAGCCCGTTTTCAAACATAGTTTCTTGGGCTATTTTACTACAATTACCCAATTATTTTAAACGTAAAAGACGCTTTGCAAACCGTCTGGATTATTTCAAATCCGTTCATACGCTTTGAAAACAAAACCGTCTAACGTTATGAGCCATCATACTATTGTCATGAAAATTAAATTTGCTAAAAATTATTATAACACACAATATACCATTGAAATAACGATTAACTCCTCATTTTGATATATAAAAGCAACAAAAATACTTGTTAACTGCTACCATTGATAAGAAAACAAAAAAATGTTAAAAAATGTTGGACTTGATAACAAAAGAGCAACAACAAATAACAATAATAATATGTAGGTAATATATTTATCAACATTTTTAATAACCTTTTGTTTATTAATAATAATCATAATTAATTAATTGATAGTAATAAAATTATTATCACTAACATCTACTTATTATTATCAATTATTATTAATGATACAGCAGTAATAAATAATAATAATAATAATAATAGCAAAAATAGTAGTAATTAGTTAATGATGATAATAATACTTGATATTATTTAAATAATAGATATTATTATTATATTATTTCTAATTTATTTATTATTATTTTTTTATTATTGTATGAAAATAATAATAAGTAGTAGGTAGTAATCAATAAATGAATGGAACTAACATGGCAGCTTTAATAATAAAATGAATTGACATCAACAATAACACAGCAATGGAGTGCATCAATCTGTTTTGACTGGCTCTTTCTAAGAATGTTACAAAAGTATTGAAATAATCAATGTGTTTATTATTAGTTGGGTCTTTGCTTCTGCTGCTTCTTGATATGGGGGATCGTTTTTTTAGACTGTGGATCCTAGTAACCTGAATTGATAGTGTGGGTAATATAGCATTTCCCCTCACAACACAGTATAAAAGTGGTCAATTAACAGCTGTTATAATTATCTCTTTTTTATTTTCTAAACTGAATCCCTTAGTGCTTTATTATTGTATGATATCAGCATCATCTTCTTCTATGTCAATGTTTACTTTGACTAGTTAGTCGTTGGAAGCAAAATAAACAAAAAAAGATTTTTCCCCAACAACAGGGGAAATGCGTGAGACGTGCGTGAGAGAGTGAGAAACAGGGAAATGCGTGATTCTCACGCCCAATGCGTGAGAGTTGGCAAGTCTGTACCTGTTCGTGTAGCACAAAAATTGAAGAGAGCTATTTTCACCGCCATCTTGGGTCGAACTGACTATCACTGGGCTCAAGTGACTCTAGGTCGAAACGTCGCTTGGGTCGAGGTGACTGAGATTCAATCAAAATAAATGATGAGCTCCGTACAAAATTTTCTAGGGGTAATAAATTGACTCACTACAATTACACTTTGTCCAATTAACCAACGACTTTTTGAATATTGCCCAATCAGCAGCTAGAAGTTGAAGAAGTCAGTAAACCCTTAGAAGGGGAGATAATTCTAAGAGTAAACCAAAGAGAACGCTCCAAGGAGCTTTGGAGAAGACAACTTCCAATTTTCATGCATTTTGAATAAAACCCAATATCTGCAGGATGTGTCTCCCCCTCCCCCTCTCACTCACTCACTCACTCTCTCCCTCCTTCCCCCTCCCTCTTCCTGCATTTCTCTTAGTTCACATGCGTACGTACATACGTACGTACGTACGTACGTACGTACATACATACATACATACATATATACATACATACATACTGAGTGTAATAAATGAATAGTGCTGGTTATCTCTTTATGGATCGGAATTTCAAAATAAAACTTGGAAAAATAATTGATGCGATAAAGCAAAATATGAAAACATATCTCATAGAAAGAGCAAGTAAGTGAAAACAGCAAATAATATTAATATATCAAGAAAAGTTGCTGAAAATAGAAAGCTCTGAAAGTTGGCAATAAATGTTTGAAATACATATTATACAAGATTGGTAAAATTTTATGCAAAAAATAAATAAGTCCAATGAAACCTGAGATTGAATTAGGGAAAACACTCCTTACATAATACAAACACCAGGTTAACTTGATTGTTCCACCTCAGTCCGCCTTCAACTAATCACACTAACAAGATGAATCTGCAATACTTTCTAGAGTTGTCCCTGTGGACAGCGTTTCTCCTATACTACTACATGCACTATTAGCAGGTAGATGAGAGATGTCCTTGCCTTTATTCCGAAGCATCCGCCTTATTAACCCATTAATAGTGTCATTTAAAAACACGTATTCTGCCTGCAAACAATAATAAGCCTAAATGATGGTATCATTTGATTGACAGATGTGAAAGTAGTAAAAGGAAAGTGTGGTCGTGTCAAGATAAATGGCATGGCCAAGAGTGACAAGTGACAGCCAAGAAGGCAAGTTCAACAGGTGCTTTAATATTTGAACACCTGCCATAAGTTGACAAGTATTGCTATCATCACCTGGTTTACTAAAGATGGTCTGTTCTTTTTAACAGTTCTCACTGCATTAAAAACATCTACTTCTTCATCATTTATCAACTCTTGTAAGCAAATGGAAAGAGCGCAGTACAATCCAGCTCGCTTCACTCCCACTCTAAAATACACACATGAGTGAGTCTGTTTGCAATACTGTGGGATGGCATAAGGCTAAAGACAATGTTAGAAACATGAATGAAATATAAAGCACCCACCTGGACATAACAAAGGTGAGACCACCCACTGTGTGTTTACTGACATCTTCTATCAAACTTATTAGGTGGTCAGCGTTGTCCAGTAGTTTATCAGCATTAGGCCAAAGTTTAAAAAACACAATCCTTACAGTTAGGCTGTGCTTGAATAGATCGACAGTTTTCTTGGTGTTTAAATGGAACTACAAAACAGTAAACTATTTCAACAGTCAATCTACCAATCTCACCATTTTGTTGCGTCAGCTAAATAATAAACCAGAAGTGTAAGGTTATCAACCCACCTTTCTAACACTAAATGTTCTAACACTGTAGCTGCTAGTTTCAGCAGTTTCTACGAGTGTCACTGCAATCGGCCCGTACCTCTCACAACTGTGTAGATTTGTCGGCCAAAATATTGGATAATTCTAGAACAAATATGCAAAAATTTTTCAGATTTTAAAAGTAAAATTTTATTGTATTACAATATTGTTTCAAAGAGTTTATATTACATACATTGCTAGTTTCTTCTAGCGAATGCAACACAACAGTTGAAACTATTCCGGCGTCTAAAACGAGGCGCCAGAAGTCAGTTATTGAAGTTTTTACTGGCCATTGACCTACTATACACTCATTCTTCGTTCTGTAACCCTAAAACATAATTTACATACCATGCACACAAGTAGGTTACATGCTATTTTATGCGAGAATGTTGTATACAAATTACTAGCATCACTTCTCGGGCTACATGATGAGAAAACAAACAAACTACAAGAAGGCTTACATCCACGTAGACAGCGTTGATAAAGTCTGAGCTGTCCGTCAAATCAAATGTCATGAGATGGGGGCGTGCACTCTCAGCTAAAATATAGAAAGTTTGTAAGAAACCAGGGCTAGACACTAGCTACCATAGCACTGAAGGGGAGCCTGGTTGGTGAGTGAAATATATGTTGGTTGGTGAGTCAGAGGTGCTAGACAAAGGCCCCAGTTTGGAAAAGCTTTTTTGTTATGGCAGCTTATCATTATAACTGATCAACCAGGGGTAAGATGAAACCCCCTACCAACACTCTATGCCGTACCCTAACGGTGAAACCCCTACCTCTAGAGGAGTTGTCGTTTCTTTGTGCCAAAGAGTGCTGAATAGTCATAACCAAAATAATAAAAATAATAAAAACTAGCGCATAATTATTTTTTTTATGTTGTTTGAAAATTATTATTTATGTACATTCTACTATGTGTAATATTTGTTTTAGTCAAAAAACTTGTAATTCAGATTTGAAAATTATTGTTGTTGTTGATCAAAAACAATGACACCGAAAATGCGAGGCTTATATTTTTTCATGACAAATAAATTGTAAATTATAATAATTCAACTCGGTTGATATTTTTTCGATTTTAAAATGATTTTTCAACTCAAATATTGCTTTAGATTGTGAGATATTTAAAACTTTAAAACGTACTCTAATTGGGGGGTTTCGACTAGAGGTAGGGGGTTTCGACTAGAGGTAGGGGGTTTCGACTAGAGGTGGGGGTTTCGACTATAGGTAGGGGGTTTCGACTAGAGGTAGGGGGTTTCGTCTAGAGGTAGGGGGTTTCGACTAGAGGTAGGGGGTTTTGACTAGAGGTAGGGAGTTTCGACTAGAGGTAGGGGGTTTCCACTAGAGGTAGGGGGTTTCGACTAGAGGTAGGGGGTTTCGACTAGAGGTAGGCAGTTTCGACTAAAGGCAGGGGGTTTCCACTAGAGGTAGGGGGTTTCGACTAGAGGTAGGGGGTTTCGACTAGAGGTAGGGGGTTTCGACTAGAAGTAGGGGGTTTCGACTAGAGGTAGGGGGTTTCGACTAGAAGTAGGGGGTTTCGTCTAGAGGTAGGGGGTTTCGACTAGAGGTGGGGGTTTCGACTATAGGTAGGGGGTTTTGACTAGAGGTAGGGGGGTTTCGACTAGAGGTAGGGAGTTTCGATGGAAGAGTACAGTGTCGAGTATGGACAGTCATTTACACAGAGTTGCGCGAATGGAAGTTGTTACCATGGAAACAAGTCCAAACAATGGGGATAGTGACGATAAGAGTACATACGCCAGGAGTCGCTAGAATTTCAATGTAATTGATTCTATTGGCTAAAAATAGATATACGTCGAGGACCGTTGTCAGTTCTGAAGTAGGACGCCCCAAACAAATACTACGGAATTAATTGCAAGAGATATGAACTCCGAGCCCATCGATGAGATTTATTTTTAAGTTGGCAGAGAAGGTAGTTTACATAAACTACCATCTTTGGCACTCATGTTACAATCATACAGCTATCGAAAACTTTCAAAGTCTATGGTCACGGTATCTAGGGATATATGTGTTTTCATTTTTTAAAAACACAGAAATTATTGTCATTTTTTTATTAGTTCAAACTGCTAATTTAAACCATTTAATGGGTCATTTTTTTAATTCCAGTTTTAAACTAACAGGCTTTCTTTTTTGTGAATACATTTTAAAAATAGATAACAAAAGGATATAAAAACAAATTAAATAACAAATCTGAAGCACACACTTGTATATAATTCCATCTAGCGATAAACTGTTTTCGGTAATTGAACCGATTGAGAAAGACCATCACTATCCGCATTATTACCAATCATATAACTTATCATTAAAAATTGTCGACTTGTTTATAAAAAAATGTTGCTTTATCATACAAATACTTGTCATCACCTGCACTCTTTTACAAATATATGTGCTAAAGCACACTCAATAGCCAATTATAAAACTTTTGTTACCTAATACAGGAAATTATCTACTTTGAACAGGACCAATTGCCATTGGGAGCCTGGACAATAGGAATAATAGGCATTTTTCTGCAGGATTATTTTGAAAGATTATTTCATGTTACTAGCAAGCAAAGTCTTTGGTATTTCGGTGGAGAATTTGTTGTTTATGAGATTTGGCCACAAAACTATTTTAACTTATAGAGGCCATTTTCATCAGAAATGAAAAGTTTTATGAAAAAAATAACACATGATTATCTTTCCTTAGGCAGCCAATGAAAACCTAAAATTTGTGTCCTCGTGTATATAAAAAGGTTTTCTTTCATATTTTGATAACTCAACTGCCATGCTATTCCTTTCAGATAAATTTTTAGTAGGCTCTACAAAACTTCTCCATTGTAACTTATATAAAAAATAGGCTCCGCCCCATTTTTAGGACCGCAAATCCATTTTTATATAAGCTGCTTGATTCGCGCAACTGTGTGTATACGACTGTGGGTGTGAGTAGGGAGTTTCGTCTTACCCATCAATCAGTTACTATAATTTTAAATTAGGAGTAATCTTCTCCATAACATACAAAAACAAGCCATTTTTACCGAGAGAAGATAACACTTATTATTTAATTGTATATGGTTGCAAAGTATTTGTACTTACGGGGTTGAGTCATAATATCTCTACTCTTATATCTGTTCTCATTGCGATGTCCAGCCGCACATTCGCCAACACTCAAGTCAGGTATCAGCTGTCTGAGCAGCTGCGAATACCAACACAGACTTCAATAAAGGCATAAACATAGAGGGAAGGTGACTCTCTATAGACATTAAAAATGAAACCAGAAGCCTCAAAGATAACTCATGCCAGCTCTGCAGACAGCGCAGAAAGTTTTGAGAAAAGATGGTACATTGACCAAACTCACACCTGTCAGGTCTCCTGATTTGTCAGTGACCCACCTGATTTTCAAGTACTAATTTTCCCTATTCTGGAAAACTCTGAACTTGCTGAAACGTCCTGAAATTTGTATCTCCACCCGAAAACCTCCTATAAACTTGACTATTATTTTTCTATTGAGCAAAAAAAAACTTTGAAATGGCTAAGAGTGGACATTGTTTTCACATTATCCTTCTACACACGGCTCAAGTTTGTTTGACAGTAATTTTTGTACCGCACGCCATAATATTCAAGTTGCATTTGACTCAGCTATTGGCTTTCTGAACTAATAAACAAACTAAATGATTGACTTTGCATCTACGCAATCACCCCGTCTACGCTCTCAAACCCATTTGTGACAGACTGAAGCAACGAGTCCAATATATCTCACTTTTTTTCTTGAGTCAACATGACAGGTACTACAAAAATTGAATGAAGAATTGGTATTTCGATCAGTGAGTGTTGATCTGTAGGAGCAAAAACTTGGTGAAAAAACTTTGAAAGAGGATTCCAGACTGACCAGTGAAAGAGAGGCAAACAAATATTTTATACAAAAACGCCAAGTACCAAGTATGTGGCAGTCAAACCAAGACAGGCAATACAGAAATAAACTTACCAGTGTTAATGCCTATGTAAGGAAAGTGTAGGCCAATTGAGAAGCAATGCTATCAATAATTTTGTTCAGAAACTACACTTGGAGTTGTCCTCTCTAACTAAGCAGCCGGTAAATTTGGAGTTGTTTTCTCAAACGAATAATTAAAAAAGAACTGACCTTGTATTCACCATCTAGTCCAAGGCTGATGGTGAGATGAGTGGAGATGCTCCTTGCATTGATAGAAACTGATGTCTGACCACACAAGAAGCGCATATAGAAGGCTTTATATATAGTCTCCAATAGAATAGTGTCAGTAACGAAGGAGAATCTATATTTTCTTAGTGATATAATAGTGTTGAGGATGTCAACGACGCCGTAGCGACCCATCTTAGACATTGCTCTATCTAAGGCTATATATGCTCCAGTCCTACCAGATCCTGTGCTGTTGAAATACACAGCTGATGCAAAGAACAATTAGGGGCTGGGTAGGGCACTACCAAATATGGCTGTTAGAAATTGGCATCATTTAATTAAAATCAAAATTTGAGTGGTGGAATTAGGGAAATACTTTAAATTAGCAAAAGACACTCATTTGGCTATTTGCCAATTACTAGTTAAGTAATACTCACGTGCAATGGACAATAGTAGGAGCTGTGAAAGTATTTCTCAAACTATTTACGTGGTTCCGGAAACTCAAAAGGCCTAAAACATCAGGCACTTCTTTCTTTGTCCAACCATGAAACAGGAAATGGTAGACTGGTCGAGTTTTCTTAGAGCCGACCTAGCAAATACAGCTTACAATGAACGATTTAGTTTTACTGCTCTATTACAATGCTAAGAAATGCATTTACAAAAAAATGTTTTATAACTTGCCAAGCTGGTTGAAATGATAAATTGCTAACATTATCGGTTGGATTACGACAAGAGAACACCTGAAAGAGGCAAACAAACCTTTCCGATAACAAACTTTCTTGTTGTGTAATGTAGCCTGTAGTCACAACTTTCTTGCATTACATGTATATCTCCACATAACGTGTAAGTATCATGCCAGTATTTTACACACTCTTGCTGCAAATACCAAATAAACTTAAGTGAAAAAGAGAGCGAGCAAGACAGAAGCTGTGGTGAAGTGGTAAGCGGACTGAACTTGTTAGCAACAGAACCTGGGTTCAATACCCGTGAAGGTCGTAAACCAGTTGTTATGCAAAGGTATTTTTACCTTAAATATAAATCCAGGGACCATGAGTTTGAAATTCTAGGATTATCGAAAAACGCTAATCTCAAAACTAGTTGAACAAACCTTAGCATAAGAAAATATATCTGTGAGCATAATTATACATTTGCTCTCTTCCTGCCAAACCATCTTCCAGAAATCGTTGATGGTGGTTGATAAAGGACCCTGCGTTGCAATGTATACTGGCAAAACAGTTGAGCATTTGGTTTCATAGATGTAGCTAGCGTTTATGTAGTCTGTGGTGATGTCACCACGAATACTGTTGAGACGCACACGATTGTAGTCATCTACAACGGTAGAAATACAATGAAAATTTCAACAAACCTGCAATGACGGCCGATATTGTATATTCAAGTGCTATGGAGGTCACAAACACCAATCTTCAGAAGGTTAAAGTTGACCTGCTGCAAATATGGCAAGGTAATTGCTTGCTTTGGCAGCACAGCTGACTCAGACTAAATTGACAATGGGCACTGCTAAGGGGCAGCCAAATGTGCATACCGGACATGCCAAGCTGTTTCCCTTTCTATAAACCAAAAATAGTGCGTTGCTAAAAAATTTGCTCTGCCATGACTTTTTCGCTAAAATAGCTGGAGTGATAGTAAATAAAATTTATATTATTGTTGAAACAATTGAGCAATTTGGTTGCATTAGTTAGCTTTATCAAGTCGCAGGATTGCTAAAATGAAACGCTGAAGTAACATCATTCAATCAAACCATTGAGCAGTTTTTGGTATTGAACAAAAAGCATACATACTGAGGCTGCTAATTTATTTATTGACCCTAATGTTCATTCTGGTAATTTATTTTCTGCTTTGGCGACTGAAATGAGGAATATAGAGAACTATGGCTACTTTAGATCAGAAAACACAAACTGACCACAAACAGAGGCCGGCATAGTAAAACAACAACTAAAGAGACTGCCAACTAACTGTATCAAGTTCTCACAGCATCAATGATGCCGACAGACTTCAGACTATCCAACTTACCACAGAATGTTCCTGAGCAGACAAAAAGACACTTGTATATTTATAGTGCAAGTAGTATAGGAGACATTACTAGCTGATCTCAGTCATTTGTGGTCACCAGAATATCAACAATCAGCCATGATGATACCATACAACCGATCCAGAAGGTATTTTGGTAAATGTGAAATTTTTAACAAAGGTGACAAACTCGATTTATCACAAAAATACATAAATTATTATTTATTATGACTTGATAATATGTACAACACCAATCCAATATGGAGAAGACAACCTGGTTGTGTTGTTTTGAAGTGATAAAAATAAAGATGTACGGCTGTTGATGAAAAAAAAAAAATTTTGATATTTTCTCATGCGAAATCTTTTTGATTTCTTTTTTAAAACTGAATTCCTATCATTGCTTGTATCCAATTTTTATTTTTTTGATTTTCCTCGCATGCGCATAATCGCTGTGTGTGGAGTGCAGCAACTGTCGACGGGAGGAAAACTCCTCTTATTGCACCAAATTCGTGGCCGTAAATCGCTGTGTGTGGATAGAGAGGCCTTTACTTGGCAAACAAGGTTCTACTCATATGTATTTATATAAATTATCACAGACAACGGTGGAGAGAGAGCATGTTATGTAATAACTGGCCTTCACCAGAGACAATGAGCCATGACACCATAGCGTACCGCTACGATGTTGGATATGGAAAGCCACTAAATGTACATGATCACAATCATAACTACTTCACTCTATTTTTAAAATTATGTTGTTTACCAGTTTACTGACAACTAGCTCACATATCCACAGAAATGCTCATCAACCACAAGTTATAAATCTGGGCAGATATATTAATATTAAATTTAATTGTTAATCACCGTTAGACTTGAAGCCAAAAGTAAGTCATAAAAATACTGCTTGTCTTGAGTAAGGAAATGTAGATAAATACAGTCACAAACATAACATAAACAGTGGTAGCTATAAACTAGTCTAACCAAAACAGAATGGCAGAAGTAAAATATGATTGAATAATACAAAAGCTATCCGCTTTAAAAAGCAGAAGAACATTTTCTTGTACAAGTATTTACCGCTGGTTGCACCCCGAACTAAATTACAGAAAAATTGAATCATTCATAAGCTCAATGTTTACACCCATCAATCAATTGGTTCATTTATTTGTTTTGATCCTTTAATAAACAATTAAAAAACAATATCTGTCATAACATTACATCATTGTTTTCGGCAGCAATATTGTCAGTAAAAAGCTCCTAGTAGCAAGGCTATTTGACGTTACTGATTTAATAATATTTGAATCAAATTCCTCAAAAGAATAGCTAGACAAACAACATCCTACTTTCCAAAGTTTATTTATTTACAAACCATAAATCAGCTGTCATCTCCACAAACAAATAATTAATTCATCAACATTCCGAATCATTACCCTTTCTTTATATATCCTACATCATTGTGGCCAACAGTACAATAAATCCAAACATATCTTTACTAATATGTAACGCAGCAGCTAATCTTAGACGAAAGACGTGGTAATAAAAACAAACATCACCCACTCAGTCCGCTGATGTAACACCTCATCAGCGCAGAAGTGAGTGTTCAGGTGTGACAGCGGCTGACAAAACATTGAGTGAATCAGCAAAAATGAACAAAAAACTTCATTTTTTCTGCCGAGTCATAATGTCAACAAACGGTCTACTTACAAGGAAGATACTTGGGAGAGAAGTTCTTCTCCGTATTGTGAGAATGTTGAGCAGCGAAACAGGAATATGGATATGATGGCATCTTTATAGCCTGTGAAACAGACAACATTAATGGGGGAGTGACAGTCTTTCTCAAACGGCTCCCGTTACTGAAAACAATTCATCCCCGGATTGAATTACATGCAAGGATAAGATTCGCTGTTTAATTTGTTCCTTTATCTTTGTTTATCTGTTTTAAAATGCATTCACAAGAACAACAACTAAATTCAAAGTAGAAATTAAAAAACCGGCCAATGAATTTTAATTAGCATCTTGGACTAGTATGAAAGTGGCAACAATTTTTGTATTTTTAAAAAACGAAAATTTCAAGCTTCCTAAGAAAGATATCGTGACCACAGACTTTGGAAGTTATTCAAAATCTGATGACTGTAACATTAATGCCAAAGAGGATATCATCTTACAATTAAACATCACTAATAGACTGGGGGATGACAACACATGCACTCGGTTTGACAGTTTTTGCTTGGGGCGTCCTACTTCAAAACAGATAAAAGTTTTTAGTCTATTTATATTTTCTGCCGATAGATTCAGTTACCTGGGAAACCTAACGCTATCCCAATTGTTTCTCGAGCCAAATCAACTATTTTGTTTACAAAAACTGATCTATACAGAAGACAACTAGCAACTACTGCACAATCATGTGTTTTAAAATACAGCTGTAGGCAAGTAATCAAGTAAATTGCCGATTTATTCATTGAGAAATTATAATACTCAGTTGAAATATACATTCATTTCCCACCTAACTTGGTCAGATGGTCAAATCACCCTAATAAGTTGTCACAGTTCTGAGTAAAGACTGATTGATGATTGGCTAGAGATCGAAAACTATGCACTACTGCTGTATTACACAACGTAACTGTTAATTAAACGCAAGAAATAAAGTTGAAAACAAGTCGTTGTATATAATATTTAAATCACTTTCTTCTAAATAAAATCATTAGGGAAAGCTGAGTTAACATTTTTTTTGATAATTTCAATGAACCAAAAAGATTTTAACGAATGATAATCGCAAAACTTTGAATACCGAAAACCGCAAACAGAAAAAGATTTTGCAGGAGAAAAAACTGCTGGTATCAACCTACTGGTAGTTCGTATTTTATACTTTCATCCTTGAGTTTTTGTTGATACACAGCAACGAAGTCTTCTCTTCTTATCGGAGCTGTTGATACGGCCTTGATCCCTTCGGATGTCTGAGCTAAAACATAGAGCTCATATTCTTGCCCCATTGGTTGGGTCACGCGGCACTGAGTGAACTTTCTACACAGTTTATAAAGTAACAACAATGCAGGAAAATGTTGTAAAAAGCAAAAGAAAATATATCAACAAGACATAAATCATAACAACTTTGAAAAAGAAAACGATGAAAAGCAATAAAAATTTTGCCATGCAGGAGTGTGAGATAATGTGTTCAACTTGAAGTGGTTGTGACTTGTTGCAGCAGGTAATAAATCTACCTGCTAAATCACCCGAGCAGGGAATCAATCGTCAGAATAACCATTTATTACTAACGACTGTGATTTCTAAACACTCGCTGTATATAGATTGCTACGAGAAAGCTATAAAAAGAGTGCGGTAAATCAGTGCCGATAAGCTTTGCTCTAAAGCTATGAAAACTTTAGATAGGGCTTAAAAAACTACATTTTTATTGTAAAATTGGCAAATTGTAGTTTTGCGTAGAAAGAGCTGGTTTTAAATGTATTGTTGAAATAGAGATATTTTTTGCCATAATAAGCATTCTGGAGGCCAACTGTATCGAGAATGATTCTCTATGCTGAAATATTTAAAAAACAGGTGGCAATCACCATACAATTTGTAAGCTTATAATTTTGACAGTTAAATTTCAGGATGTTACATAACATCTGTCAGGGGGAACCTGGACATTGTCTCTCAGGTTACTATGACTTCAAGGGCAAGTCAGGGCTTCACCTGGCACAAACTCAGGTAAACGAATGCTAGAACAGCTGGGAGTCAGGACTGACTAGCTATACAAACGATTCGCATTCGCACAGTTTTCCGTAATATACAAAGTTTTATTGAGAAATCAGGAAGTCTCTAATTGCAATGATGACGCTGCGACGGAAGGCATCACAGCATCAGTAGGCATATTTTCTGACAGGGGCCATTAACTGTCACCATAGCAACGACAAGACGCTAAAAAGCAATTGAAGTTTCAAAGAAAGATAGGTATTTCATTAGGCAAGAGGTAGGCTATAATTCAAAAAGACCTGATGAACTGTCAGATTACATATATTTAGTGTGATTCTCAGAGAAGATACTTGCTTTGCATTGGCAATACTGATTGACATCGCATAGCAAGTGAGTGCATAGACAACTATCCCATGCACATACAAAGTTAATTCATCATTCAGCGGTTTGACTGGCCCTTTTCTAAATGAAAATTATTCAGAATAGTACACGCCTTTACAAGGAGTTATGATTTTTAAACGATACCTGATTCTCGCTTCTCCTTTCTCTTTTTGAGTCGTTTCTTAAGTCCAACAGCGTGTCTCTCTCTAGAAGTTTATAATTTGAGTTTCAATGTTTGGCGACAAAAAAGTTATGACAAAATAAATTCACACAATTGCAATGGCTACCAACTAACCTGTACCACAACCAGGTGGAGATACTAAAAACGACTATGATGGAGAATATACAGCAAACCCATGTTATTATAACTTGTGAGGGCTGGTAGTCATATGAAAACGTCACTAAAACAAAAACAAAATGACTATAACCCAGCAGATCAGTTGGTAATTCACACAGCTGCACAGGACAATCACTAACGTTCATATGGGCGAAATACAATGAATTAACAAATCCATCTTTGAGGAAAATGAACAGTTTTCTTGCGTTTCCATGATGCAGTTTACTACATCATAAAACCGTGTACAATAACGAAAGTTTTTTGGTTTGCTAAAAGTTAGCTCGTCAAACCAAATAGAAAATTTGACTCGGTTCTGGCTACTGGAGGTTTTCGTCAGACGTCAGTGGGCCAAAGAGATATCCAGAAATATCCAGGAAGCTTGGTTACCAATCTGAACTAACAATCAAATTGAATCATAAAAAGCAGCTTTCCAGCAGGACATAAAAAAACAGCTTTTCTCAGTAATAGACCACACACATACTCGCAAGCCTGGATATAAAGTTAGACCTACCTGATTGTGTGACATTTTGTGAAGAAAAAGAATTGTCTTGCTCAACGGCTGGCATTTCGTCCACCTGAACAGCAGATATGAAACACCTGTACAAGGTGAACTCACTCTTGCGTTATGTAAATCTGAGTTCAACCATTCACGCATGGATGCAAGCCATGACATGCACTAGTCAGTGCTTAGTGCTAGTCCTCAACTGAAGGGAAGTGGCGGGGAAGTAGTAAGAAACGCCCAAACCTTAGAGTTAACCGCAGTAGAAAGTTTACTAAATCAACTGAACATAGACTGGCTGACCAAAGAGCCACAAATACCATCATCAATCAATCATTAGTCAATCAAACGACTGACACTACTTTTGTACTAATAGTATAGTTAACGCCACCTCAACAGGTCCATATCGGACACTATTATTCTTCGCTATTGGCAATGTAAAATCAGCAATAAAACGTTTCTTACAAAAAACTTCATCTTTATTCATTGAATTGTATTGGCAAAACATTAGAGATTATGAAATTTGCTGCATAACCTTGATGCAATGTTAGAGAAAAAGATAATATCACATATAAATAAAAACCAATGGAAGATCACAACCTTGCAGTTTTAATAGCGAACTATAAAAATTCTCGAATCAAGACTCAAATAACAGAACGTATTATTCTCTTGTTAAAAAAGAAACCAACAGAAATTCTTAATCAAAAGCAAATTAAACGGAAGAGATGCTAGTTGAGCTTTGGAATCCCCTAGTAAAGAATTTGACCAGATTTTGACACCTGACTCGAAGGGTAGGCCTGGTATGCACTGAAGTAGAACCTGTTTTTCCATCTCTAATAGACTCGTAGAAGGTGAGTCCTTCACTTATTAGCCTGAGTTGCCACTGCAGTAACATTACCCCCCACAAACAAGAAAAAACATTCAATATTAGCACAAATAAAACAAAATTATGTTCAACAGCCATTTGACTAACCAAATCTGTAAAGGAAGGACTATCATATAGTTGTGAGAAACATCGCCATGACGATATAAGAAAAAGAATAATGTCAACATTAGCTATAAATATAAACACAGTAAACAACCTGTGGTTATTTTTAGCGACACACTTGAGGAGGAAGAGGCAGTGGTGGTCCATGTGGACCACACACCGCTCGCAAAGCTTGCAGTGCTTGATGTGTGGTCCACTAGAGAAACTGTCACAGCAAGAGCAGAATCTAGCTGCTGACTCGTCTGACCTCAGAGCTGCCTTGGTGGCAGCACTCAGTGGCATTCCTGTGACAACAGCAAACAGGTATGACAGGTAGAGTCTAAACAATCCAATAGTAAGGTAAACATATCAAGTGAGAGTGCAGGTATAAGTACAAATGTCAATGTATGTCCTCATTGGACTACTAACTTGTGCAGGGTAGCTACAGATTGTATTTGCAGTGAGTGAAAATATTTGAAGACTTACAGAAAATGGCAATTGCACTATGGTCAAAAATATTCCTTGAAAATCTTCATTAGTGTTACATAATGTCTCGAATGAAAAATTAAGACAACTTTACGCAATCCTATGTATTTAATAATACAATTAAAAATACTTATATCATGACGATTTATTACACCAACGTATATAACATACTGTAACCTACAGTACTAGCATTATAATAATAAAAAATGAATAGAAAACACTGCAAAATGACTAACACTTCTGTGAATCTAAAGTGACAGAAAGAATAGCGGTGTTTGCATTGGTCATGAAAGGAAAATGGAGGTAAATTTAGATAAAATATTATATAGAAGGGGTGATGTAACTTTGTAACATTGCTAGCACTAACAATATGTTATATTGAATATAATAATGGTCATTAATGGGATTGCTAGTACTTATAGGACCAAATGCATAAAACAAAATGGTTGCCTTCTCAAAAGAGAACAACTCCAAAGGTTTAACAGAGTTATTTATTTGAGAGAAGACAACTCTGCTAAAACTAATTGTTAGGTATAGCTGTTTCCAATGGAAAAAAATTCAATAACAACTTCTAGTGCCGTAAATGTACATTTTTCTTCCATAACAACAAATGTGGTGTTGGCGCGTAGGAGCACATAATTTATTTTTTCATTTAAAACAATTTATCAAATTGGTACAAAAAGAAATGTTGTATTTATTACAACAAGGCCTAATCAAAGTTGTATACAGATTTATTGGAGTCGTTGTGTTTTGTGAGTCGCTTCCAGGACCAAACTGCTTTTGAATAAGACAATGCAGCCCCATCAACGATGTCATTTTAAACAAAAATACATCCATTAAAATTATGTCCATTTGCTCTTCATTACAGCTGCCAAACTTATCACTATTTTCCAAACAGTTTGGGGTGTAACCGCTTTCCATGGAGTTGTCAGCTTATTATGGTGAAAAGACAACTCCGAATTTGAATGTACACAACATTGAGCAATTGAGATTCAATCTCTTCAAAAGCCCGCCCCAAACCATGTTAAAGCCCGCCCATTAAGAGCAGAGCCGTAGTAAATATGGTACAAGCAACAAATGGATGAAAAGAATCAAGATGCTAGCAAGCTTTACACAAACTGGTTCCAAGAGATGGAATTCCAAAATCGAAGCTATTTCTTGGTACAGGAAGTTGTAAAAGGTAAAATGTCATTGTCAGCCACAAATCACTTGGCTTCAAAAATAAATCCAAAATAGTATTCAAATAAAACTTTAGCCAAAATAAAATTCAAATAAAATTTTTTGCTGTAACAAAGTCTGATAATTTGTTTAGGAAAAATTATTTAGTAGCCGATTGAAGTCAGTTATGTAATATACAAAACAGATTGCGCGTACCTTTATCAGGAAGTGGTAAGTAACCAGGGTTAGAGGACAGAAGTTTCCAATAGAAGTAATATGTAGGTGGTACACACAGCATTGTCAGGGCACAGATAAGAGAGTCGATGGAATCAGAGATTACATGTAACCTAGGTAACACAGCCACTAGCCACACTAGCAGTGTGCCTATTAGACCAGCTCCAAAGGCTCCAGCAAACATCGGGTTGGGCAACCTTGTAAGAAGACAAGAGATAAGATCTATGTGATTTATTCTACAGTTAATACTAGACAAGTAAGGGAATAAATACATTAAGAATTCAGTGAAAATTCCATGGCGCAGCACCTTTAATACCTTAGAAGTCAGATAGTGAACAAATTAAGTAAAATTGACTCAAAAATTTGTGGCACAACACCTTTAATACCTCACAAGTCAGATAGTGAATAAATTAAGTGAAATTCACCCAAAAATGTATGGCACAACACCTTTAAAACCACAAAGTTCTGATAGGAATTGGAATGTGATAGGAATGTGGAATTCAACCAAATATCTATGGTACAACACCTTTAATACTAGAGAACTAGGTGAAACAAAGATTTACCTGGTGAAGTGCTTGATACGGTGAGAGTGAACTTGGTACAAGTAGAGTATGTACACAAGAACTGCTGTTGAAACCACACTACCTGAGTACCTAAGAAATTGTAAAACAAATTTCAATAAATTTTAGCTACAATTTTCATAAAAAATAAATTACTCCAGTAAAAGAAAATACACCCGGCTCAATATTAAAAAAAATAGTAGCAATTGATAATCTTTCTTTTCATTTCAAGGGCTCAAATCATGGAAGTTTAGCAAGAAAATTGAAACACTTTTAATTTTTCAAAGAGTTATGCTTCATATAAAGAAGACAACGCCCACAAGAATAGCTGTTTCAGATAAATACTGCTATAGCTCAAAAAAAAGATCATATATAATGATTTGTAAGTCAATCACGTTTTGGATAATTTGAATGACTCATCAAAATGATGAAATACCATCAATTGTGTCTTTAGATAGACTAAAATCCTAAAACATGATATATTATCAGCACTGAAATTTTGTGAAAACCTGATTCCAATAATAAACACTAGCAAGAAAACAGATTCCCTGAATTGAAAGTCAATAGATACGATATTGACGTATTAATTATCAAGCCTCCATAACAATTTATACAATAATATAAAAAAAACACATAATACAAAATAGCAGCTATAATACTAGATATTACATACCATCCAAACAAAGCTTGGATAAGCTCTGCAATAATACCTCCACCAACAAAGAACACCAGAGGCATTACAAGGTACCACAGCCAGAGTAATCTCGGAAGTTGCAGATTTTTCAACCCTTTATTTTTGTTCTCTTGGGCGTATAGCAAGGCTTGCTTGCTCGCTAGATGAGTGGAACCTTTTCCCTTGCAGATGTCCATAGCTGTCTCTCCCTTTTTGTTCACCAGATCAAGGATAGATAAACCACTGTGTAATATGAGAGAGGTAACTACCTGCAACACATAACGTAAGGGTGGCAGACTTACTCATTAGTTTGGTGTTTTGTGAGCAGATGTGTTAGCACCAAAATAGCTATCATTGGTGCATCACTAGCCTAGTTCTGGTGTAATGGTTCAAATCGTTTAGGTTAAAGTGTGTTAAAGAAATTTATACGGAGTTGCCCTCTCGCTAGTAAGACAACTATAGATGTAATTTGTGCTGACTTGGACACAATTTTTTGCCCAAGACAACAAACTTTATAGAGCAATCAAATGAGTTTTCAACAATTTTTTTTCTTCATGTAAGTAGCGATTCTCAGATATTGGCATTGTGAAGAGACTTGTGTGATTAAGAAAATGAGTTCATAACAAAGCGAAAATTCTTTGTAGTTTTTTTTGCACTAATAACTTTTAATTTTAGATAAAGCAGCTACTGGGTGGGTACACACCGCCCTTCGTGTGAAAGGATCAAACTTTAAACACTAAATAATAATCAAGAAAATTTAATATTTCAAACAACTCCACAATGATTCATTGAAAAGTACAATATATTGTTGTCTATAGTACTTTTAATTGAGCTAGTACCATAAACAAATTGTAGTTCAATAGTTTTTGCTGATTTTTGCAACAGTTTTTGAAGGTACAATGAGAAGACAACTCTGCACCTAATACATATCTCATCAATACCGTCCTCCATATTTTAGTAGCAGAACTAGCCAAACCCCAGTCAGGTGCCGGTTGCTTCTTTTCACAGCAGTGAATACATTTATACCAGGCTAAAGACATTTCTAAAACAATCAAATAAATTAGTCACTGAAAAAATCCAACAGTATACCTCAGAGTGTCCGTAAGTGGCAGCGTGGTGCAGGGCAGTATTTCCATACACGTCAGCTTTCTTACTATCACATTGCATAGATCTGAGTAAATAGTTTACCATAATCACATTGCCTTGACTACAAGCCACATGTAATGGTGTCTGACTGCGTGTATCTTCAACCTACCAATAAGAACTTGAATAAAACTAATATCTAATTGCGTGGCATGGGGAGACAACACACTGTGTAAAGTTTCTATAACCAACCTCAAGCTTAAAGTCATGAACCTTCAGCAAGTAATGAACTAGGTAAACGCTACCACCCATAACTGCGTGATGGATGATAGATCTACCAGCTTTGTCTCGAAGCATAGGGTCAGCTAAAAGCAGAAACCATTAATAGAACCAGGAAGTATAAGCATGGAGCGTGTAACCTAATATGTAAAATTTTGCTGGTACCTACCGCCGTTGTCTAGTAAATATTGACAAAGTGAAGAGCTGCCACGTTTGGCAGCAAACATCAGTGGAGTCTCTTCAAAATTGTTGCAAGCGTTGACGTCTGCGCCAGCCTCTACCAAGCATCGTATAATATCCACACACGCATCAGGTCTGAGACAAGCTTTATGTAGCGACGATTGTCCGTGCCAAAACCTATCAGTATAATTATCTTTTTATTTAATGTAACGCAATCATTGTGAGCTCAGCGGAAAACAAAGTAGAGCTTGCAGAAAATATTTAATCTGTGTCAATTCCTGTGAATCATCCATTTGATCTGTTGGGAGAAATACACCAAAAATAAAGTTTCACTTCCTTATTTTGACAAAGAGTGATGGAAAACAGCCAAGCAGTGAGCTGGTAGATAAAATAAACTTACTTGGCATTAGTTACTTCAGGATGATCTGCAACAAATGAAATCAGCTCTGATTTGCCAAGAGTCTCAATTGTCACCTCGTAGTTTATTGGTTGATCAGACATTGTATGAAATTGTTTACTCAGCAGTCATCAATTGAAGCAATTTTTTTCCAGAATTTTCGTCTACAACAACTGTGAACTAATATTCCAACAGTCAGTTTGTTCGGTGAGTGTCAAGGAGTGAGGAAAAATTGCATGGTCCCAATAATGTGAAGTTTTCACTTTACACCGACCAACTCACTGCTTACTTACTACTCCCATAAAAAAAATAAAAAAGATTAGATAAAATTTTAGATTCGTTGATTAAACAACACACACATTATTACTAGAGTAATAAAACGTATATGATATTATTATATATTATTATTTACTTATTATAATTTCTTAAATAAAATATAACAAACAAAAATTAAATATAATAAACAACAACAAATAAATGATAATAAATAAATGATGATGATGGTATTATTGGAAGTCCATTTATAATTTTTCTACTATTTACTAAAACCTGGAAACAGACTTTACA
Organism: Cryptosula pallasiana; assembly: GCA_945261195.1. Lineage (NCBI taxonomy): Eukaryota > Metazoa > Bryozoa > Gymnolaemata > Cheilostomatida > Cryptosulidae > Cryptosula > Cryptosula pallasiana. The sequence continues at coordinate 5,854,972 of OX183139.1, forward strand.
AATGCATTAATAATCTACTCGAACTATAATGCCAAGTTGATTAAAATAGATGAAAATAAATGATAAAACAAATAAGATTACTTCTAGACTAACAACTAATGATGATAGTTAGTTAGTAGGTTTGTTTGGGCTTAAAACTGAAGAATAGTGAAAAACTTGAGTCGCTACAAGTTGTAGTTATCAAAAACTCTTAGATCTATAAACTTGAGAACAAATTATTTCAGAGTGTCCGTTTGAAGCCCCGTTCTGAGTTTCATGACACTTGCGCTACGCTGATATTGCAATGCCACAGTATCAATCTTGAACGATTTTGTGACAAAAAGAAAATATACTATTCAAAATTTTAATCCTCAGCCATCGTCATCGTTTGAAGCTATCTCAATAAAATGGCCAGCATTGGAGTGCCAATAAAGATCTTGCACGAAGCTGAGGGTCATGTTGTCACACTAGAAACTAGCACCGGAGAAGTTTATAGAGGAAAGCTAGTAGAAGCTGAAGATAATATGAACTGTCAAATGTCCAGTCTGAATGTTACCTACAGAGATGGGAGGGTCGCACAATTGGAAAATGTTTTTATCAGAGGCAGCAAAATTAGATTTCTCATATTACCCGACATGTTGAAAAATGCACCGATGTTCAAGAAAGTTCAAGGCAAAGCTCCTGGAAATGCTGGTCGTGGAAAATCTGCAATTCTTCGCGCTCAAGGTTAGTAATAATTAATAACAGTTACAGTAGGTAGTAGTGTATTAGTTAGCATAGAGATGATTGCAAATGTATATGTACAATATATATCTATTGCTACATCATTGTTACTAGGTTTTTCATCAGTTGTGTGTGTTGTCACACAACAGCAGCTTTCTCCATTTATTTTTCTAAAAAGATAATGCTGTTGTTTTTACAATCTTGTTTATTAAACTCATCATTTTTGGGGTGAAGATGAATAAAAACTGCCAGTAGTAGTAGAACTTCTAAAAGTTTTATGTGCGGAAGTTGTTGTTTAGTTTGAAAGCGTAAGAATAATTGAGCAATGAGCAGTTTTAAAATCATCTAATACTAATAAGTTCCATGGATATGCTGCTCTCTGGTGAAGGTAATCTCTTCACTGGTTTGCCAAATTTTACTCACTCTCAACCAGATGTTGTTAGCTTTTGTGAACAAAATGGAATCTGGGCTGGTTGTTAAATGTCGAAATGGCAGGCGACAAAATTGAATCGCTTGTTGTTGCCAATCTTGACCTAATCGTTGACTAGCCTTGACTTAGGTCGACGAGACAAAATTGAATTATTAGTGAAATGAAGTGAAATAAATTGAAAGAATGAAACACTGATGATTAATTTTGATGGAGAATTTTATTTATTAGTTGTGCGCAATGATATTCTTTTTGCTAATTATTATTGCCCCTGGAAATAAATTTTTGGGTTGTCTAATGAAAATGAAAACAACTGTCAATTTCAGTCCTCTTCTGTCCATTTTCCTATGAATACATGATACATCCATACCATTTATATATGTTTTTTTTATCATACTGTGGGGCACTAGGATTAATAAAAGAAATATAATTTATACTTGCCTGTTCTATGCAAAGTAATAAGCAAGGGAAGAATATGTTTTGACACCGCTCAAAATTGGGAGTTGTCTTTTAATGTCAAGTTTTAAAGTCATTGTGGTTAACCACAAACACTCTGTCAACATCAATTACTAACTTTCCATGTAGCGCTACATAATGGTGTCATGGCTCAGTGCTTCTCAATAGCGATAAACCATCACGCTTTTCCATGAGCCAGCAATTACAGAAAGCCAAAGGTCATGAACCCTAATTAGCGAGTCAACGGCGACTTTGAGCTAATGAGTCAATGAGTGAAACTACTGTATGAAGGAAAATTGTTTCCACAAACAATTGGTTTTAAATGCTTTTCTTGTGTTTGTTTCATCTAATGCTACATACTCCACAGGAAAAAGTTTGAAGCAGCAGTGCTTGGCTAATGTGTAATTTATTTATTAAACTGAAAATAATTATTTATTTTTATTATTATTTAACCACGGCCAATTGATTATTTATTATTATTTAATTTTTATTATTATCAATATCTAAAATAGGGAAAAAAACAATTAATATAAAGTAAAACACATAAATATATTTGTGATCACTAATTCTGCATCATTTTTAATTAATATAAGTGGTCTTGCAAGGCAACTGTCTCATATCACTGAAATTTCTGTCCAAATTATTTAATTATATTGACTGCAGTGATGCTGGAAATACAATACACGCATGTGCAAACCAGTAGCGCTACGGCATTCCCTATTTCCATAACTCTTCAGTGGTCTGTCGCTACTTAGTAGCGACTTTCAATAGCGCCACATAATCACGACTTCAGTAGCGATATAGCCATTTCCAAGAGGGGAAAACCCGTGGCGCTACGGCGTAGCGCTACGGCGTCGCGTCATGGAAAGTCACTAAATGTAAACTAGTCGATCCAACTTTATCCACATCCTGTTTTTTGACAATCAGTTCACTACTCTACAGAATAATGGTTAAAAAAATGACCAATGATAGAGAAAAGTGTTGACTTTTAAAATTTTTTCTCAGTACAAACTCTAAAATCCCTAATAGCAATACTGTTTGAAGTGCACTCAGTTCATGCAAACCAAGTTTTGCAAACCGTTTTGAATAAATTTGTATTTAGTTGAATTGGTATGTTGTCAAAAATGTAATGCCGCAACAGCTGGTGGATGTAAGCGATTATTTAGGCTGAAGAGAGCAAAATCTACCATCATAAAAAATATATAAAATTGAATTAAGTTCATATTCTAATAGCATAAAGTGTTTTAATTCAGTGATGGCGCTTGAATAGGAAAAAACTTGTACTGAAATTTGTGTAAGACAATCCGTTAGGTTCTCCGTGATTTATTATAGGTTGTTTGGCTGCTCTAAAGTTTCTTAGTAATCGAAAACAGGCTACAAATTAACACTTTGGATAAACAAGATTTTATAGTTGTCAAATGCCAGCTAAATTTTGGAATGCTTTTTTTATCCTTGGTATGTAGAACAAGGGTTGGCTACCGTACGCTCAAACATTCAAGATACATTGAGTTTCAGTGTTCAACAGTTGAAGCTAATGCTAGAGACCATTCCATCGTTGAGAGAAATGCTAGAGAGTTGAAAAATTATGTTGAGGAAATTTTGTCTAAAATAACTCCATGAATGAGGATGATTCAAACAAAAACATTCGAGTTTTTGCGAATGTTATTGTATAATTATAGAAAATTATTGGAATGCTTTGACAATTCTGCTAACTGCTAATTTTTCATGCGTCTATGGAAAATCGGAGTGGATGTCATACGCACCTCAATAGCACCCTAGACAAACTTCCAAATACTGTGTTAATAATCTATTCCCTCAAACAGAGTACAACACAAAACATGTGTTTCTTGCATAGGTGACTATTTGCCACAACTATTAGCGTTAGCTACTACTAGCCGATATTTGCTACCAGGCTCTTCTTTTGATACTTCATTGACTTTTTGTTCATGGCTTACAACATTACTGTACTGTACTTATTGTTGTTGGGGCTACTATCTGTTACATCTCACTTGCAGCAAACTTTTGATAGACTTGATTGTGATTTATAAGAGAAGACAACTCACAAGTTATTGATACTGTTAGAAATTAACATAAGCAAAACAAATGCTTAAATGAAAAAATGATCATTGTTCTCGTATACAAGCACGCGTGGAAAAAATTTTAAACCATTGAAAATGTCAAAATATGATGAATGTTATTTTTATTGAGTAGAACTACCATGTGCGGAGATAAACATCTATTGAGAATGATAGTTGATTGTTATCATGGTTGATGTTTATTATTTTCATGGTGCGAGCCGATTTAATGAAAATATTTTTCAATGTTTACGATTGATTAAACTTTTAGTAATCTCATTCATTCATTCTTGCCTTCTACTCGTTTGAAAGAAAAACTCTGCAGAAAGAATACTTTCCATCAGCCAGCAAGATGCTTGGTTCATATTTAATTGTGTCTGTGATAAATAATTTAATTAAGTGTCGGTTAAGACTGTTGAAAAGAATACCCACACTGAATACTTCTGGAACTCATAACATTCTTTGCTTGTTGAATTGGGTCTTAGCAGCTGGAACAAGTTTTTATGAATTTTAAAACTTTTAATCCTTGTGATGTTTAAAAAGTAAGTAACTCGCTAAAAGTTCAAAATTATTGAAAAGATAAGAAATTGAATGATGACTAATTTTCCATCCAGCTTTAGCCACATGTATTGACATGAAGATTCTTTTATATGGTGATATGGGGCCTAAATCATTAAAACCATGTCACAATATTAAGTAGATATCACATGATTTTCGTACTTTTGACTGAGCACAAAAGCGACTAAAAACTTGCAAAAAGTGAAGTGTACTCCGGAAGTGTGATGTATTTTGTAACATTTGTCTATTCAGGCACTGATTATGGTTTGTGATGCTGACGTTTGAGACAAATAGTTGAGCAAAGTGAGATGACATGTAAACGCCATATTGTGATTACATTGTAGCTGCCAGAGGTGGAGGGCGTGGTGGAAGAGGCAGAGGAGGAGCTGGAGGTAACGCATTCCAGCGTAGACGATAACATTACTTCTATGGAGCTTGTAAATATGTACTAGCGTGTGAACATAAGAAATAGACATCTGAAGAGAACAAACATTGTTGTACATAGTATTAGATACTGTCAATGGTTACTAAAGTATGGCTGAGGATATTTCACTTCACTAGTCAGTTGCTGTCACATGAACAACATGGATTGATGGATGTAAACAAACAACCAACACGTGTTGTTTCAATAAGATTTTGTATTTAGTTGATATTATTTATCCAATAAATGTACAGAAATAAAAGATAAGGTGTATCAGTCATAAAATGCGAGTCTGGTGTGAGATATAGCTTGATTAACTTGCGCTCTGTTGAGCTAAAAATGTTTTTATCCGTCCCAAAAGCTCTCGTTTTACATCATCAGGTACCAAGGCCCGACCTTTGGGTGTTGCTTCTGCCATCAAGTCTTCGACTGTAACATTCTCTAATCCCTTCCTCTTCACTATCTCCTTGCAGTGAGCTTTCAGCTCATCTCTCCACCCAGACTCTATCAGCCTGTTGGAATAATCAAAATTCTGAATTATTATGTAATATTTGAGGTTGTAGCCAAATGCAGATGGGGAAGCGCAGTGAACTGCAGTACTGAGTGTGACTCGCATTTTCGATTTTTTTCAATTGTCCTCAAATATATGTAAAAAGCAGAATTAAAATTCATCATGCTGGTTGTTTTGATCAAACGCTTGTAAATAAACTGCCATGATACTACAGGTAAGGTATGCAGCAATGGACACTGTAGGTTTACTTGATACCAACCACTGTATCAGCAGCGCGGTAGTTATTGAAACTGTCAGTGTTCGTGTAATCAAATCATACATTGTTTACATCTGAGTTACAGGCAAACTCACTCCTGCAAGAAAGTTATCTACATTTTCTTTGTATTGTACGTCTCATGAAAGGAGTATGGTATGGTACCACAGTAGATGACACTATTGCAGTTCAATATGGTAAAAATTATTCACAAAGAAGGTTAGGATAACCCATTAGGTATCTGAATTTAGAAACATTCATTCCTGTTGAGACAGAAATTCATAACCTACCTAGTTCTGAGGAGCTCTTTTAGTCTGTCACTTTCTCCAGTCTCTATTAGCTTTTGATTTATACTAGATCTCAACTAAAACACAAAAAGTCTAACTAAATGACACATTACACCAGGGAGAGATGTAGGCCTTGTCAAGTACCCAAACAGTATCTGATACTTACCAAAGCTTCAGAGTTGCGACGTGGGTCCATTGCTACTGCTGCAGGACAGTCTAAAAATCAAATGAACATATAAGAGTCTGCATGTAACTCTATGTTCCTCAGACTAGGCCTTTTGCCATCTATTGTAATCGACAATTGATACACAACTTGCAAAAGACAGGATGTTTTATCTGATGAATGATCAACTACTACACAGACATGTTATCTATTGCATTTATCTGGTTGCTACTGGATAATGGCACCATGCCAGCATCCGCTAGTTACTCAGGGGACTTGATTTATATATCTGATACACTGTACTCGCAACACTGTGCTTAGTGAAATTATTAAAAGTGATCTACTTACGAATTAACTTCAATGAAAATGCGGCACCTGTCTTCGAGCATTTTGAATATATCAAAAATGTTCTAAATTACTTACTCAGGAGTAGGATATTCTAATGAAACTTGACTCTGCAACTATAACATTTTTTAAAAAATATTTTAGGATTGCCGAAGTGACAAAATTGTAGGGATAAGGATTAATCAGTTAGTATGAAAGTAGTTATTTCAGCGAGCGATCCTAAGTAACTCATTGAGTACTACCTATAAAAAAACCGATTTCTATTTCAACCAAGTGCTTCATTGCGATATGTGTTTTTTTTAAAATTTATAAGCAAGGTAACTCTGTACTGCACCTAATATCATGGATAACTAAAAAAAATAAATACAACTGAAATCTTTAAGAAACCAAAATAAGACTGATAACAAGCCTGGAATCTCAAATGCTGCGTGCTGTACCTACCTACACTGCCCGTAGATTTGCGATGTCGGAATGAAAGACAGCTATTATTATTTTTGTTTATTACAAAACCCAATTAGTGTTATTCTGCTATAAGGAGTTTGATTCATGAAACATAAATAATAATTATGAGATAGTTAAATCTTTAAGAATTGCAAATTATATAAAACATACATGCTACGGAGTAAATAGAACGCCATTTATTAACAACAATAATGATAGTAATTGAGTATCAAAAAAAGATACTTCTTTTTCGAATTGCGACCAGCTCTTTTTGCTATAATATAATATGCAATGATTTTTCTGAGCGCATCGGTAAAAGAATTCGTGGTTTATAAATTCTTCGTTAGATTAAGACTAGACTAAAGCAGACAACTGTGGTGTGTCACAGTCTTGTCCTCTCAATATTCTAGGATTATGGAACAATGAATCGTTGAGAGAGGGATGAGGTAACTGTAACGAACTCCAATAAAATTATACATATAGAATTTATCTCTCTGCTATGACTTACAAATTGAAAAAGTATGCATTACTCTAGGTAATGCTGAACATATTTTCAACGAAACATGCTCTAAAAAACCAAAACTATTGGCGAGGCAAATGACATCGGGCTTCATGTACACAAAAACTAAATTTGCGAAAAACACTTTTGAAAGAACCAATAAAACAAGGTTTACATATCGACTGACATCAACTGTGTGTCAGTATTTCAATTGAATCCTTGGGCCAATGACCCCTTGAGGTGAGAATGATGTTGTGAAATGACAAGCAATATGGAACCATTTCTTTTATAGAAGTTCAAGTTGCAGTGATGACGATAATCTTCCCAAGTCTCTAGTACAAAGTGACCAGATCACCCTTCCCTGTCATTTCTGTTATAATTAATTATTCCATCCAAACAACATCCAGTGAAGACTGAGTGAGTAGTGACGACAGTTAAAGGTTTGGTTTGGGGGTAGTCGGACATCGAAAAACTAACCCAACCATCAGATTCTCCAATGTCTTTTGTGTGCTGACCACAAATTTTAAGTCAATCCATCGATCACAAGCCATGTGGCAGCTTGTTTTGTACAGCAGCATTTGATAACTGGTTGAAAAACATTCTTTTATATTGCAGTGATATAGTGACGTGCATTTTTCCTGCGTACTACTAAAATTTCTGCTATTAGCCAATGAGCATTTAGCTACTGAGCCGTGATTGGTTGAACTTCCGAAAAGCCTTGTCAACACAGTGTTGCGTAATTGAGAATAATTAACTATTCATTACTCTTAGATGCAATTGAAGGATTGGAAATAGTGAATAAAGCTCTAATACTTTGATGCAGTTCATCGAACTCAATCTACAATAACAGTTTCATTACATAATCTGGTTAGTAATACAAGTAGTACTAGCATTTTTACACGGCACTTCTGATATGTAACCAATCACGACCCAGTAGCTAGATGCTCATTGGCTAATAACATAAATTTTAGTAGTACGCAGGAAAAACGCACGTCACGATATCACTGCAATATAAAAGAATGTTTTTCAATCAGCTATCAAATGCTGGTGTACAAAACAAGCTGCCACATGGCTTGTAGTGGATGGATTGACTTAAAATTTGTGATGGGCTCACAAAAGACATTGGAGAATCTGATGGTTGTGTTAGCTTTTCGAGGTCAGACCACCCCCAAACCAAACCTTTAATCTCCTTGACTCTAATTCTCTGGTGAGTTTTTTTCATGATAACCAGTATATAGAAAATAATTTTTCAAACAAATCAAGGATGCATTGAAAACTCGCAATAAATAAACAACATGTATCAAAATTTTTAACATGGTTATTATGAGTATTATTACCATAAATAATAATTGATATCAATTATTATATCAATACCAAAGTAATATAATATTAATTATTTGATTATTATTTAACAGACAAATTAATAACATATATATATCTGAAATATTAACCAACAGCAGTAATAAAATATAATATTAATTAAAATAATAATAGATAATAATTTCCGGACAGTTACGTCAGGTGTTCCCCAGGGTTCTGTCTTGGGGCCAGCCCTCTTTCTGATATAGATCAATAATGTATCTAAAATTAACATCCAAAATTAATTTTTGCGAACGATGCATTGATGCATTTAACATTGGGAAATGAGAGTGCTGCTAGAGGTTTTCAGGACAATATGAACATATTAGAGGCCTGGGCAAAAGATGGGGAAAGTCTTTCAACACACGAAAGTGCTCTTTGATAAATTTTGGAAATAGAGCAGGAGTTGAACCTTTTGATAATAAATATACATTGTGAAATGCAGAATTAACAGAAGTAGAATCTTTAAAGCATCTTGGTGTGACAATCTCAAAAAAGTTTGAGTTGGGTGAACATATTACTGCAAAATGCTCTGACACTCTGAGAGTTCTCGGAGTTTTGTGTTGTACAATTTTAAGAGCAGCAGAAAAAATCAAGCTACTAGCCCACAAAACTCTATGTACACTTAAAATTGCGTATGCCACAGAGCTCTGGAACCCTTTTTTGATCAGGCACATAAATGACTTGGAACTGGTGCAAAATAAGGCTGTGCATTTTATAGGGAACATAAGGGGAGATCTGGAGTCTCAGAGAAAAAAGAAGCCTTGGGAGCTTGAGTCACTTTTAAGTTGCAGAAAGACCCAGCGATTACAAATGTTTTGCTTATTACTTAATAACTCAGAAAGGCCTCAAGAAATAAACAAATGATTAACCAGTTTTTCCACCCGCAATCATAACACAAGAGCTCAGAAGCAAGATATTCCTGGAGCAACTTTACAAATAATAGAATGTATTATGACAGTTCTATAATGCGGTCAGATAGAGAAATAAAAGCTCTGTAGTCAAATAAACTAGTTTTAGAATGCTTCTTTTAGATCATCGACGGCCTCTTTTTCTGCTCGTGGAGTGGTCTAGAGGCTCTATTTTAAACTTGAATTTGAATTAATAACTTGATAATAATCAATAGTAAGATTTTATCTCAACATTTACCTTAATGATAATAGTGTGAGGGACGCTGGCACTCTTCGGTAAAGAGACGCCATGTTGTTTACATAGTTACATAGCCATTACGAACATTTACATTCTATTCACCTTTATTCTTACTGTGCGTTCTATGCTTGCCAAACTGTATAGTTCTATTGCCATTACCCAAGCTACACTTAAATAATTATTCTATTATATTTTTATTAACTTTTTCCACGAAATTATTATTACTTGCATTTTGGTGCTTCATGGAAGGCAAGGCGTGGTTTGCCAATATTTTTACCTAAGGGTGTGACTTGTGCTAATCACACCTGCCTACTTTGTTTATATGTGAGTGTTCATGAAATAAATATCAGAGTTAGCCTGACTCTCAGATGATTCTTACTCTCAAGAAGCAAGCACTGAGCACAGCTAGAAGCAGCATAACTACAAGCGCTGGTCGACTATTAGCAAGCACGAGGCTTGGCGGAAAGTAAGATTGTTCGCTCTCTTACTGCGTATTCCCTCGACCCGAGGTGTACGACGCAAAGCACCTGGTGCCCTATTAGTTCGACACACATTGCAATCCGAACTGTGGAGTTCGAAACAAACTTACACAATAATAACTCAGCGTAATTATTGTCGGTCTCGACTGAGTCGAAGCAGACGAGTAGTAATTACCGCACCATTATTGTCGGTGGCCAAAAGTTCGCAACAAACTATAAACTAAACCGTAATTCCTGCGGAATTATTGTGTGCAGCAAAGTTTGAAACAAACTTTAAACTAGACAATAATCACGGCACTGATTATTGTCGAGCCTAGAGAGGCTCAGACGCAGCCAATAATTATGGAATAATTATTGCAACTGTCAGCACTTGTTCTACACCAGATTCGGTTGTCCTCTTGCATGACCAAAGTCAGTAGTAGCCTGGTAACAATAATTACACAATTATTGTGCACTGCATTAGCTAGGGTTGGCAAAGCGTTTGGGAGGTGTACAGGTGGCTACCACCCAGACAGTAAATTCCTGTACAATAGACCCTCTAGCAGTTGACTTATTTGACCAGTTGAGCGTTTTTATATTGTTTATTTTTATTAGGACCATTGGTTGTACATGAATCCAGCCTTTTAGCAGTTTTGATGCTGCCTATGAGCCCTATCCTCATATGCCGGACAGTGCGAGGGAGGCAGCTGTTGTTGTACAGCTGTGCTGAAGCATAGAAGATAGATGTTGGTTCACCTTTGAAGGCTGCCCTGCTGTTGTCACAGAATGAGACATTAGCCTTGTATCTATCATTTATTATTTCATCACCATATGCCATGGATAGGGTAGCATCACAAGCACGGGCGGCTGGGGATTTCCGGTTTTTAAATCGAGCAAACAATCCCAATAACCATAAATAATCAATAATTATATATACTTATTAGTATATATAATTATTGATGGTTATTGGGATTGCCTGCTCGATTTAAAAACCAGAAATCCCCAGCCGCCCAAAATCACAAGACTAGAGCAGAATATTGGTGGGTCTTCTTGGGGCACTTTTATAGGAAACAAACTTATGTGGTGTTTTGACATCAACACAAACAGCAAAACTCAACATCAGGTTCGTAACAAAGTGGACCAAATCTCATCAATTTTAGTGGGCCTGTGGCCTTAATTAATAGTTTCAGTAGTAGTAGGGTAAAACAATTACTATTATTTATTATTATTATTTTAGTATATAATAAATAATAATAATAAAGAAGAGCCGCTACTACTAACTAACTACTACTACTACTATTTACTATTAATATTATACAATAATTGTCAATACATTATTATTATTATTAATTATTCTATTATTATATTATTTTGTGATAATAATAATAAATAAATATTACAATTATGGCTATTATAACAATTATTATTATAATAAATAATAATAATAATAAATAATAATAATATATTATTTACTAAAACGAAATATATGATAAGGGTGAATTATACTCTAAATTAGCTCTGGATGTACCTAAACTAGCCTCACAGCAATTGCAAATGAAAACCTGCTGGCAATTGGTGAATCATAACAAACAAACAAATACATACTAATAATAATGTCTGTGTTTAATCAATTTGTAGTTGCATTATTTTTGTTTACCGGAAATGGTATTGCACAAATCCAATAACAATTTTGTTGAAAACGCTGTGCAAAAGAAATATTTTACAACTAATTAAAGTTTTTTTTCCAAAAACCCAGAAAATTTGTATATAAATACATTGATACTATCAAATAAGTGTGGTTGAACTAAAAATATCATGATATATTTTTCAATAATTTTATAATGCGGACAACGCTTACTCAAAAGGGGTGGGTGATATTACGCCTACAAGATACTACGGCTTCAGGAGATTTCGTCTATAAGAGACTACGTCTTCTGGAGGTTTGGTCTACTAGAGATTTCGCCTATAAGATATTACGTCTAAAATCTGGGATATTACGTCTAAACACTAGGATATTACGTCTATATCATGTCTCCATCATTTTTTGTTTCAACTGTACCAAGGAGAACACCGTGGTTACAGTGCAGCTGCTGGAAAACCTGAACTGAACTACTAGTGGTAAGTAATATTGAAACCCCAAAACCAAAACGTTGTATCAGCAGTTTGAAAGACCACTGTGTTATTGAATATTGAACTGATTGACCCAAACTGAATAAGTCTTAGTTTTTTTGCAGAAGTACTTGTTGAAAGTAACAACCCTTAGTTAGTATTTAAATTATTATAATTATTATTATCACTTTATTATTATTATTATACTTGTGTTAAACATATATGATTTGAGTAATTTGGTTAATAGGTCAATTTGAAGCTGAATTTCTTTCAAGCAGAAACATGATGCAATGCAGTATGTGTTAACCGTTGACCATGCTCAGCTCTTCTTCATTCACTGCGTTTGAGTTTTGTTCTCTGGATCGATGTCACAACTTGGTGATGTTGTGGTGGAAACTAATTTTCATCTCCATCATTTTTCAATTACTGGAGTTGTTCATTTTCAAGTAGACAACTCCCACACTTACTGAAAAATGTTTTTGTCATCATGATAATCTTTAGCCAGGATCTGCATAAAAAGTTGTGCGAAAGGTTCTAAACTTCCTGTACTACTAGCATAAATGCTTTATTCATACATTGAAAATGAATGATCTGTTTTTAATTTTTTGCAGGATTATCATCCTACAATAGGTGCTCCAGGTTGAAGATAGGCTTGGACAAGAAAAAAGTGGATGTTGTACAGCCTGTACTACAGGCATGGTTATAACTGATTTTCTGTGATTGGTTTGACAATGAAGGAAAAACTCTGTGGATATACCTGGCTGTGTACATGTAGGTGTGCAAATTTGTTAAATCTTGATTTCCTGTGGCTAAAACGCAAAATGAAAATGAGACTACTCTGCTTGTTTTATCCAACAAACACTGAAGAGCTCATTATTAAACGGCTTGGGACGGGCTTTGTAAGACGCACTTTTTCTCTCATCAAGCATTGTAAAACTGTTGAGAAAACTCACTTGTGGCAACGAAAGTGCAATGGGTTTGTAGAGGTCTATGGAGGTCTATGACAACACTGTCAACATAATGGGCTATCTGCGAGCTGCAGTTTTATTATGATATTGTACGGTATATTCCAGGAAGTAGTTTGTACCATTTTAATTAGGTTTTCAGTTTAAAACCACCTTCTAAAAATCTTAATCATTATTATTATTATTCTTGGAAAGATAACCGTTGTTTCAGATTTAATTCTTATCATTGTTGTGAGAAAAAAACAAGGTCGGAAATATAATTTTGGCCAAGTTTTTTTCTTTCATCTATTATTATTATCAACTTGTACTAATTTTATTGTTTGATTAGTTTTTTATTTGAAAATTATTATTTTGATAAAAATGTTTCATTAATTCTTTTGATTTTGATCACAAACACTATCACGCGAACGCCGGTGGGTACATAATAGCGAGCTTACCAAAGATGGAAAAAATTACTGACTAGAGAAAAAGAGCACTAAAAAGGTGCCCTACTTCCACGCAATCGAGCCAAAATTTTGAAAACTCACTTTATAGCTCTATATAACTTGTTGCGTCTTCTGGGGAAAAATTGCGTCTTGGTGAGTGCTAACTGTGTCTATAGGAATTGCCTTACTGGTGAGAGGGCAAATCCAGATAATTTTTTGAACGCATTTTAATCTCAAAAATTTCAAATTTAATCAAATCATTTTCAAAAATATGCTTGTAGTGTACCTGTTCGTGGGCATGGCAATTCATATATTCTATAATCTTTTGTTTTAGGATCGTTTTTATAAGAAAAATAGAAAGCGTGTTTAAAGTTTAATCTGATGCCAAAGAAAGCCATTTTACATTCATAGCTGACAGTGTGCCAGAGCCAAAGATTACTTTTAACGGTAAATTTGAAGTTTTTGGCTTTAGTACTAAGGGAATTTCCACATTTTCATGTTCTGTTGTAAGTGATGTCTACCTATGTTTTGTATCACATCAACTTATCTACACATGTAGGGATACTATAACATTCTACCTGTACCTTGTTTCAGGCTCATGTAATGAAGTAATGGCAGTACTCACCACACTGACAAGTCAGTGTAACTACAGGCAATAATAGGAGATTTATCCAGTAGTAGTAGTGGTAAGTTTTTCCAGTTTTTTTTATGCTTCATCTGCACTTTGGTGACTAATTTAGCCTAAACCATGCATTCTAAGCTTCAGAAGCAAAAGTATTATCATGTAAATATAATATCAATAATGACCTAGCAGGAGTTACCTCCCAGTTTCTAGTGCAACTGGTTATAAAAAATTTCATTACATCCACCATTCATTTTATTATTATTGTCGAGTGTAAATTCAATACTACTTGTAATTATTGTTTTTTCACAAAGCATTATATGATATATAATAATAGTAAAATCAACAGTTGAACAAATTGTGTTTTTGTAGCTTGTTCATAATAAACATGAAAGTAATAGCAATAATAATAATAATAATCTATCGGTCTGAAATTTGCAAAAGTTCACACAAGCAAACACTTTTCGATTACTATTTATACAACAATTGCTTAGTTCTTTTGCGATTGCAAAACTTGATTTTATTAAATCACTAAACATGCATAAAATGATTTTGAGCATTATGATCAATGTTACTAATGGATGACAATGCGCCCTGCATCTAAATTACTTCCACTATACAATACATTTTGGTTATGGAAGCGGGACTTCGCTGCACACGTCATCATTTATTTGTACCGTCAATTAAACAAGCTTGTTATGCAAAATTGTAGCTTCTCCTCACAGTATTTGTGGGTATAATGTTTTTTGTTAAAATTGTTTTATCAAAAACTTTTAAAAGTTATAGGGTTCTCTGGAGCCTTTGCATCAACATCATTTCTGTCACATAAGCTGTTGGTAATATGTCGAAGCAAGCTAATTTTTTAGTCAGTCGTTATTTCTAATGATAAATTGGATGAATGAGTAATGTTGTTTGGCTTACCAATTAATATTACTGCCAGAGCAAGAGTTAGCAGGAGGCTATTGCCACTATTCAGTGAAAGATCGCTAAACAGTTTTGCGTTTCCTGTTTAACTAATCATATTTCCCAATTTCATTTATAATTTTTTTATCAAAAGATAACGGAGTGATTTTATGAAAAATGCTGGCCATGTATGAATTATTATACACCTGGTAGCTTTATGTTATGGCATTGCTATTTAATGCTATAACATGACCAGCCTTGGCCAAGCAACTGCCATCCATTTCCATCGACGTACCTATTTTTACTAGTTATACATATCACTGCAATTTTTCTGCTTGCAGACAGAGCTGTGAAGAATATTTGTCTCAAGGATTGATTTTTACTGATGCGTCTCCTGTGTGATGAATCCAGAAGAAGGAATTTTTTGATTAGGTTAGGATATCTAAATTTTTTTGCTACATCAACTTGCTGTTTTTAAGGTTGTCATTTTTGTATTTTGATTGTTCAGTTATGTGTCAGCTAGAATGACTTTTTTGAAAATTTAAGTATACTTATTTTTCTGTTGTTCGCTCTTTACATGTTTTCCGTAGAACTGATATGCAGAACTTAGTTTGAAACCCCATCAGCTACTACACATACCAATAAAGTCACACAGAAGTGAGAGAGTTTTGTGGAGTTCTAAAGGAAAGTTCGTGCTTTTATTTATATGATAATACTGTCAATTTACTTTTTATTTTATTTGACTTTATCTCTAAGTTGTCAATCAAAGGAATTTGCGTGTAGAGTAAATATAGTTTTAAACGGGACATTGCTGTTGAAGATCTATAAATGTATCTATGTAGAGCAGTTGATATTAGAGTTCTAAGTCTGTTGACTCATAGACTGGTTATGGCATCCAAAAATAAAGGTGACTGTGAAATATTATCTTTGGTTAAGGTAGAATTGCATGGCGACCAAGTTCAGGAGAAAATTGGCAGTATTGTGTTATAGAAAAAATCTGGAACCCAAAAAATGCACGACAAAAATTTTACTGCATTTTAAATTCAAAGTTGGAATCGAGAATCTTGATATTATTAAACAGTGATGGAATAAAGTTGACCAAGTCTTGCTGATAAAAGACAACCGCATTTGTTTTACATTTGTGAAATTACCTACTTATGCGTGTTTATGGGGATATAAGCAATTATGTTATGTGACAACCATTTATAGAAGCAGATAGTTTGATTAAATCTAATCCAGGTTCTTTAGTAAAAGTTAAAACTATTATTCACTGCTGATGATAATAAATTATGCACGAATACAGGAGTTGTCCTTCCACAGTCTCAATAATGTAGTACATACGTTTAGACGTAACATCCCAGATTTTAGACGTAACATCCCGGATTTTAGACGTAACCTCTTACAGACCTATTATCTTGTAGGCGAAACGTCTTTTGGTCTTAGTATCTAGTAGACGAAATATCCTGAAGCCGTAATATCTTATAGGCGAAGTCTCTGGCTCCCCTCAAAAGTGATGTTTCCGAAAAGGCGTTAGCTAAGCGAATTTGTCTATATAAAGAATTTTTCTGTAAGTTTCCCATAGTTTTTCCAAAAGTTGTTATAAACCGCCCAGGGTGTTTAATGTTGATTTTTATTAGAGTTAAAGTTTATATTAACAACTTGACCGGGGGGGGGGGATTATTATTTTGAGGAAATGCCATGTTTTCCATAAGATACCACCACTACTACTAGCTGGTGGAATTCATTACAAAAAAAAAACAATAATAATAATCATTTATTTAATGATCTTGAATGATGACGATGATACCTTTACCTTTGAGCACCTTTGAAGATATTGAACACTCATGAAGTTGAAGTAAGAGGAGTGCCTTAGTTAGCTAACAGTGTGTTAGGGTTAGGGGTTACAGCAACCTCCTGCTGTTCATTTTTCATCAACAATTGGACTACGAGAGTTAGAACTACTAACTTCCCTTTTGCTTTCAGTTGAGTGCTAGGCTTTGTTGTGCATTCATTTCATGCTTCCTCTGATGTTTCTGAAGGTTTTTAGTAGGAAACTATTATGGTAAACTTGTAATGCTACATACAAAGAAGAGGTCAGTTCACCTCTGACAACAGTAGATCTAGTTGTCGTAGACATCTTTTGGCGGTCCTGGGAAACTTCATTATAAGCAGAGCCAGGGTATTGTGCTGCTCTTAATGCTGAAGAATCTTCATTAGGAGGGCTAGCCTGTGATTTGCCGACTTTGTTCCAATGTTTGGAGGTCGAATTCAGAGCAGGCTTCAGTGATACTCACCTTCCCTCTCACACTGCTAATGAACCTGTCAGTACGGTGCTGAAAAACTATTAAATTTAATTACTATGACAATAGACCATAATAGTAGAAAAATTATGATAATTTATTAAATATGATAATTACCATTACTAAGATTTCTATAGTTGTTCTGGTTCAACAGATTGAACGAGTTGAAAATTGAGAATACGGCAGCAAAGCCTATTATCATTATGAATTTGTAAGGCAGGGAGAATAATGGTGTGAGTGGGTTAAAGGAAAGATTCAGGCTATAATTGCTGTCAAAGACTAAAACTCCTATTCCACATTAAATTTGGGACTGGCGGTTTCTGTTCGCTAACCAATAGCCTGCACTCAACACTCTGGTGTTTACACTACGCTGTGCCTCAGTTGGTTTCTTATGTGTTCCACTGATGATAATTTCTTTCACTTGAGCTTTGCTCCTTGGAAATCTGAGAAATACATTTCTCTGCGGACTAAACAGCCTCCTAGACATTGAATTAATGGTCTCCACTTCCCCATGATCACCACCTCAGATTCATGATGACCATTATTATAGGCCAACACCTAAGAATCATCCTACCCTTTCACAAACAATACACTTGGCATGGAAACACAACTGTTGATTAAAACTGGTTTCTTTAGAGGCAGATGCAGAATCAGGGATTTTATGAAGTAGCCTGTATCATTTCCTATTCAACTAACCGACTTTACCTCCTTTGAACCCCAAAAAACATTAACACAACAAATGTGATACTCCACCTTACTGAAATTGATTAGTGTTTATTTATATGGGGGGTATAAGTATCTATTCTTCTTTTGGTAGACGATCCACTTTGAAAATTATACTGGAAAGAAGGTTTGATTCCCATCTCTATTCAATTTGGCCATTCCTCTCCTACTCGCAAGAGACTGAATATCAGTATTTTTTCTAGTTAATAGTAAAAATTTACCTTTGATATTTAACATAAACCAAAGTGCCTTGTTTTATATTTTCTCAATTTTTTTCATAATTGTTTAGTGATGGGGATCCCACACCTGTGCTGCATGTTCCAAATAGGCTCATACCAACAAAGAATATGCCATTAATGTTATCGTCGCTATATAACACTTGCCTAAACATTGCCGACTGTTGGGCAGTTTTATTTAAAATATTAGTGATACGGGTGTCACACTTCAAGTTGCCGTTCAATACCTAAATAGTAGTACGGTTGCACCTACCTAGGTACTTGGTTATTTAAAAAAGTAGTGTACTCCACCTTGTAAAAGGAACACTTGGATATATTGATATTCGTCTGCCAACAAGATGGCTGGTCAAAGAGTTACGATACATTGAAGAGTATTTCAGTTGTCACTTGTTTTATACAATATTGCGTCATTAGGAAAAAAATGGCAGTATTGCTGGATCTTTTCTAATCTTTTTGTAATATGTATAATGACTGATCTGTGTGACAATGGTTTTTGTTAAACGATTTTTGCTGCATTCAAGAGAAAAAGTACATACAAATATCATTGCTCTAATAATTATTATTACCATTTATAAAAACAAAAAGCTAAGCTTCAGCTTTTGAGCATCTGTCAACCGATTGATTGCCGCTAAAAAAGTTCCAACTTTTTTTCTTCTATTTTACTGGAAGTTAGAATCTTTTATACAGCAATACGTTTTTCATTTTTCTATGCATGACAACTATTTGTTGACTATGATTTACAAGTCTGTTTGTGGATTGCCACAAACATTTTTTTTATTTTTTATTCCTGTGTTTTGAGATATCGAACTGGCTATGTATTATTGTAAAATTTATTGTATTGTAAACAATTTTAACAGTCCATTATTTTGTCTTTCGAATGGCCATGATATTAGGATATTAATTTTCTCCTTTTTTGATAATTTTATCTTTTGCTGTATTTTGTATAATTAACGTAACATCAAGTTATGCTTATTGTTTTGCTCAAAATAAACTCATAAATTGGCACGAGTATTTTATTTTGCAGTACATTTTATAATGCTGGTTAGGATTTTTGAACAATACAAATTATTTGCAGTCAAAATGCTTTATGTTGCATTTTTGTCCCACAACAGCAAAAGATTGTGTCTAGTGCTCCCGATTTTCAAAAATTAGAATAACCATCTCCATTCCAAGCTTGCAATAAATATGCTATATTTGACTCATTAATTTCAGATTCATTGTCATGCTGGAAGCACTATACAGCTTAGATGGAGTTGGAGTGTTGAAAGCTGTAGCTGTTACCCTATTTCTTTGGGTTTTTTATTTGATGAGATTAGAGCGTGGTAAACAGCTCATCGACAAAATACCTGGTTACAAAGACTGGCCTTTTGTGGGGGACATTCTTCATTTTAAAAGAGACCCTGTTGGTAGGTATTTTGACTGGAAAAAAGCAAGTGCTTTGTGACTGACCTCATGTAAAAGAGCTTTCATTTTATTGTAGAGTTTTACCCACAAGTCATTGAGTACCTGGAGTCTGCTCGACCTGACAGGGTTAGAAAGTTTAGAGTCGGCATCTGGGCAGTTGTTTGCCTCATCAACCCTGAGGATGTGGAGAAGTTACTAAGAAGTAATGTACTTATAGATAAGTCTGATGACTATATATATCTACATCCATGGCTCGGTTTAGGTCTCCTCACGAGGTTTGTTTTCCATTCGATTCTCAAACATTGCAATTATTCTATTCTTCACAATTCGTAACATAAAAACATGATCTTTCAGTACTGGTACCAAATGGAAGACAAGAAGACGAATGCTGACACCCAGTTTTCATTTTAACATTTTAAAAGACTTCTTGGTGGCGATGAACAGCCACGCTGCGACTTTGAAAGAAAAACTTGAAGCTGACGTGTGCGATAAAGGACCTCGCGATGTGTTTCCTTACATCACACTAAATTCTCTTGACATGATTTGTGGTGAGTCATATTACGCTACCAACTGCATTTCCAGCTGTGTATGGGCCTTGCAGTTCTTTTAGGAGTTGTGAAGCGGTGTTAAATTGTAAATGTAATTGTCGTGGCAGATACTGCTATGGGGGTCAACATGGACGCCTTGCATCATGGAGAATCTGAGTATGTGAAGGCCGTGTACATGGTTAAAGACTCCATCGCTGTACGACAGAGAACTCCGTGGTATTGGCCCTGCTGGATCTATGACAACCTTCCTATTGGTCGAGCTGTCAACAGAGGCATAGATAAAATGCATGAGTATGCCTACAAGGTGGGTGCGTGTGTACTAAAGACCTCAAAGCTCTGTCTGTCACAGGGCATTTGATAAGATTTTATAGCTATATGGCTTACTATACAAGACGTTTGATTTTAAATCTCATCAGTTTTTGCAAATTTGACCTACGCCTTTGCCTTGGTTAGCATCAACAAATATAATTTTATAAGTTTGGTATTGTACAAATTACGACTCAGTAGCCGTACTAATCAATTTATCTGATACAAATGAAGGTGATAAAGGAGCGTAGGGAGATGAAAGGTGAAGGGGAATATAGTGGCAAGCACAAAGCCTTCCTAGATATCCTCCTGGAGTGTAAGGATGAGTCAGGAAATGGATTGACTGATGAAGATATTCGAGAGGAAGTAGACACGTTTATGTTCGAGGTTTGTTATAGATTTGATCAGAGAGCAAGTTGATATTGCATGGTGTGGGCAACGGATTCATAGAGACATCTAATGTTGATATATTACATTTATATTGTAGGGTCATGATACGGTCTCTGCAGCTACATCTCACGCTGTCCATCTGCTCGGAGCAAATATTGACGCTCAACGCAAATGTCAACAGGAGTTGGATGAAATTATGGGTGAGCTTTGGTTTTGTGAGATCCTAAGGAATTGTTGTATTGTTTGCTTAGTCTACAACACTATGATGCGCAGGCTTAGTATGATGAGCTGATTTATTTACAAGTTGGTAGGTTGATTTTAGACCAGATAATCGTCAAGGCAACCAGCGTTTTTTGGAGCACCACTGCATGAAATATATGCCCTTTCTCACTGTAATATACAATGAGTGTGCAACGTGAATATACTGGTCTTTAGATAGTCCCAGAGAGTTCTCTATGGATGATCTATCAAGAATGACTTATCTAGAATGGTGCATAAAGGAGTCTCTCAGGCTATTTCCCTCTGTTCCATGGTTTGGTAGAGCACTTCCCGAGGACACCGAGTTTGGTAGGCACAAATTTTTCATGTAAAGAGAAGTGTGATATCTGATGTTGTGGTTGCAACTATTTGCTACTATTTAGAATCATTAAGGGTGTGTTCTCTGATGCAGGTGGTTACATGGTACCAAAGGGTACTACAGTGGCTGCGTTTGCTGTCATATTGCACAGAGATCCTGTCATCTATCCAAATCCTGATCAATTTGATCCAACAAGATTTTCTCCAGAGAACAGCGCAAACCGACACCCATACGCCTACATCCCATTCAGTGCTGGACCTCGCAATTGCATTGGTAATGTCAGCTTCTGATACCTCAGGTTGTTGACTTTTGAGTTTATCAACTGTTCACTTTTGAAATATCTGTTAGTTCAGATCAACTTACTGGCTTTCTCTTCTCTTAAAAATTAGCTGTTTCTGAGTAGACAACTCCATGTTCTTTGTGAAGTTAGGCACCTTGACAACCATTTAACTTCTTACCAAATTGAATCTCTGGTTTTCTTTTCTTACCCATTAGCTTCAGCCTCCAGTATTCTGAAAAAATAATTACGAGTTATCTATGTATTTTTTGTCGGAGATCATGGTTCATGCATGAAGCAATGAAACATTCCATAACAAAAAGCTTACCATCATTTTAGGTCAGAGGTTTGCAATGATGGAATTGAAGGTGATAATGGCTACCCTTCTTCTCAACTTCAACATCGAATCAACTCAGAAACGAGAAGAGGTCAAACCCAACCCGGGGCTGGTGCTTCAGCCTTCCACCGGCATTTGGGTGAAGCTAACCAGCAGGGTATGAGTTAGCAGGAAACGTAACACTGATAGATGATAGAAAACGTATATTTTTATATTGTTTTATTTATTATAGTTATGAATTAAAAACTGCGTAACAAATCAACGCCAAAGAAACAACTTATTATTACACATACTGGACAATCAATGTACAGCAAGCAGGCTTGCCATGTGTTATATTGTATTAATACACTTCAACACACTTCATGTATCTCTGCTATCGTTTAGCCACATCAAGTTTGTACTGATCCTTCCATTGTTTTAGAAAGTACAGGGATATAATATATACATAATATGACAAAAAACTCAATGATATATATGTTATATATTTAATTATACCAAATTGGTCACTTCGCTCTTCCAGAGTTTTCACCGAGCCGTTTGTTTGGGTATCAAAGTCGCATCTTTTTTGGCGTTTGTTTTCCGTTTTTTCTTCATAAATGCATCTAATTGTCCCTTTCCTTTCAGCTCCTTGTACTTTTCAGCTAATACCAGTTTGTTTTTCTCAGCTGAAACAACCATAGTGGCTCAATATCCACATAACGTATGACTATATACCATGTCGGGTTTAATGGAGGTAGTCGAACATGTTCGTTGGATTGTTGTGATGACGAAATAACAAAGAATTGATCAGTTTCCTATAACGACTACAATAACGACTACAACATGCTTAAACCTTTTGGGTACGATATGTTTTCTTACCAGATTTTAAGAAAAATGGTTTGCGGCCATCTTTTATTGCTTTCTTTCGTTCTTCCTTTAGAGCTTTCTCCACCCGATTAGCTGCAGACGTTTCCTTTTTGGCACTCTTTTTCTGTCCCTATTTATACAATGAGATTTTCTGTTGATGCGATCAATTGTGTCGAATGCCGTACCAACCACATTATTACTTCAATAATAAAACATACAAGAGTAAGGTGAGAAGTGAAGGTGATGGAATACACTGAGCATTGGAGGGTAACAATTAAAATAGAAAAGGGAACCATTCAACCAGCTGTAGGAGGACACTTGCTCTATGATATATTACAGCAAACTACATTATATCTAACTGTGCTGTACTTTGTATGTATAAACGTAAAAAATGCCTGTCTGTCTGTGTGTCATTCCAGGTGAATGGACGTTTAAACTGCTGCACTGAGAGAAATTGAAACTGCAGTAAAAACATTCTATTGGATTAGTTTGTCGTATGACAGGGGTTTAAATTTTCCATCTGTTCTCGAAACGGAGACGTTTCTATATCTGATATCCAAGTATTTTTTACTAATGTAGGTGGAGACAAATCACATTTTATTAACACAAGACGATGATTAAGTGTCCAATGGATGCATATATATATATAGATATATATATATATATATATATATACACGCCTAAACTACGACGCTTAGAGAATGAGAACTGCTGTAAAAACACACTGTTGGACCAGCCTGATGGATGCCAGGGGTTAAAACTTGTCGTCTGTTCTCTAACTGTAGATAATTATAAACACTATATTTTCAATGATGTAGAAGGAGACGAATCACAAACAGTTACATTTTGCTAATATGCAGTGGCTGGAGAGTCAAACACGCAATTCCAAGCTGGTCTATGATTCACTTTCATTCCAGTATATATAAATTGCCGCATTCTTGCGTAACATGGTTTTTGTTTGATAGCTCAGCACAACCGTGGCATCTTTTAAATTGAGTAAAGAGAGTGGGAGGGAGGGAGAGGTACACAGGGAAGGGGTGGAACCGTAAGGAAGAGGGTGAGAAGTAAAGGTGGTGGGGGGGGGGGGGGGGGGAGGTGCGAGAGTAGCGCGGGCCGACATAACCATACAATACAATGGGTAGGCTAATAAACTCTGTCATACCATTCTAATGAGCATATTTTTTGCCTTTTTCCTAGTCTCCTCATCCATTTCTTCATCTTCGGCTATTTTCTTAACTGCCTGCAATCAGAGACAGATCTAGACATGTAGAGTATGGTTGCGCTACATTTACTGTACATAAAGATTACATATAAACTACATACAGAGTAGACATATACTACATATGAAGTCCAAATACTACACATACAACACACATTACTACACATACAATACACTGCAATACAACAAACACAAAAAATGGCTCTCTTTGAGGAAAACTTGAGTTTTCACTAGTCTCTGAATGCTTTTGACATAATCCATGAGGTAATATTCTACAAAAAAAATTAATTAACAAGATACCCTAGATAGCCTGATGAACTGTACTTTTGTTTCAGTGAATTAATATCAAACTTGTTACAAAGTTTCACGCATCGAAACTGTATTCCTTTTCTATCAACAATTGAAACTTTCCGTTTATTCAACAAATCATTCAGACACTTTTGAAATGTTTCACACAAACCAGATTGATGCATCATAAATAGCATCAACTATTTAAAATCGTGTAAAATACTTTCCACTAGTTTGAGACCATTCAAGACTTTGTAAAACTGAGCAGCTAGTTTCAAACTGTTGAATAGAACGCGTCTGTCAACTCTAACACAGTCCCACTTATTCTCTTTATACCCTTATAACCACTGTGTAATACATCTACCTTAGACTTAGACCTTATAACCACTGTGTAATACATCTACCTTAGACTTAGACCTTATAACCACTGTGTAATACATCTACCTTAGACTTAGACCTTATAACCACTGTGTAATACATCTACCTTAGACTTAGACCTTATAACCACTGTGTAATACATCTACCTTAGACTTAGACCTTATAACCACTGTGTAATACATCTACCTTAGACTTTATAACTACTGTGTAATACATCTACCTTAGACTTAGCTATCAATGAATATGAAATGAATAGAACCAACTGCTAGCCTATTTGGACAAAAGACATAAATACATATGTATAAATAAGTGTGTATATATAGACATGTGAAAGTGCTAAAAGTCTTGGGAAAGTTCTATAATGTTATGAGAGATATAAAATATTAATACAACTGTAAAAAGCTAATATTGGTCAAGACTTGCATTAACTACAACATTGTTTGATGACAATACTAAGACTGTACCACCAATGTTCAAGTATAATACATACAATACATATATAATACATACAACACATATATAATACATACAATACATATATAATACATACAATACATATATAATACATACAATACATATATAATACATACAATACATATATAATACATACAACACATATATAATACATACAACACATATATAATACATACAACACATATGTAATACATACAACACATATGTAATACATACAACACATATGTAATACATACAATACATATATAATACATACAACACATATATAATACATACAACACATATATAATACATACAACACATATATAATACATACAACACATATATAATACATACAACACATATATAATACATACAACACATATATAATACATACAACACATATATAATACATACAACACATATATAATACATGCAACACATATATAATACATGCAACACATATATAATACATAAAACACATATATAATACATACAACACATATATAATACATACAACACATATATAATACATACAACACATATATAATACATACAACACATATATAATACATATATAATACATACAATACATATATAATACATACAATACATATATAATACATACATAATACATACAATACATATATAATACATACAATACATATATAATACATACAATACATATATAATACATACAATACATATATAATACATACAATACATATATAATACATACAACACATATATAATACATACAACACATATATAATACATACAACACATATATAATACATACAACACATATATAATACATACAACACATATATAATACATACAACACATATATAATACATACAACACATATATAATACATACAACACATATATAATACATACAACACATATATAATACATGCAACACATATATAATACATGCAACACATATATAATACATACAACACATATATAATACATACAACACATATATAATACATACAACACATATATAATACATACAATACATATATAATACATACAATACATATATAATACATACAATACATATATAATACATACAATACATATATAATACATACATAATACATACAATACATATATAATACATACAATACATATATAATACATACAATACATATATATCTATAATTGTATGTATTTAAATTAAATCAGCCAATTGACTCGAGTTTTTAAAGCAAAGCGTTCCGATGTGTTGCCAAAGTTTTGACAAGTTCAAAATCATTCAGTCAGAGTAAAACACAGGATGTTCCAAAGCAGCATACAACACGACATGTGAAGTATACTGATAAACAAGGCATAGAACCAAATGAGAAAATCTACCTTCATTTCCTTTGCCTTCAGGCGATCAATAAACTTATATGACCTTTTAAAGACTTGCTCATCATACTGTCCTGAGAGGTCATCAAACCTTGGATCCCTGGTCACAGGTTTCTTGGCCAGCGCTGACGTTGGATTCTTCGGGCGTTTTGAGGAGATTTCTAAAGGCCTAAATAGACATGAGCTAACTATGTAGGGTAAGCGCATTAACTGCTCTTACAAGACAATGAGTGATTTAAACAATAAACGCACCCTGAACTTTTAGCTGTTTTCTTTTTCATTTGCATAGAACTGCCTTTTGAGAGTGCTTTATGTCTTCCGTACCTTTTGTTAAACCTGCAAATATATATAACTATTCCGTGGTCTAGAAAGATATCAAACGTTTTACCTGTGTATTTCTTGATAAAGGCCAAATAAGCATTAACTACAAAAAAATATACATATAAATTTTGGCATAATGAGTCATCTGCAATCTACAATCACATCTCAAAGCATATTAGGCAACTTCAAGACCTACCTTACGCAGATCCACTATTTCGATGAGTGAATATATGCATGCAATAGTCTACTGTAATATTATGTATGGCTGTACCGATAAAGCTATTAACGCATAGAAAACTTGGAATTTCTTATAAGAATGTACAATTAATCTGAACCAGACTTTGAAACATAAAAAATAAACTCTAAAACTAGGTACTAGGTACAAAAATATACAACAATCACTGTGTTGTAATAAGCGAAAATGTTTTAAAGATACTTATTTTGAGGAAATCACATGAAAAAATACACTTACTGTTTGATTCCGATTTTGTTGCGCAGTTCCTGAATTTCCTGCAGTGATAAATCTTCCAAACCTGTGATAGTAAATGTTAGTGACGCATTAGATATATGTAAACCATTGACTGTTTGAAGAACTCAACAGAAAACACAAATGTACCAATGACGTGTTACCTTTATGAGATGTACTCTCAGTTACTTCTTCCGAGTCTTCCATGACAAACAACAATCCTTGGCTATAGAAGTAATAGTGTGAAATTCAACAAGTAAAATTGTAGTAGAAATATCAAAATCAACATTTAATGATCTCAATAAAATACATGACAGCTATATGTATGAGTATAGATCAAACAAAAAAGTTTGGTACCGAGATTCGGTTGATTACTCATTATTATCAACATTTTTGTGTCCTGAGCAGGTAAAATTTTTACCTAGCACAAATTGCTGTCTTTCTATTGGTACTGTTTATGGAATTGTTGATAAACTAGTTGCAAAAATGAATATCAGACAGTTGAAGACCATAAAAAAGAGTGGATAAGTCATGCCTGATGAACTGGTCACCGATTGTGGAATGTCCAGACAATGACTAATGACACAGATGCATGTGAATTTGCCACAGCGCTTCGTTTCGTTTGAGCTAAGAAGATGCTGAAACTATGGTCAAGTTGTAAATAAAGCACCCACATTGTGTTTTACTCGTGTGTATGATCATAATGACATTCATTGCACTAAAAAATTCATGGTTCAATTATCATCTCTTGAATTCAGGGACAAAGTGCACCAGGTTTTACCTTTCACAATAATGGCTACATGGGCACAAGTAGTAGTTCATCTACACACACATACTATAAGAAATGGTATGTACATTGGATTTCTAAGATCTAGCAATTGTTTGCGAATGTAAACATACCAACAACTTCAATTGAACAACTACTAATGTTATCATCATTGACTACATTATTTTTTCACTTACCGGGTGATATACTCATAATATTATGTCACAGAATAGTTATGATGACGATAGAATTTATTATATGCATAACAATACTGTTGTTAAATAGTAGTGGTTGACAATAAATAAAATAAATGCTAATGAAACATTATTATCATCAACAACAGGGAGTTCCTAGTACTATAATACTGCTCAATCATATAATTAAATAAATAATTATTAATATATTAAATTCACTGCACTACTCGACATCATTATTATCATCATTATTATTGTTAATTATGACAACTTCTCGACCATTATTATCACTTTTGCTTCAGTTTTTGTTGCTGCATGTGGCAGCACAAACAACAGTTGTTCAATAACAACTACTAATTAGTAGTTGTGTATAGGAAAATACGGTGAACTCCTGTGGAAACCTGAAAAACGAACAATATTAGAGCGAGCCCAACTTTATCATATGCTTTACTAAGCAAACACTTCTTTTATTACTTATAGCCTCCAACTTTATATATCTATTATGCATTTCTATTGCTCAAGCTACAAACTGCAAGCAAAGAAAGTATTATGTAACCCTTTATATAAATACAGCTGCTGAGCATCTCACTCCTCAGTGTTATCACGGAGGTGCAGCTGAATTTTATTCTTTGAACAAAATATACACTCACTCAAGTTCATACTTGATTATCTCTCACACACGCACGACATACCAACAGCTCTACTACTGTAGAAGACAACTGCTATACGACCTATTGGTCTGAAAGCCTTGTGTTGTACAATGAGTAGCAGACGAGAGACAGACTTGCCTGACAGGCGCTGCCCATCCTAGCCTACATTCAGTCGGACAACGCTGAAGGGTAGGCAGTGATACGGCCGAACTGTCAGTAAGGTTGCCTGATGAAATAGATAGCTCTGCTTCTGCTTGCCTAGAGGTGGTGTAGGTGGCTACCAGAGTGACTCGCAGCAGTTGCTATAAAAGTCTGCGCAGTTGTATGGTTTCATTTTCGGTTACAAAAAGTTACAGTAACAGCATTATATTCACTACGCACAGACAGCACAGAATAATAATTAATACTAATAATTTTTTTTCTATAATAATCATAGTAGTAGTAAGTAGTACATATATAATAAATAATAGTATTATTATATAATTATTATATATAATAATAATAATTAATAATAATTATAATATAATAATATATATATATATACACATAAACATTACTACTGCAGATATTTTTCTTACGGCGATATGCGTATTAATAATATTATTACTTATTGTTGTGCATGTTACATTAATACCATTAGTGAAGATTATGTTCAACCCACAGTGAGCTATGACTAGTAGCAAACTACTTCATGAACAGAATAGAACAAAAATTCAAAAAAACTAACTTGGCAGATGGCACAAGACACGACTGAATTGGAATCGTGAAACAAATAATTCCTTTTGAGGCTGCTGATTGGTAGATCAACGATTGACCCTTTTGCCTGCTCAGGAGTTGTCACACCTTGAACTATCAAAAGCCGCAGGCAACAGGGATCAACAAAATTCGGCACTTTGCTGGGAATTGTCCCCTCCCAAAGGCGACATTAGGTAGAAATTAGAAGTTTTTGTGAGGTTTTTGCGAGTTAGTAATGTCATACAAACACATGTACCTCGGTAATTCCAAAAATGTCATCATTTCTACTGTAGCTTTCGTACAAGTTGAGATATTTTACTTTTAAAAACGGATTGTCACTATTTACCTGGCGGAAGATTTTTCTACCGCGATTTCTTGCTCTCTTCTAAATTATTACGGAAAAAGCGACGTGCTAGAGCTATTTTACGTCTGCAGTGCCATAGCAACGGTTTTGGTTGTCATGGGTTGATGATTTGGTAAAAAAGTTATGCATGCACAAGAAGGGAAGAAATGTATGAAAGCAAGCAAATGTACATCTTTATAACATGGTAAGTGTGTGTGCATGACATGCAACAACTTTGGCTACACATTAACACTAGACAACAGACACCAAACTATGGTGGCTCATAACGTTAGACGGTTTCGTTTTCAAAGCGTATGAACGGATTTGAAATAGTCCAGACGGTTTGCAAAGCGTCTTTAATACCCCATGTACATCTACCGATTAGCTCCCGATTTGCCTTACCGATTGAGGATTTCCTTGCATCCGTTTCCTGTGTGACGTAATGAAATAATCGGTAGCATTTTATTTGAGGCTATCGGTAGGTTTTGCTCGTGGTCAAAAAATCGGTAGATATTTTACGATTGGACCAATCAAATCACCGTTTGCGGTTTTAATGTTTCCAACAAAACTGTTTCTCAAGTGCAATTATTTTTAGATGAAGAGTCGCTTTTTAGCGTCCCGTCTTTGTTGTTTTAAATCGCTTTATGGCTAACTATGAAAAAAATGTAGCGAGTTTCACCGGTATTGCGTGAGAATGTCAATGGGGTCCCGGCAGAGTAGTTTCGCTTTAGCGATGCAACCGGAAATAGCATGGTCGGTCGTATAACTTATCATTAGAAATCACGACTTGCTTGACTATTATTTAGATTTTAGACAGTTTAAGCCATTGATATAACAAAACTTATGCAGTTTAGGAAGCTCAAGGAATCAATATAGCCTTTGAACTATTTTTTATTTTAATATTTTGTTTCATTCACTTGTTAAAAATTAATTAAATATTATGCTCGTATGTAGAGCTATAGCTTTGTATTTCGCGGCTCATTGAGCTTGCCAACATAAATTAACGCCCTTATTTTGGTGATCTTTCGAGCACGGGCCAAACACATTTTGTGGCCGTGTTCACTTGCTATAGGACTGTCTTAATTTCAAATCATTGGCCGCCATTGCATTAGTTGGAATCATCTTCAAGTGTGATTATGAAAGCCTCACCCCTATCTTGTTTGAAGGAATTGCTAAAAAAAACAAAAATGTACGGACAACTGAACGCAAGAAGGAGCTGATTGACAGGTTACAATTATTATTAGTGTAGTAATAATAACGGTTGGAACAACGAACAACAAGAAGAACAATTGTAATAATTATTATAATAACAATAATAATAATAATTAATGGCATATAGTTATAATTTTATTATCTTTCAATTTCAACTGTTGCAGCTGTTGTTATTTAATTAATTAATATGTCTTATTATTTTATCTATTATTTTTATTTTATAATAAATTATTGTTATT
This sequence comes from Cryptosula pallasiana, assembly GCA_945261195.1. Taxonomy (NCBI): domain Eukaryota; kingdom Metazoa; phylum Bryozoa; class Gymnolaemata; order Cheilostomatida; family Cryptosulidae; genus Cryptosula; species Cryptosula pallasiana. The sequence goes on from OX183139.1 coordinate 5,886,666, forward strand.
TCATAATAATAAATTATAAGATGATGACTTATGTTAGCGGCGCATCGTCAGTTCTATACACCTCCAAACCCATCAGCTGCCGTGAATAGAAAAAAAAGCCCTTCAGTATCGGATAAAATGAAGCGACTTTCGTTTTAACAGTGCTATCGATGGAAAGCATGCTTCCGGTTCTTTTGATAATAGCTCCGCAGAAAAATCTGCCGGGACCCCATTGGAGAAAAAAATAGGGGAAACTCCTTGACGTCATCTCCAATCGGTAAGGACAAATCGGTAGGTAATCGGTAGATGTACATGTAGCATTACATTGAAAATAATTGGGTAATTGTAGTAAAATAGCCCAAGAAACTATGTTTAAAAACGGGCTTGTTGGTTATAATAAATTAATTGTCGGCCTCAGCAGTTGCAGGATTAATGCTATAAAACTGTATTTCCTGTCCAACAATTGCAAAATCTGCAAACCGTATAGTTGTCTTGCAAATAATTCAGACGGTTTAGAAATGATCCAGATGATTTAGGAAATTACAAACCGTATGGACGGTTTAGAAAGAGTATGAACTATTTACAAACCGTATGAATTATTTTGAAATAGTCTGAACTGTTTTAAAATAGTCTAAACTATTTTGAAATGGTTGGAGAAGTTTGCAAAGCACATGGCTTTCGAACCAAAAGCGATCGTCATAATTTTATTTATAGCCTCTATATTACTTTGTCAACATAGACGTCGATCAAAAGACATAGAGCAAGTTAATCAACTGTATAAAAATGTTGTTGAATATAATCTCTAAAATGAATTTTTACATGTACAGTTAGGTTGTATTTATTATTTAAAATAATTTAAAGCAAATAATATTTATTAAATCAAAAATTTTATTTATTTATTTATAAAAAATTCAACCGTTCAGTGTTTAGGAGAAACATTATCCATCATAAATGGACTGTAGATCTATGACCAATAGAGCGAACCAGCAAATCGGCTCGGATTTACTAAGTTCACAAAGCGTTCAGAAGTTTTTGCAAAAGTTCAGACTATTTCAAATTCGTTCAAACGGTTTGGAAAGCGTTCAGACGTTTTAAAACACAAAAGGCAAAACGTTCTGAGCCACCATACCAAACATTAATTTAATGAATTGATAATAATAATAATGATAATAATAATTATTATTATTATTCTTATTTATTTAATAATTTATTATTATTATAATTATTATGACCTTGATGATGATTACCACCACTTTTTTATTTTATTCAGTTTACCACCACGTTTTTATTTAATTCAATTTACATTTATTATTATTATATAATAATAGTTAGTAGTAGTTCGTAGAAACTATTATTATTATTATAATTATTATTATTATTCAACTCACTGTTACCTGTAAATTTGATAAAATAAAAGTGGTGGTAATCATCTTATTAATTTAAATTTAATAATGATATTTATAAACAATATACTGTTAATAAGTGATATTATTATTATTTAAAAACTGTTAGATCTTTTTTAAATAACATGATAATAATATAGTATCTATTATTAATATACATTAATTAATTATTTATACTACTATTATTATATTTTATTAATTAATAATAAATGAAGATATTTACTGTTTACTAAAAATAATTGGTGCGAATCTTTCAAGCTCTTAATTTACAATAATTTAGTAGATTATTAATCACATATATTATTTTCATTCATATTTTATTATTATTTATTACCCTTACTATTTACCAATTAGGTTGGATTATTATTTACGTACAATACATTTAGTATATTATTATGATAATATATATAATTGTTATCGATAACAATTATTATTATATAAAGTTAACACATTATTATTTTAATCAAAATATTATTAATTAGCTAGTTATAAGTAATTTCTGGTTTTCAACAAGTCATCTAATTTTTTTCTCCAAGCTAATATTCTACTTTCACTTTTGTAGTTCTGTACAGAGTTCAGCTGGTATCATTTTAAAAAATACCAAATGAATGCCTCCTATTATTATTTTTTATTGCTATTAACAAAGACAATGATAGGCTGCTGTAATTGTTAACAGCAATAAATAATAATACTGATGGTTTAATAACAATACTACTAGTACTTGTCTATTGTTGTCATTAGTAATCATTGTTTACTATGTTACTGTGACGTGACTACTACTGCAGCTGTCTTAATTTAAACAGAAAATCTCAATCTGTCATTGTAAATATTACCACAGTAATCATTTTATTTCCATTTATTATCAAGGTGAAGGTATATTCCAGCTTTATTAACTATTCTGAGAGTTTTTAATTAGCAATGATGTAGTTTTTTATGTCAATAACCATAATGTTAAAGTATACGATGAATAACTAATACTACTGGCGCCATGATAGTTTCTTTGTAATAGAGTTTTATGCTTGGTTGATGCTTTATTGTTCTTCCTACTACCATCGCTATTGAAGAAAAATTATTATCATATGTATGAGTCGATTTTTTATGCGTGCTTACCCATATAAAAAGTAATGTTCAACCCTGCAGACGGTGATTGTGCTGACCAGATTTTGTGAAATTATTGTAACACAAATAATTAAAATGCTGGCTCCAAGCGTTGTCAAAGAACAGCTCACAGCATACACAATTTTACTTTCAAAAGCGTATGAACGGTTTGAGATTGTTTAGTCACTTTGATAAATGTTTTCTTACATTGGCAATAATTAGTTAGCCTGATGAATTATATCTTGGAACAGGCTTGGTACTTGTCATAAATAAATGTCAGCTTCAATATTTCCATGCAGATCATTTCATGCAGTAAACTTCTATTTCCTGTCTAACAATCATGAAAATTTTCATACAGTTGGCTTATAGTTGTTTTGCCAACAATCCAGAAGGTTTGAAATAGCTCAGACAATTTGAAAAAGTATAAATTGTATCAAAGCTTTAGAAACCGCCTGATATGGTGGCTCAGCAAGTTTGGTGTTTTGGGTTTAAAATTTCCAAATGATTTCCAAGCCGTCTGCATGCTTTTGAAAGAGTCCGAATCTTTGTAAACCTTCGGAACACTCTGTGAACTTGTTCATACGCTTTGAAAATCCGAGCCGACTTGCTGGAATGCTAAAGCGTCCAAAGTTACGGTCACTGTCGTATGAGTCAAGTCATATGGACTAATTTGAAATATTCTGAACTGGTCTAAATAAAGTGAACAGTTTTGAAAAACCTTGGAAGATTTGCACGGTACATTGTTTTTGAACCAAAATCAATCACCCTTCTTTTTTTAAAACCTTTATGCGAAATATCTGACATAGACATAATGATCATAAGTCTACATATTTAACCATATAAACGATTGTTGGAGATAGCTTCCAAAACTGTTTTGTAGAATATAATTAATGTGTTGATTGACTATTTATCGTAATAATTAAAAAGAACAGTTTTTTATTATTTGCTCAAAAATTTTCTGATTGGTTTTTAATAATAAAAAAATAAAGGTATGAGAACTAAAGAAATATTATCATTAAAGCGGACCAGCAAATTAGCTTCAACTTTTAAAGCTTTAATGATTTGAAAAATATGTTTCGAGGGATTGCTAAAATTTCAACACTTTTTGAGTATATTCAGACAGTTTGGAAGAGTTCAGCTGTGGTAAAATGCAAAGCACAAAACGGTCTTAGCCACAATAAAGAATTGTAAAAATAAGTAAAACGGTGATTATTTGTTGTCTTGAATGAATTTAGTTTGTGAGAAATCCAATTAATTTTTAGGGTAGCTAAGACATTTTCTCCTCTATAATTTAGTTTCCCTCACTTTCAATTGCTAAATATGTTATTGCAATTTTTTTTGTTTTAGGCCAAAAAGCTTGATTGAGTTGACGACACTCTACTGATTTGGCAATTGACTCTGGTGAACAACATAATGGATTTAGATTTTCGTTTAATATTAGCTCTAAGTGACCTGTAAAATGCTAAGTCTCGATACTTTGGTCTTTCATGAATTATTTACATGTAGATCGGGCATATATCGAATTAGGTGTATATTGTAACTAGTGATTTATTGCTATAATGCATTTTGACATTTGAACTATTTTAGTTTCAGAAGGGTGTACAATATAGCAAATATTGTGGAAGGACAAATAGCGTTTAGCCTACAACTGTGTTGAACTGACTATTTCAGCTTGTGGCATTGTGTTATTATAGAAAGAGCTACTCTCCTCCAGCACTTCTGCAATGGAAGCTGGAATGGTCTCCACTAATAACAATATCTATCCCAAAACTTGAATGACTGGCTATGGCGAAGTGGAGATGTAACGTGTTCAATATTACAAATAATCTTGGGTTTTTAGTAATGTCTCAAACTTGCCTCTTATTTCCTTCAAATACAGTATGTTCGAAGTGAATATTTGCTGATGCTGTTGAGCTTGTTGCACTTTATTGGATAAAAAAAGCCATTCTGTGGGATGATTGCAAAAACGAATGTATTAACTTCAATAATCCACTAACTTTAGTGTGACTACTCGCACACATAGAAATGAAACACAGACTGTCATATTAAAACTTCCATATGCATGCATGCTTGTAAATATCCATAATCACAATCAGATGGTCCATTATTGGCAAATCTGTACTCTTGTTATTAAACGCTATGAATGCCAGCCTTAATTTGCTATGAGGAGAGTCTCAGAATGACATCAGTAGTTTGCTCAGCCAGCTCAGTTTTTCTCCAGCATATCTCTGCAACAATACCAACAGCCTATCAGTCACTAGAGCCAGTTTTGCTGGTAGTAAAGTTAAATGATGTTGATGACAACTCCTTTTACTTATGGGAAAATAGATAAGTATGATTAAGTTTAAAGTCAGCTTGTTTTGCTGCTACCTCTACCAAGTTTATGCGAATGGACAGCAATAATGAATGAGGCTTGTGAAAAGAACCGCTTTGAACCGCTTTATTTATAAAAATTTCTACAACTTCTACTTACCAGATGTATGGGAAAAGTTTGGTTAAACTGCCAACACTAGGTATTTCTCAATTTTTTTGTAACAGAAGTCTTCTATCCCGCTGTTTTCAGGTGACGGTGAGTGAAGTGTCATTATAAACTACCTCATAGTTTATCCAAGTTTGTCACCATGCAGCTTGATGAGTTGAATTAGAAAGTTCATCGGTTCATCTTCCAAAAGAAGGAATATGTGACACCTGCGAAAAACAGCAAACATGAATTGTTCAACAAAAGTTTCTATCAATTCCTATGAAAGTTATTGTATGCCGCAAATAATCTTACTCAATTAGTTTAAAGATGGTATTTACATGCATTTAAATAAAAAAGGCTGAAAAAGATTTTTTGATAGACATTATTATTACTGTTTAGCAAAATGTCGATCAATTATAACAATAACTGAATAAAAAAAGTAGTTGTAAAATTAGACTGGGAACAAGAAATGGGAGAGAGAAATATGATACAATTTCTTGAGGTAAACACGATTGACATCGTTGGGCATTATTTTTTTCAGTTTCCAACAGTTATTGGAGGCTATTACAATCAATCAAAGTTGCGCTGTGACTACTTTAGGCAACGTCACCATGTAGAAATGGAACTAACATAGACAGGAATGAACCCAGCCATGGCTAGAACGAGTGTAAACACCCTGAAATAAATGTAGACAGACCTAGAATGAACGTCAAGTGTGCTGTAAAGAAAGAAAATTTCAACGTCTGTACTTGGAGTGTCCAAATTTGTTTCTGGCGTCAAATAAAATAATAGCTGTCGACTTTAGTAAAAGCTGGAAATATTTAGATTCCTGGAATGAACATTGAAACAGTAAGTTGTCAGGAATGAATGTCGACACTTGCGGGAATGAAATTCAAAATTTTCTTCTCTGGTTCACGGTCGAAATTCAATTTAGGTCTGTTGACGTTCATTTAAAGAGGCGTATACGTTCATCCAAGCTATTTTTGAATTTATTCCTGCCGACGCAAATTTCTGTCAACATCATTTCCAATAAAATTTTCCCTACAGTGAGAGAAAAAATAATGATCGCAATCATTATAATTATTATTGGCAATAGTAGAGAATCTTGGCAAAAATTGACAACAATACTGGGTGGTTCATTGTTACTATTTCTATCATTTATTTACCTATTGCAATAATGATAACAATCAGACATGCTAAGAACACCAGAGTTTTTTCCCGATTATTTTTTCCTTTCTACCGTTTGATTTAAAATTAATTTGGAAATTCATAACGTACGATAAAAAAGCAAATAATAAAAATTATTATCAAAAAATAGTGTTTTGATTTTTATCATTTTTATCAATCACCTTTTTATTATTAACAATCACATGATCTATCACTCAATTTTTTCTTAATAAACCGTAATTAAATATTTATATTGGAAAATGAGTATTAATAATAGTAATAAAAAATAATCATAACCAATAAAAAAAATACTGGGCCAAAAAAGAGATCAATAATTAATAATAGTAATTGTAGTCTCATCAATGCTCATGATAATAAGTGTTAATAGTATGAAATAGACTAAGACTAGTAATAATAATATTATACAATAATCATAACGTTGGTTTAAAACTGTCAACTAAAAGTAAAAGTTGATAGAAAAGCTAATCATAATAAATAATAACATCCATAATAATTAATAATAAAATTAAATAATATATATTTTATACTAACTTTTTCAAATGGGTAAGTGTTAGTACTTACCATTTATTTATTATTATAATTTGAATGATTAATAATTATTATTTGAATAATTATTATAATAATTGATAAGAAATAAATACCTGTTGATGATGATTGAAGGAATTATTATTATCAACCCTCAAGAAGATCAAGATCATCATGATCATGATCATCAGACCACAGTGAGCCATGTATGATTGGTAACAAACAAGAATTGTATTAAAAATAATTAAAAAAAAATTTATAACACTGTATTTAATTATATATATTATTGTTGTAAATTTTTTTTTAATTATTTTTTTAATACAATTCCTGTTTGTTACCAATCATACATGGCTCACTGTGCATCAGACCATTGTGACCATTGGTTGGTAATTTATTTATAATCACTGTCTGTGACTATCTCACTCAGTTATCAATCATCATCAGTTAGTTAGTTATAGCTGCTACTGCAATATTATTATCATTGTTATTAAAATAATAACATAATTATTATTGTATATATTTTTTTATTATTATTATTTGTTATTACAAAAATCATGAAATAAAAATGAATAAAAAAAATAGATTATTATTATTAATAAATTAAATTATTATTATTATTATAATAATAATAATTATATTAGAATTAGCAGTAGTTCATTATTAATTAATCGTCATTACTATTAATTAATCATCTTTAATAATAAATAGTACAATTAGTCAGATAGCAAAATAAAGACATTAGGAAGAAAATGAGTACTTACTTCTTCTGTGAATGAATGATTATGAATTATCATTATTATGATGATAATCAGTTTGGATTTTTTACAAACAATATAGTAATGACCTTGTACTAGCACTCGATCTCACAAACAGTTGTCGGAGCAAAATTATGGGAAGTTCACTCCACATCCCCCATAACCGTTTCACTACTTATTTTATGGATATCAGTCTCAAAATACAAGTATTTGGAGTTTTCCACTTTTCCCTTTGGGACAATTCCCAGCAAAGTGCCGAATTTTGTTGATCCCTGTTGCCTGCGGCTTTTGATAGTTCAAGGTGTGACAACTCCTGAGCAGGCAAAAGGGTCAATCGTTGATCTAGCTGATTGGTCGGTAGTAAAGCTATGACCAATTATAGAGCAGTTAACTCAATCACAAAATTGATAAACTGATTAAAGTGAGTCGCTACATTTTTCATGAAAAATATTGAATTGAATTTGTTATGGATTTTGAAAACTTCATTTTCTTTTATTTCCAGCCAACAACTTGTGAGATAGATAGAATTGACACAAGCCACTGATATTCTTAGCATAAAATAAGTTACCCTCTCAATGATAGCACCGCCCCTTAGGACAAGTAAGGAGGTGATTTGTTGTTGATAATAATCAATAATAATAATCATCATCATTCATAATAATTTATTAATTAATGATTATTATTTATTATATGAATAAATAACTATTATTATAATCTCAAATAATGGCCAGAAGTGTAAGTTTTATATTAAATATACTGAAACTAACTGGAAAATTTTGATAATCGCATTGTTTTGTTTTTTGTGATACATTTTATTCTCTAATACAACCATGTAAGCGTAAGTATTCTAGTGATTCCATAATAATGATGATCTTGTGTTTATAATAATATTTATTTATAAATAATAATATTAATTATTATTGTACAGAGAGGGAGGGAGAGAGATTTTCTGCGATCTTTATTATTATTGATACAGCTAACTCTTTGGACTCCTCCTCTGTTATTATAAGGCTATTTGCAGATGATGCCCTGGCCTACATGGTAGTGAACAGTCCTCAGGATCATAATAATTTCCAGAAAGATCTCAACAACTTGACAAAATGGGCTGAACAAAACCATATGCAATTCAATGTCACCGAGTGTCAAACTGTAGCTTTTAATAAAAAACCTAATATCGAGGCGATGTACACATGGACAACACACCATTAATCCAAGTATCAGGGTTTAAATATCTGGGTGTCAATATATGCAACTTCAATTTCCACTGGGATTCACACAAACATGGTGACCAGTTAAGCCTCCCAGAAATTGGGAATGATCAAGAGAGCCCTCCATGACGCTTCTATGAAGGTGAGACGCGTGGCATACCTCTCGTTTTGTCTACCGGTCCTGGGTTATGCTTTCAAGGCTTGAAATCCCCATTTGGTAAAGTTGGAGAGAGTGCAGAGGCAGGCGATCCGATTCATACATGGCCTAAGGGGAATTGTTAGTGTAACAGAGGCTAGGGTGGCGCTCGGATGCCCCTCTTAGACGAGATACGGAGGGATGCCCGTCACAAACTGTTTAGTAAAGTTGTCAGTGACAAATATTATTCTTTTTTAAATGTTGACTTTGAAAACCACCAGATTTCTTCCCAATCCAGACATCTTACTAGATCAGTGGTTAGGTCAGTGCATCCGGTGCAAGTTTCCAATACAACTTTCATGCACCAAGGCTTTTTCTGTGATACTAGCTATTGAACTTTCTTTCTCTTAGTATTTTAGTTTTGATTTTATGTTTAATTTACTAACTTTTACAACTGACATGACGTCTCCCTTTTCACCATACCCAAGGGCCCTAAGAGATCTGGACTAACATAACAAACTGCACACACTCTAAGCACCAAAAAGTTGGCCACTCCAAATACTTGAGATAACTGTCAGACCTTGGCAATAAGATCAAATACGCTGGCATGACCAGACCAGTGAGGTAGTCCAGCAAGTTCAGCTGTCGAACCATGCTGCTGGCTCACCATTCAGACTCCACGCTGCTGGCTCACCATTCAGACTCCAAAACTGACTCACCAGTCAGACCACTCTGCAACTGTCCCACCAGTCAGATCAATATGCAAATTTGTTTGTCAGCTACTGTTGTTACCAGGCAATAATGAAATAATAGTAATTGAAACTGGGGGCGTGCTACAAACATATATATGTATAATTATGCACCGAGTAATTATTTATATAATGCCATGTATATTTAACTGTTCAACTGTGTGTATTTGTGCAAAACAATGTCCACCCTTTTAAATAATATATCAAGGCCTGCATCCATTTCCTGTACATTAATTCTGTTATATAATAGTTATCCAACACACCACAACAAGAGAAGAGCCTGTGTGTTGTTTTTCTTTTTAATTATTATTATATTTATTCATAACTTAGGAAGAGACAAAATAATCTGCATAAAAGGCTCATTGTGATTGAATAATCTCAGTCAGTGATAATTACTTGATGTTGTTAAAATTTGGTTCAAGCATTTTATTATTATCTGTGATCACCAAGGAGTTTGTTGCACTACTGCATTCTGAGTTTTAGTACACCTAAAATTGATATAATAATGCGATAATGAAATATAAAAAGGTACATGTGTAGGTTTAAATTCTTGTAAATGGTTCAGAGAAAGGAGCTAATCTATCTCATTCAAATAGGTAAATTGCCACAAATCTGTCAATATCAGATCTGCTAGAGGTGCATATTACTACAATATGAGCAAGGTCAAATAATTGAATTTCATTTACTCGCTAAAAATCTATCTTAATCTAATAGTTAATAAATAAAAAGAAAAATGTTATTCAATGATGACACCATAAAGGTATTTAGTGCTATTCACTTTTGTAGAGATAAAATGGCGACCAAGTTTAGTGGAAACCAGACATTAGATATTACTACGCTTGAAAAAGAAAATCAACTACGAGAGGTTGGCGCCCAAGCTGTGTGGTCTTTGTCATCATGTAAACCGGGTCAGTTGGTGTGCATTACATGTAAATTACGGTTGGCTTGTTATTAGGGTTGTGTGCTTATATGCAATGTTTGCAGGGCAACGGCTGATTAATAACTGATGTCAGGTATATATGACCTTCTCTTACATAACATATATTGATTTCAATCATCGAGGGATTTCGGCATGCATTATATAAATGGACTTTTGGTCTTTCATTGTGGTCACTTTTGCCAATTTTTTGTATTTTTGACATTTGGTCACTTCAAAAATTTTATTATGCCAAAAAATTCACCTTAACTTGCATCAGGACCAGATATGGTCAAGGAGTGGTCCAAAAATAGCTGATAACTAAAAGACACATTTCATATCGTGATTCAAAAATTTTATTCATTTAATTTAATTGAAATCACATTCCCATGTCCTAGTCACAGAAATTTTTTCTCCCATATATAAAAAACTACATTTTTTGTCAATTATGAGACATGCCTCTTTACATCAAGCAATCTTTTAGTATCAGCCATCGGCGTTATGGATCATGTATTTTTATCTATGCTGCTTTGATTTAGGATTTGGTATCGAGCAATTGCTGGAGACAAATACAGCCAAGTTTTGGCAGTCAGATGATGCCACACCACATTATATCAATGTCCAATTTAAAAGAAAGATGTTGATATCTGATTTGTGTTTGTATATGGATTACAAGAACGATGAAAGCTACACACCGAACAAGTGAGTATTCATCTATAATATGCAACAAATTATAGTTTCATGTCTGTTATGGGTGTGCCCAACAACTGAAATTTCATGATACATAAACATATGTATAGTAGGTGATACACAAGCTTTAGCTGGCTGTGATTAAAATAAACTTTTGAATCTGCATTCGCTATTTCAACCATCCCAATGGACCAACATGGATGAAAAAAAATTTTTTTCATATAAATTTACCATCTTTTACATTGAGACCTTAGACTTGATTAAAGTTTAGAAGTGTATTTTTTCAGAGGGATTTTGTTGAATGGGGTTGCAGAATATGCGGATAGCGTGATAAATTTATTCACTCAAATCGTGGATGGAATAAAACGCTGATGCAAAACAAGACACTGCTGCATATTTGAGCTTAAATATCAGATTTGTCTGAATCTTTTTGTCTGTTACCTGATTATTTAGCAGTGTATCCAGCTGTGTTGTATCAATTAACTTGATTACAATCAACAGTTGCAGATCAATGACTTTGAAGATTGTGAATTTTAGAATCTCAATCAGAGCTGGGTCACATTTTCATGATCTAACAGAGGTGGAGCTGATAGAATTGCATGAGCCGAATGGATGGGTCCATGTTCCACTTAGAAATAGAAACAATAAAATGGTTAAAGCCTTCATGTTACAGGTATTTATTTTTTAATATTACAATCTGCTTCTCTGTGTAGCAGTTTATCAGTTAACATACTGTATAAACCTTCTGTATGGTTGCAGATTGTGATCGTCTCCAATCACCAAAATGGCAAGGATACACACCTGCGAGAAATTAAGATACATTCACCAATAGTGCAGGCGGAAATAAACTCTCACACATCACTAATGCCACCGACATTCAGCAGTGTAGGCATGTCAAAGTTTTCGATAAGATGACAATATCTTAGTCAGTATAATATGTGTATTATGTAATTAGTAACAACCTGTAAATACTGAGTTAAAATTATACATTATGTATCGCTACTCTGGCAAAAATGTGAAGGTGACATATTCATGCAGCTTTATAGAAATCCCATAACAATTGATAAATCTTAGCATTCAGTTTGTGTCCAATCCTGATTTTTCTTTTTTGTAAACGATTTATTGCTGAAGTTTACATAACATATAATTTTTAAAATTAGGCGCATGATTAATTGGTTACTGTTTTTTGCTAATCATAGTTATTTCTTTCATATGTATAAAACCTGAGGCTTACTGTTTGTCATAGTTTACCTAGTTGTATGACTGCTCCTCAAGTCCTAGCTACATCAATGTAGGTAATAACGTCCACTGTCCTGTATAAGTGCGGGTAAATGTTATGGAGTTGTCTACACAGTCAGTGAGGTTTGCTTTTCCGAGGTTTGCTATCGGTAGTATATCTACATTAACAGCTTAGGGTTAGTTCCATATCTATAAGTCCAATAAAATGTCATTGCTCATTTCTGCTTCATTTTATCTCATTTTACCATTTCACGAATTTGTGGTGAGTTTAGGTAGTGAATGCCTTTTCAAATTGAGTAGATGTTGATTGATTTCAGTTTTAGTGTTGGTGGTTAATCTGTATATAAATTTTAATGTAGGTAATTTAGGCCAGCCAGTTACGAGCTCCAGTCAAAATTGAGTAGATCGGGAGTAGATAGATAGACGTTATGTATATCATATCAGGCTGACAAACATGATTTGATAAATGGGAGTTATTTACTCAATACCAGTTTATCAGGAAAGATGGGACAATTTTTATTAAATCAATTTGAATGATAAAAGTAGATAAAATTTAGGAGTTGTGCTTTCTGCAGTAATTCTTGTATAAAACAATTTCATAAAAGCAACAGAGAAATAAAAAGGAATGATCATCATCGTAAAATCCTGGCAAAATGACTATAAACCAGATTTAAACAGTGCCCTGGTAATGTATTTCTTATATAAACCAGTATTTAAAAATATTGTAATTAGAGATCGTGTTTGGAAGTCTGTCGTTTTGTGATTATACAATAAGCAAAAACCAACAATAATAGCATAAATGCACCGTTTATGTAGAAGATGGAGACATCTAAGGAGAACTACTGCTAGTAATTACTAACCAATAAACTGGTGGCCCATACTAGCATTAGTATAATAGGGTTATAGTACTACAATGGCTTGTAAACAAATCGTTTTTGAAAAGCAACTGAAAAAAAACTTAACTGTGAGGAAGCTTTCAAGTCAAACTACGGGCTCATCACGGGAATTAGCCAACAATTAGACTGAACGTTGACTCAACTTCCTCATCCACCCCATCAATAATAGCGTATCCAAAATCACAATATAATAGGGACTGCGATGGTCTTTCTCAAAAGTCATTTGTTGGCTTCTGAAAACAGCAAGCAGATCACGGTAGTGCGATTAAATATGCACAACAAATTAATTTAGAAAAAATAGCAGTATTTGTCAACAAACCACTTTGATGAATCATTTATACCAAAGTTAAAACATTTATGTCAGAAGGCCAACTCCAAAAATTAGTTCTAGGAGAAAACATTAAACTTTTACAGCTTTCAAAATCCTCACTAATATATTAATATGTTCATTGGAAACAGCTGTTCGTTACAATTATGACAGTATTAATTATTTTGATTGTGAAGTTGGAGTTGTCTGTTTTTGTGGAAACAACTCCACAAATTTAGTCATTAGGTCATGGAAACATGAGCGACTACTGGCGTATGTACTCCTACGAGCGCATTTCCCATTGAATTAAACAGTGTCTCATTTGGGTTATTGTTTTTTAATACTAGTCGGAGTTCCACAGTTCCACATTCTGTTCGGCATTATCAGAAACACCAAGTTTCGCACTGTTGCCAGTAGGAAGCTGTGGTGATCAGAACTTCTGGGACCACACATGTACAGAGGTATTTATTTAAAATAAAACGTGTAAAATATGAGGTAATCACGTCTTGATCCATAGCCAAGTTTCTTCTAATTTTTAAAGTTTTTGGCTAAAAATTATTTGAAAGCCATTTTCCATACCAGTCCATGACATATTTTGTGTATTTCACAGTTTGGTTACTTTAAATAATGCTCAATTGGCATGTAGAAAGAAACTTGTACAAGTAAGAAGTATCGGCTTAGCGGGTGCAATATGAAGCAGATACTTGAGCAATTACTTGAATTACTTGAACTTAGAGATCCCAAATGCACTCGAATACTTGAGGGAGTGTGTTGGTTCAGTTGATGTTCCATACACCTTATAGGGCTGGATTTAAAAGTGCATTGTAGGGTAGCTCTTACACCTTATTGGAAATCAAGGCAGAGCAGTTATTGGTGTTGTACTGTATTTTCATCTTAGTAATACCAGTCTTTTCCAGAAGCATTCTCTTTGTAGTGTTTATATCAGTATCTGGAAGTGTTACCAGAAGCACAACAGGTAAAAGTGACACAAGGCACCTTTTACAGCAACCCTCTGATCATCAGATCGAAGAAGCTTGAATATATTCGATGAGATTGGGGTGCAAGCAAGTACTCTGTCAATGGCCGAGAAACTTGAGAGATAAACTGTGTTTTGAGACTTTGGGAATGCCATGGTGTGTAGAACAGATAACTTTTTTATTAAATAAAACCATTTTTGAAATTATTTCGACAGTTGAATCGGATTGAGTGTTTTTTTTTTAAAAATATTGCTCAGGCTTCTTAATTGACATAGTGGTGAGATGAAGTTTTCATTATTTGATGGTTCTTATAAATTGTAATCACATTTGTAATCTTTTACTGTCCAACCATGAATGCCACAAATGTTAAATTGGGGGTTTACTTACCTGAGTTTTTCATTGCACATACTATTTTTGCTTCTTATTAGCTACTTTTCGACTGCTGATCAAATACATAAGTCATAAATTCTACACGCAGCTATTTTCAATTACATGCATGGCATTTTGCACAATAATTTGATTTGAGATGTGGACCCTGCAGCAGCAAGAGATGGTTATATTTGAGTGACATTTGACTATTGCCTTCCTTCTTCATAAGTTATAATATTCACCTAACTGGCCTGTAAATGCTCATAAAAATTAAGATGAGCAGATTTTTGTGGCAATTCATGAATAAGTCTTGGTGTTTCAATTATATATACACTGTTTTATGTTTCATCAGACATGTTTCTGTGAGCCTCTGGTTTAGTGCTAATATTTCGATGGTTTTGCTGTTTGAAAATTTACATTTTGTAAAAGATCACGCACAATTTATAATTAGCTCCTTTGTCTAGGGTTTCAAACAGGTTTCAGTTTCTCCTCTTTTCCCATTGAAGCATCTTCCATCTCTACAGTCACCTTCAAATATCCTATTACTGCATGCGATATTTTTCTTCATAAACAACTTGTTTGCTTTTAGCTTGTATTCGTTTTTATGACATCCAAGTCTCCTATACCATGATTTACTCTCTTTACCATGTATCATAAGGGCGTTTTTAAAAACTTGAACAATGAAGATGTATTTAAATTCCAAATTTATTACTGTATACAATGCATTTAATCAATATTTACAAAGTATTATTAACTTAATGAACTTTCCACTGCTAACCAGTCATCATCGCCAGTTACTTTTCCTATATTGCCCATCAGCATATTTTCTTCCCAACTTTAGTGAGCATAAGCTGCAAAATGAGAGCCTTATCCACATGCGACTGTTGCCATTTCAGTATAACCAATACGAAAGGAAAGAATCTTCAACTTCAAGTATTTTATCAAAGGAGGAGATAATCATTTGATGTAATATTTTCAACATGGGAACCAAAACAAGTTTTTAAGGAAGTAGTGTTTAAAAACAGAGCCAGGTAATTAGTTGGGGAAAAATTTTTTAAATGGCAACAATTACTTACTTTTAAAAATTATTTCTAACAACAATTTGTAAAAAAAACTCTGAAACTTATTATTTCCTGACTTGACACCTGCCAACTTGCCTGATACATATTTTCCACCTTACTCTATCTACCTAAGCCAAAACATAATTGTAATCGCATGCTTTTTCAATTTTCCTCATTTAGCTATGTTGTCAACCACACTGCTACACCACACAAGCTGCTGTGATTGAAATGTCAGTCAACAATCTAGCTTGTTAGGCAATACCTTAGCTTTTAGGGATGATTGCTAATGTATGTGTAGCACAGAAAAGCCAAGCTGTGCAAACTAATAATCAACCTAATTTGCTCTATGACACCATTTTGCAGTCTTCAGGTGCCAACATGCCTGCCTGCTCAAATCAATAGATATTTGAAAACGCAATTCCATAAATCGTAAGCAACTCTTGTACAGTTTCATCAAAAAATATATGTTTTTGTCGAAGGTTTTTATGAAACAGCTAAAACGATCTAGAACTTAGACGTTGAAGTTATGTGGAAGGACTTAACAGAAAAACAAAATGGACGGAAGCTAAGTAAGCAACAACAATATTGTTTACAGGAAAGGACAACCACAGTTACCATTCCGGGAAGTGCACCAAACTTGGAGTATTACAAATAAACAATTTGCTCACCAAGGGAGAAACAAGATAATAGAATAATGATAATTGCAGTGATGCAAGTCAGGCCGTGATTTTATCAATTTTCAAAGTACAGCGTTAAAAAAGTGAGTGAATGCTTGAAAAAAACTTTCTGCAAGTTATTGAGTTTGATATATGAATTTCAGATAAGCACATTTGACCTTTAACATAATTGATAATTTCAAAAGCTTTTATGTTTAACCAGAAGCTGCAAAAACAGGTAATCAAGCGCTAAAACACTCCAGTGACTACAGCTGCACATGCTGTTACAAAAATGTGATAATGAGTTGGACTTGAAACTATAAAATGTACAAACATTCTGTGAAGAAATCAAAGTAAGAATTAGTCATGGAGGCCCTTCAACTCTCACTGCACTTGGTTAAGAGAGACAATCAAACATGAAAATGACATATGGGAGCGATACTCGCAACAACAAAATGACATATGGGAGCGATACTCGCAACAACAAAATGACATATGGGAGCGATACTCGCAACAACAAAATGACATATGGGAGCGATACTCGCAACAACAAAATGACATATGGGAGCGATACTCACAACAACAGAATGCTCACCAGAACTACGGTGCCAATAAACACTGAAGGCTGAATGAACATGACTGAGCATGGTGACCCCAGATGAAGCCGTTTTTAGATTTGAAGCATTTTGGGAAACACCCGATACTATGAATAAATTTTCATTGCTGTTTTGATACCTGCTAAAATTTTTTGTGAAAATGTTGTGATACTTCCACCCATCCAATGTTTTGGTGAAGAAAAAATGGAAGAAAATTTGAGGATGTGATGATTCTATAATTCTATTTAAATATGGTATTTATGTTTTGTCAGTTTGTGATTTGGTGTGGAAAAAGAGAGAAGAGTGGTAGAAATTTTCGGATTCACACTGTAAAGGGAAAAAAATTTTTAGTAGGTCAGTGCAAGAATATTAAAAATAAATGCAACTATAATTAAAAGATTTTGCAGCAAACAAGAAGGGAGGCCAAAAAGGATTTTTATACTTGGACATATTCTTCCGGTAAAGTTGTGGAAGTTATGGACAATGGCTATGCCAGCCTTGACACTCAATTTAAAAGGATAACTTTCGGTTTTAGTAGGCTTACAGCTTCGACAACAACTTATGTCAAATTTTGTGATTTTATAAAATGTTCTTTTTTTACAAAATTATGGTTCTGTGAAATGGTTTTTTTCTACAGCAGGTTAAAAATTATTGGAACAGAGTTATATGTAGCACTTGTTACATGTAGTCATTTACTGTATGGAAAACAACTTAAAAATGTTTGCCCTATGTATGAAGTTGTTAGTTGTACAATTGAAACACAAAATATAACTTAGGAGTGCTAAAACTGTTTTCATAAAATGGTGCTATCCAAAGTTCATTCATAACATGATATTAATCATTCATGGTTTTCTCCAAAAGATAACATTCGCTTCCACGCACCAATTTACTGCTTCAGCAATCTGTGATATTAATTTTGCAATTTCGGTTTATAACTTGGGCTACTGTCAAATGCAAACTACCAGCATTGACTGATAATAATACTTGAAACTAGCTCTCTTCCGCATTGACCGAAGTCGTTATGAACTTGTTAGACAAAATGCTTAGCTCAGTTGTGATGCTCTGTGTTATACTTGTTAAGTTCCAAGCTCTGGGCAGTTAAAAGCACAGTATAAGTTTTTGGTTAGTTTGGCTTACACCGTCTTAGCCGGAAGTATGACGCTAAGTGAAAGTGAAACACAGAAAACTGCTTACAGGAAATACACGCAAGTGCAGGCTATTCGTTGCGCCACAGAACGAGTTCACAATCAAAACACAATTGTACTGATGTGTTTTACGCTCCCTCCATTCTACCTATTGCTACAATCACTGTCAAAACCAGTTCATTATATTGGTTACAAACAAACGCATGCCTACCATTTAGATGATGGTATATGCTTTTTATACAATTAACACTTGTGATCATGTTTCCTGCTAGACTCTCGGAAAAAGCACATTGACAGCAGACTTAATTGAATATGTGTTTGTAATTACTTAGCCGCCGGACAGAAATCCAATGTGGAGTTGACTTACACGGGAAAAAACAAGGTATGAACTGAAACCATGTGTCCCGTACCTTTTTTTGTGTTTAAGATGTGCAAGCTGTCAACCGAGTTTTGATCAACTTTTCAAACAGTTTTCGTTCTACAAAAAGTTCATCCCGGTGGTTTGCTCTACTACTCAACTGTTTTTCCGGTACAGCCTAGACTGTCACAACCTGACAGTCATGGCAGATGCGCATGTTCAAAAATACTTGGAGTTTTTTATGGGTAGGTGATTCTGAGTAATTTAAAAATGGAGCCATAAACGAAGCCCACCTTCTGTACTATCAGTACCATATGTTGTAACTAGCGCATTGAATGACTAGGTAACTTTTAGCTAACGTATGTTTACCCGATTGACTGTTCATACTTTGAGTAGAGTTTAACTAGCAGAAGTTCTTCGGATTACTGTTCGGTTACTTTTTCGTGTTTCACTAGTGTTGTAGTTTAATGGATCGCATACAAAGGCAATCCTGAACCACATATCTTCACAACCTCTTTTCAACAACTTTGTTTCATACAGTTTCGCAAACAACGATTAGCTGGTGACAAGTGATGAAGGCCTTTCATGACTATCACTGCTTCAGCAATCGGTCATTGTCGATGAAACTGCTGACCAAAAAGTCGAATACGCAGCATTTTGTCAGTTGATTTTAATTCAAGACACAAAATCAGTTCAGCGAATAAAGCCTCAAACTGTTCATGATAAATGTTTGCGAGTTTTCATACCCTGCTCTCAGCTTACTACTC
The DNA here is from genome assembly GCA_945261195.1 of Cryptosula pallasiana. NCBI lineage: Eukaryota > Metazoa > Bryozoa > Gymnolaemata > Cheilostomatida > Cryptosulidae > Cryptosula > Cryptosula pallasiana. Next base: position 5,906,145 of record OX183139.1, read on the forward strand.
GCTATGTGTCTGAAACTGCTTTTCTTACAACACAACGAAAAGTTTTCGTTAGAAAGCAACCGATTTGGTATTCACGGCTGAACAGCTTTTTTTGTCATTAAGTCTTGGTAGAGTGAGCGTGTAACAAAGTAGAACAATTTCATTTTTAGTTTGTCATTAGTAATCGGCATAAATCTCAGAAATTCCCACTGTATGGGACTTTATAAACGTAGCCAATTGTTTTGATTACACTCTTTTTGCTTCAAAAGAAAATGTCAGGATTGAAATGTTTGCTGATGCAGAGCATACAACTCCTGAGTGAGTGGTATCTAAGCCCCGAGAAAACAACTCCCAAATTGTTTGCATCTAGGGCGAATACAACTCCCTAAAGACGCAATTGTTGTGTCAAAGCAATAACTTGGTGTATTTATTGCCAGTCGATTAGCAAAAGAACACATTTACTCATAGAGAACGCGTGTCCAGTTGAAAAGTAACAAACTTTTTAAGTTTGGCTGCATACTCATCTTTCAAACCCTTAACCAAAACAAAAAATAATTACATGTGTAAGTAATTTAGCACATGTAAGGGTAGTATAGTAGAATTTCTTGGTGGTACCACCAATGACTTCTACTACTACCACTACTACTAATTACTAAAAATAACAACTAATAATTACTTCTACTAATTAGTAGTACTCTTGACCTTGTCTTTGTAAACTCTGTTGAGAATGTCACTGTTCCATCTATAGTTGATTCAGGTTTTAGTGATCACTTTTTGGTGGAGGTTAACATGAGTTCACTTTTGAAGAATGAGAGAAGTAACAGAGCGTCACACATAACTAATTTGTATGATAAAGCACACTACGATGCTATTGCTAAGGCACTTCAGACAACAACAATTGAGATTAGAGAGAAAATTGAAAACAAAATGAGCATTGACACAATCTGGCAACATTTCTGTGAGTCTGTTTATAATTATTGGTTTGTTTGCCCCTGCATTGTCAGTTAGAGTAAGAACTGAAAATAATCCAGTGTAGTTTTAGCAGAACGTCTAGGAATCTAGTGTCTAAACAATGAAAGTTATATAACAAATAAATACCGACTGGCAAAAAACTATACCATGATCAGTACAGGACATGCAGGAGGGCAAATATTTTTTTTTCAAAATAGACACACGAGAATCAAATTTTTGAATCACACTCACGTGGCGATAGTAAAGCTTTTTTTTAGTTTTACAAAATCAAAAGCCGGCAGTGGAGGACAAATAAAGTCATTACACAGCCAAAAACTAAATTGTATTTCAGAGAGTTTTAAGGATATTGCCAGTGAGTTGAACGAGTACTTTGGGAGCATTTTTAATCCAAAAGAAGAACCCGTTGAGATTAGTGGAAATATAACCTCTAACACAATTGTTGACGTAAATGGAGTTGAAACCTTAATCAGCAAGTTGAAAGTGGGAAAAGCGTCAGGTTTCGATGGAATTGGCAAAGAGAACTATGTCTACCAATTAATGAAACATGAGATATTCTAACTCTTATCTTTTAATACTTTTTAGATACTGCAAAATTACCATCGCAATAGAATTCAGCCGATGTTATTCCAATTTATAAAAGCCAGTAATTATAGGCCAGTCTTATTAACAAGTATCTGCTGCAAGATGCTCGAACATAATGCGTTACACAACAAAAGTAAAAAACTGGATGAAATTTTAGTACCTAGTCAACATGGATTGAGGAGGGGGCTATCATGTACCACCCAGCATCTGACAATAACGCAAATTATTATAAATGAACTTGATAAAGACAATTGAGTGCAGGCTGCTATTCTTGACTTTGCAACCACCTTTGACAAGGTGCCACACTCTCTCTTGCTCAAGATAATGCAAATGTATGGTTTTTCAAGCAACATTTCCAATTTTTCAACCAACGGAAGACAGAGAGTGGTTTTACAGAGTTCTTTTTCTGAATACGAGGCAGTAACTTCAGGTATTTCCCAAGGATCAGCTTCGGGTCCTGCACTGTTTTTGATTAACATCAATGACATTTCATTATCACTATCTTTGACCATCTGTCTATTTGCAGATAACGCACTAATTGCACTTAAACCATAAACAGTGCTGACTCTGCTAAAATTTTCCAAAAAGATTTACAAGTTTTGTACGAGTGGGTCCACAAGTGGAAGATGAATTTCAATGCAAGTCAATGCTCAATTGTCACTTATGAAAGTTTGCAAGGTGGGCAGGTAACGTATAATTTAGAAGGCGTGGAGTTCACAGAGACCAACTCATTTAAGTATCTGGGGATAAATATTGATAACACCTTCAACTGGGAATGCTGTAGTAAGAAAAAGTGTTCGGAAGCAAGTAAAACGCTGAGCCTCTTGAGCTGAACCCTACATTGTGCACAGCCTAAGCTTGAGTATGCATCCGAGGTGTGGGACCCCTTCATGAACAAGCATGTTGATGAGTTGGAAATGCTGCAAAATAAGGCAGTACATTTTATTTCAAATATCAAGGGTATATATATGTATATATATATATGGAGTGGACTGTTACTAACAGCAAAAGTATACAGGGATCTGAAAGTACAGACCTAGGTAGGGCTACACCACGGGTTGCAATATCTATATTTGTGTTTTACTAGCCTGATGTATTATTTTTATTAAAACTGTGATGTAGGGAAATGTCGGTATAGTGAATCCTTCCGCTGACTTCAATCCACAAGAAGTAAAGATTAAAAAAATATAGATGTTTTCTAGAATTATACAAGAACCAGAAAATCTCCGTCTTAGCAGTGAATTACATAACTTGGCCTTAGAATTAATAGATAGATAGACTGTTTTAAATAATATTCTCTCTACACACCATACTACTATTCGCTAACAGTCTAATAAATGGTTACCAGTTACTCTCTGCTGTTCAATATGGTGGCTCATAACGTTAGACGGTTCAAACTCCAGAATAGGTTTCAGCAGTCATATCATCCCTAGAACAACAAGAGATAATATTATCTATCTATCTATGAGATAATACTGTAGAGGACCGGCGCCATCTTGCATAACAGTAAACCTATTAGTAACCTACCTTGTTCTACATCGTTCGTTCTATACTGACAATCTAAAGACATTAACTCTATGCATACTTATTCTTATTCTATTTTACCATGCAAACTTATATGTACGCCATGTGAGTGCAATCAACCATTAGTCTTAGTGCCACCCTTTATATGTGATTTGCTCATGCTAGCCAACCAGTTGTGCTAGGTGTGGCTTCTTTTGTTTTATCCATATCTATCCAAATCATGTTATGTAATCGTTTGTATAAATGTGAATGTATCAGTCAAATAAATCAGAGTCAGCTTGCACACTCTCAGAAGTTTCTTTGTTCTAACAAATAACTTCACTGCGCACCATTACTCGAGTAGTAATATACAGGCAGATCAGTCTGGACCTCTGCTGGCCGAACTTAGCTTTGTCTAACTTCGCCTTCAATGTTCGACCTCTGCACAGCACTGAAATAAGACAGCCGAACCTCTGCTGGCTGAACCTAGTTTGACTAGTTCGCCCTTCAAAGTTCGAACTTGCTATACACACTGATAACAGCTAACGCAATCGGCAGCTCACTAGTAACTGAGATGGTTAGTCACCATTCCTCAGCCTACTAAGTCGACCTGTGGAAGGATTGTATTGCTAGAGCATTAGACACAGTTGCCATCACAGTTCGGGAGGTTGTGCAGGTAGGCCGAGCTACCACCTCACACCCCCACAGTGAAATCCTGCACAATACTACTGATCATATTAAAATTATTTTAGTTCATGACCTTTTTTTTAACTATTGTTTTATCACCATTGTGATTGTTAAATTCTCAATTATCAATCTCCCTCCCTCCCTGACTCAATTTTTTTTTGAAGTTGTTTTATTAAGTAATCAATAATAAAAAATAATAATAATTATTATTATATAAATAATTACAGTTAATAATAATAATAAACAAATAATAATACAATGATAAATAAATAAAGGCCTCCATTTCTTCCACTATTTGCTAGTGTAGAGACTCTATTTTAACCAAAACCAGAAGTCACTTGCTTAATTAATTAATAATTATTATTATAAATTAAATGTGTTATAATAATAATAATTAATAATAATAGATAATAATAATAATTACATTCTTTTCCACTGCTTGTTGTGTAAGTTAAGTGTCCCTACCTATTCACAGTGAGCCATGTATGATTGGTAACAAACAGGAATTGTATTAAAAATAATTAAAAAAAAAATATAATAAATAATATATATATTATTATATTATATATAATTAATAATAATACTGATTATTTATTTATATTATTATTATTATCAGTATTATTATTATTATTATAATAATAATTATATACATTATTATTATAATTTCTTTTAATTGTTTTTAATACAATCCCTGTTTGTTACTAATCATACATGGCTCACTGTGTACCTATTACGATCACAACACGACACGAAATACTGCAGTCTGAGTAACAGTGCTATTTATTCACATTCAACTTTCTTCTGCTTCACACAAGCGGAAGTTGGAGTAGCGCCATTCATTCGATATATTTGGTACGAGTGTATGAGCAAACCGGACGCAGCATCATAACAATAAAAGAGAGAACTCAGTATATGTCCGTTTATGATCTCCCGTGACAAAGGTCACCACTCCGCAACTACAACAACAATAACATCAAAAATAGTAGTAGTGACTGGGAGATTTTGAACCACTACTACAACGTCAATCGTACGTTTTTGTTATTCCCATAATATTACATACCACAAAGGTACTGGCTGACAACAACTCACAATAGGTACTAGACTGATGATGATGGAATAATTTATTAGCTTCTTCTTCTTGCTGTGTTATTTTTTTATAAATTTAAAAAAATTGATAAAAAAAATAATAAATAATAATAATTATTATTAATAATAATAATAAATAATAATAATAATAATTATTATTTATATATATATAATATTATTAATTAATAAATTAGTAATAATAATGTATGTAGTAGTAGTAGTGGTGGTAGTAGTAGTAGTAGTAGTCTAATAATAATAATATTATTATTAATCATTTATTTATTTATTATTATATTATAATTGTTATCTTTATTTATTATTATTATTAATTATGACAATTATTATTTACTATTTTTATTATTTATTGCTTGCTATTATTATTATTGTTTTGGTTGCTATTAGCTATTATTATTGTTGCTGTTGTTATTATTATTATTAGCCCTATTCAAATTGTTCCTATATAATAATTGTTTTTGTTAATTGTTATTATTATTATCACAACAACTTGATTATTATTGGTTATTTATATTATTTATTAATTAATAATTATTATTACTTACTTAATATTTAATTTAATAGTATTAATTGTTATTCCTTATTGATCTAAAGCAAATAATATATCAATCTTATTATTCTAACAATGATTATTATAAATAAATAATAATAATTAAATCATTATTATTTATTATTATTTATTTATTATTATAGTTATTATTATGAATGGTGTGACCAGGCTGATGATTTTTTTTAGTAAGTAATTAGTTAGTTAGTGGTTTAGTTAGTTGGCAGTTATTAGTTAGTTACAATAGTTAGTAGTATGGTGTGTTGCATTATCCATATATATTAGTAGTTGCTAACAACTATAATTATAGTAATTTCTGTTGTTGTATATGATCCTCATAATAGATATTAGATAGATAGATGTCATTGATAATAGAGACAATGATACTGCCAGGCAACCTTTTTCAGTACTCTTTTTAAAAGTAATGATTATATAACAGTTATAAGGGGGAGTTGGCACTGCCAATGCTATGAGTTATTGGTGCTTATATGTATCTGGTGGCTCTTCACGAGAAACATTGTTACTACTACTAAATTTTACTGCCAATGGCAAGAAAGATTATTCGAGTAATAAGAAGTAAAAGTTGTATTTTTCGATGAGCAGCATGGCGATTGATTTTTTACTTAACTTTTATTGATTATTAAAATCACCAATGAAATGGATTTTGTTTAAAAAAAATGGCTGGTTTGATACTAAGTATCTTATTGCTGATTAGGGATTGCTGTACTATTATTATTCTCAAAAGTAGAAATGCTTCAATTCACATAACTGTCACCGATCCGATCCATGGAACCTATCTGACTTTAATTCAAATCGATCCAGTTTACAAAAGAAACTGAAGTTAAATTTGTAACCATAATCTCAGCGTACTCATTTACTTGAATACAGCTAAATCATAGATCAATCATCTTATAGTTTTCCAGGATTACAAGCCAATTACGTAGCAGTCTGTGCTTTTCCTCATCAAAATGGAGGTTGCAAGAGCAACCTAGCCACACTTATGGTGGTTCATAACGTTGGAAGGTTTCGTTTTCAAAGCGTATGAACGGATTTGAAATAGTCCAGACGGGTTGCAAAGCGTATTTTACATTGAAAATAATTGGTTAATTGTAGTAAAATAGCCCAAGAAACTATGTTTGAAAACGGACTTGTTGGTTTTAATAAATTAATCGTCGGCCTCAGCAGTTGCGGGATTCATCCTATAAAACTTTATTTCCTGTCTAAAAATCGTAAATTCTGCAAACCGTTTAGTTGTCTTGCAAATAATTCAGACGGTTTAGAAATGATTCAGATGATTTAGAAAATTACAAACCGTATAGACGCTTTACAAAGAGTATGAACTATTTACAAACCGTAAGGACTATTTTGAAATGATCTGAACTGTTTTAAAATGATCTGAACTGTTTTAAAATAGTCTAAACTATTTTGGAAAAGTTTGCAAAGCACATGGCTTTCGAACCAAAAGCGATTGTCATCATTTTATTTATAGCCTCTATGCAACTTTATCAACATAGACGTAGATCAAAAGACATAGAGAAAATTAATTAACTGTCTAAAATTGTTGTTGACTATAATCTCTAAAATTTATTTTTACATTTATAATTAGATTGTGTTTGTTATTTAAAACAAATAATATTTATTGAAGAAAAACATTTTTTTCTATTTATTTAAAGAAAATTCAACTGTTCGGTGTTTAGTAAAAACATCATCAACCATAAACAACTGTAGATCTATGATCAATAGAGCGAACCGGCAAATCGGCTCGGATTTTCAAAGCCCACGAACGATTTCACAAAGCGTTCAGAAGTTTTGCAAAAGTTCAGATTATTTCAAATTAATTCGAACGGTTTGGAAAGCGTTCAGACGTTGTAAAATACAAAACACAGAACGTTCTGAGCCACCATAATTTACACACTAGTACTAATTGGCATTGCTATCATACGAGGTCAATGCCGTATCAGTTGAAGCTGTTGAAGCTTGCAAACAATGCAAGTAAACTGATTTAGTGAATAGTTAATAAAATCTGCCGATTTCGATGTATTAAATCTGAATCAGAGCAAAAATAGAAATTGATATGTAATTGATACATTCAAGTTGGCTGTCATAGGATTATAGTAAGAGAAGTTTTATCAAGCTGTTACCAACTTAGATAACTGACTAAATTTAAAATTTGACCAATCGATTGAGGAGAAATTTTACATGATGATTGTCTTCCGATTAAACTGTGGTGATCGTTTGAGGAGCAGTTGCTAACATAAGGAACCACATGATGGTGCGCTGACAGTAACAGTAATAAATGATTGTATTATAAATTTATCTCAAAGTTGGCAACACTGCTGTGTATTAGTACAAGGAGTGATGCTGTTTGTCTTAGATATAATCAGATGGCATACCTGTCGTTTATCTTACTTGGCAACAATATAATTTGTGTTATCCTACGCTTTGTGAGGATAAAGTCTAAAAGTTGATACTACTACATGTTATGCAACTCATTCACAGCTTCCCTCATTCATGTATTAACTTTGTTGGTTTAACAAACATTTTACTAACCCTTTTTTCATTTTCTAGTCTGCTCTTAATACTATTGGGTGTTATAGAACTTTCGCTTCACCTGGGACACAAAACACTAGTAGTTCAATAAAATATGGCTTCAGCATTGAATAGTGTAAATGAAAATGAACTCAATGATTCAGAAGAATGTAAAGATTTTCGATGTAGACGTCCTTTACATAATGGTAGACCCACTCATTCAGCCGTAGGTAAGTTTTCTCAACAATTGACTAATATCTCAAAGTCTTTCAACTGTCAGCTCATACAGCTACTAAATGGCGAATAATTATGGAAGATAAATGGAGATATTATTTTCTCTATAAGCGCCGCATTAAGTTTTCCCAAATCTCTTTGAATATTCAACTGTTTAAAGTCAAAAATTATTCTGACTTCTCAATCGCCAAAGGTGATCTACTATTTCTGATTGCTCTGAATTAAGTTGTTCTGTTACACTCTGATCTATGCTTGTGTTTCTCTGCAAGTCTAAATGGCTGATTTCTACTAAAAAAATTTCTGATAAACCAGTATTTAGATTCCAGTTTTGAACCTCAACTTCAGTAGATTTCTACAGTTTTTTGTAAGGTTTGGAGATGCTTATCTGTGCGCATCTCATTGATTGTAAGTAGCTAGTAGCTAGTTATACTGTACTTGTGTTGTTACGAGTCCTTTGGGTCATATCTATTATATTTAGTGAGCATGCAAGTCACACTCGTTTGTTCCCATGGTGAGATTAGTATCTGCCACGTGCTCTTATATCAACTGCTATATACTAACTACTACTACTACTACACACTCATTACTAGTATATCTAACTATTACACACTCACTACTACTATATCTAACTACTACTATATCTAACTATTACACACTTACTACTACTATATCTAACTACTACTATATCTAACTATTACACACTTACTACTATTATATCTAACTACTACTATATCTAACTATTACACACTCACTACTACTATTATATCTAACTACTACTATATCTAACTATTACACACTTATTACTATTATATCTAACTACTACTATATCTAACTATTACACACTCACTACTACTATATCTAACTACTACACACTCACTACTACTATATCTAACTACTACACACTTACTACTACTATATCTAACTATTGCACACTCACTACTACTATATCTAACTACTACACACTTACTACTACTATATCTAACTATTACACACTCACTACTACTATATCTAACTACTACACACTCACTACTACTATATCTAACTACTACACACTCACTACCACTATATCTAACTACTACACACTCACTACTACTATATCTAACTACTACTATATCTAATTATTACACACTCACTACTACTATATCTAACTACTACACACTCACTACTACTATATCTAACTACTACACACTTACTACTACTATATCTAACTACTACTATAGTTAACTACTACTATATCTAACTATTACACACTCACTACTACTATATCTAACTACTACACACTTACTACTATTATATCTAACTACTACTATATCTAACTACTACACACTTACTACTACTATATCTAACTATTACACACTCACCACTACTATATCTAACTACTACACACTTACTACTACTATATTTAACTACTACTATATCTAACTATTACACACTCACTACTACTATATCTAACTACTACACACTCACCACTACTATATCTAACTACTACACACTTACTACTACTATATTTAACTACTACTATATCTAACTACTACACACTCACTACTACTATATCTAACTATTACACACTCACTACTACTATATCTAACTATTACACACTCACTACTACTATATCTAACTACTACTATATCTAACTATTACACACTACTACTATATCTAACTACTACTATATCTAACTATTACACACTCATAACTAGCATATCTAACTACTACACACTCACTACTACTATATCCAACTATTACACACTCACTACTACTATATCCAACTACTACACACTCACTACTACTATATCTAGCTACCACACAATGTCTGTTACACAGCAGAGAAAATATATAATTCGGTCAATAACTTTAGATTTGAAAGACTCAGATGAGGAGGTTGAGCCCCTTGAGTACACTAAGTTGAAGCCTAGCCATGATCAGCTGCATTCTACAACATCAGATCCATCTACTAACAAGAGGAGATCGCTGGCTATTTTATTTGGTGTATTTCTCCTCGCTGCATTCGTATTGTATGCCACATATGCATACTTTCCTAAGCTGAAAGAGTGAGTACTGATCTATATTATATAATTAATTGTCTCACCACCGATGTGTTATGTAACCTTTAATATAAGTGTACTAGTAGTAGACAACTGTGTATTGTATATGTGTGGTAAATATTGTATTATGTGTAGTAAATATTGTATTATGTGTAGTATATACTGTATTATGTGTATTAAATATTGTGGTATGTGTAGTATATACTGTTTTTTGTGTAGTATATACTGTATTATGTGTAGTATATACTGTATTATGTGTAGTATATACTGTATTATGTGTATTAAATATTGTGGTATGTGTAGTATATACTGTTTTTTGTGTAGTATATACTGTATTATGTGTAGTATATACTGTATTATGTGTAGTATATACTGTATTATGTGTAGTATATACTGTATTATGTGTAGTATATACTGTATTATGTGTAGTATATACTGTATTATGTGTAGTATATACTGTATTATGTGTAGTACATACTGTATTATGTGTAGTATATACTGTATTATGTGTAGTACATACTGTATTGTCCGTAGTATATACCTTGCTGTGTTTTCAGGGAAGAAAAAGCGCATATTAAGCTACCAACCTCGATAGAAGATGCGAGGCAGCTTGGCATGGTTCTAACAAAGCATCGGACGCAATATTACTTTCAAGTGATGTCTGCATTTGCACTTACATATATATTGTATCCTTTATATCTATCTACATAGACATCTATGTGACACTTACATATATATTGTATCCTTTATATCTATCTACATAGACATCTATGTGACACTTACATATATATTGTATCCTTTATATCTATCTACATAGACATCTATGTGACACTTACATATATATTGTATCCTTTATATCTATCTACATAGACATCTATGTGACACTTACATATATATTGTATCCTTTATATCTATCTACATAGACATCTATGTGACACTTACATATATATTGTATCCTTTATATCTATCTACATAGACATCTATGTGACACTTACATGTATATTGTATCCTTTATATCTATCTACATAGACATCTATGTGACACTTACATATATATTGTATCCTTTATATCTATCTACATAGACATCTATGTGACACTTACATATATATTGTATCCTTTATATCTATCTACATAGACATCTATGTGACACTTACATATATATTGTATCCTTTATATCTATCTACATAGACATCTACGTGACACTTACATATATATTGTATCCTTTATATCTATCTACATAGACATCTATGTGACACTTACATGTATATTGTATCCTTTATATCTATCTACATCGACATCTGTGTGACACTTACATATATATTGTATCCTTTAAATCTATCTACATAGACATCTGTGTGACACTTACATGTATATTGTATCCTTCATATCTATCTACATAGACATCTGTGTGACACTTACATGTATATTGTATCCTTTATATCTATCTACCTACATAGACATCTATGTGACACTTACATGTATATTGTATCCTTTATATCTATCTACATAGACGTCTATGTGACACTTACATGTATATTGTATCCTTTATATCTATCTACATAGACATCTATGTGACACTTACATATATATTGTATCCTTTATATCTATCTACATAGACATCTATGTGACACTTACATATATTTTGTATCCTTTATATCTATCTACATGGTTGTCTGTGAGAGAACTGCATTGAGGACGGGAACAGTTGTGTGTATTTAGGACTTTCCATTCCCTATGAAAGGTTTCTTAGATATATGAATTGTATGTTATTTTCCTATCACTTACCTGCAGTCTACAAACATTTGCCATACCAGGATCCATATTTCTGAGCATTTTAAGCGGCTATCTATTTCCCTCCTACACAGCCTTACTCATTGTTTGCACTGTAAGTATTTCACCTTGCATTCCCACTTTAAAACAAAAACTGTCTCTGTTTTTATGTTATATATAGGACATATATTATATATAGGTCATATATTATATGTAGGACATATATTATATACAGGTCATATATTATATATAGGTCATATATTATATACAGGTCATATATTATATATAGGTCATATATTATATATAGGTCATATATAATATATAGGTCATATATTATATATAGGTCATATATTATATATAGGTCATATATTATATATAGGCCATATATTATATATAGGTCATATATTATATATAGGTCATATATAATATATAGGTCATATATTATATATAGGTCATATATTATATATAGGTCATATATTATATATAGGTCATATATTAAGGTTGGATGTTTTGTTTACCTTTTAAGACCAATTTTATTATTGCAGTGCTCTGCTCTCGGTGCCACGTGCTGTTATGGACTCACCTACCTCGTCGGCAAAAGGATTGTTATTAGATATTTCCCAGAACGAGTGCAGACCTGGTCAGATCAGGTTTGTGAAGCATGAAGATCTGTAATATATATGTGTATACCGTATTATATTGTATATCTTCTACGGTATTAGGCTATATATTATACCGTATTATATCATATAGTATATTGTACAGTGTGTTACATGTATTACATAATGTATTATATACTGTATTATGTAATATATTGTACTATGTATTATATTATACATTATGTACTGCAGGTCAATCATCACAGGGAACATCTGCTCAATTATATCATATTTCTAAGGATCACTCCTTTCCTACCGAACTGGTTCATCAACATTTGCTCACCTGTGATTAGTGTGGATCTCTTCCCATTCACCCTGGGCACATTTATAGGTGAGTCTGCATTGGATGTATATGATTGTTAGTTGCTAGCTGGTGTCCATATATGTCTACTGCTTTTACGACTACACTGTGTGGTCCCAACATGTTTGGAATTGTCCACTCATGGTGAGCATAGAGGTTTGTAGCAAAGCTAACCATTGTGTATATTTGGTATCTATGAACAGCTTGTGATTATTCGCTCAGCAAAGGAAGGGGTGCGACCATCTGTTGTTTTGAATATTAGAAAAAATGGTAACATTTTACTTTCTTTCATTAAAAATGTAGCTTTGTTTCGTGAGGTAAGAAATGATGAATAATCATGTTTACTACAAACTAGTTGCAGAGATATATTGTCATGTTTTGAGTTTCTTGTAACCTTTTACATCACAGAACATGCATGTTGCTCAGGTCGCATACAAGTTGAGTTGACCATAGTTTAGTTTTTGCAATGTCTGATTTTATCATCTACACTCTGCAATCATTCGTTGTATATCCTGAATATCTCTAACATCCAATCGCGATATGCATGGATGCAAGCCTCTACCGCCTACATACATAACGATTTTACTTACAATTCTTCTGTTACAATTGCTACACGCTCAGTAAATGTATATTGCGTTGGGCTTGTGTATGTACATATTTTCTACTTGTAAATTGTAGGAGTCGGTCCCCCCTCGTTTCTAGCCATCCAGACTGGTACAACTCTATACGATATGACTGAATCTACTGGCAACTTTACATGGAATCGCGTGCTTTTCTTGGCAGTGCTCGCCATTCTCTCCCTTCTGCCGGTTATCTTTAAAAATAAACTACGCAGCAGATTAGAATAAACAGGAAGTAGTTCGTCCACTCCAGTAGTAGAAGACATAATAAGACTCATGTATAATTGTTGTATTTTATAAACAACATTGTTAGTTAGATTATATATTTATAGAAAATTGATATTTGCTGAATCGCATTTGCATTTTAACGATCACAAAGTTTTAATTCACTGATATAGTTGTCTCCCTCTGTCACTCCAGCCTTCAGCCAATTTTATATTTTCCTTTCTGAGCTCACTTTGTTGTTCGTTCGGTTGTGTACGAAGTATTCATCTATGATAGATATAATAAACAATTAAAGCAAGTGTAATAAACACCCTTGTATATTAATATGTTGCTTCCAACACACATTATTGTCAATCTATCAAAGGACTTGTACATTACCATTCTTCACAAGGCACCCTCTGCACTCCATATCACATAATATACATGAAATACAACGTACCATCAAGTTTATAGCGCGAAACTTGCAGCAAATCCTATGCTTATTTCGGGTGGGGTACTGCCCTGCTCTATCACAGGCTCAGAGACAAGCCTCCAGAACTGGTCCTGATAGAAGACTTGAAAGAGATGAAGCAAGAATATCCATTAGGCAAAGGGAGAAGTTGTCTACCTACTACATCAACTGAGGGCAACTCTGAATTGAAACATTTATTGAGAAGAAATAGTATGCAGTACTGTAGTGTGTACTGAAGTGTAAACTATGCAGAGCTGTGACAAATCACGATTTTCATGACTCAAATCATTTGAATTTTCCTTCAAATCAAATTTTTACAGGTGAGTAAAAAAGTCAAATCATGCGTTGTTCCAAATCAAATCAAATATTTTGAGCGACATTTGCAGCAAATTTTTCAAATCATCACTGAAACTATCAAAAATGTAATAATAAGAAAAAACCTTCAGCTTTTAATAGGCTGCCAGAACCAATTGACCCAAATTTAGATCACAATGTGTGGTTAGCTGGCCCCTAGAAAACAATATTCCATTCCAACTTCATTACTTTCGCAAACTTGCACTGTCCTTTGTACACTTTCGAGTGAAACTTATTTATTGGTATGCCGACCGATATATATTATCGTTTAAATTCCAAAACAATGCTTAAACTAGCCAAATGAATTAGCCAGTTCCATGCAATAGATAAAATGTACACCCAGTAAACAAAACAATCAACCACCATAGGTTATACTTTTCTAAAATTTCTTCATTGCCAAAAAGCTGTCATTATGCTAGCCTATTGCTAATACTACCAGTGAGACTAGATAATTGATAAATAATAGCAAACACTGAGCGTTAGTTTGCATATGTATGACAGCAGTTATCATTATAGTACATCATCAACTAATGCATTGCTCACTACAGATAAGTAAATAACCTGGTCGTCATTCATAAATACTCTCAGCTCACCACATTCAAGTCAGAAAAGAAAGTAGATAATTCAACTTTTGCTGATGAAAACTTATACATAAAAGAAAAGGCAGCATAGTTTTCTATGATCCTCGATTACTATAGGCTAATAATTAGGTAATTTCTTTTCACTGCTTTTATTTATTTTCTACAATTGAAAACTATGAATTATGGCAATATCAGGTCAATCACAAGTATTAAGAAAAGCTGCAAACATCATCACTGGTTTTTTGATGATTTGCTATATTTTTGCAAATATTCGGTCAAATCTTGTGGAAAAAGGCAAATCAAATAATAATGAAATTAACCAAATCAAATCACCAGTTGTATCAAATATTTGAAATAAATCATTTTTCAAACATTTGAATCACGGTGATTCGGTCACAGCTCTGATACTATGTACTATAGTGGTTATTGTGTGCTGTAGCACATACTGCGTATTGTAGTATACACTGCGTACTGGAATATTCACTGCGTATTGTAGTACATAATGTAGTAAACACTGCGAACTGTGGTACATACTGGGTATTGTAGTATACACTGCATACTGTAAAATATACTGCCTACTTAATGCGAATTGTAGAACACACTTCATACTGTAGTGTACACTGTAGTATGCACTGTGTACTGTAGTATGCACTGTGTACTGTAGTATGCACTGTGTACTGTAGTATGCACTGTGTACTGTAGTAGGCATTGTGTACTGTACGTAGTAAAAATTGAATGATGCAGTATATTTTGTAGTGTAGTAAAAACTGCGCATTGTGGTATACATTATGTAACATACTATGTACTACAAATCTTAATGTGTGCTGTGGGTACTGTATGCACTGTGTGTCCTTAATGCACCGTATGTATCGTATGTATTGTGTACTGTACCTAAATCACCAGCACTGACAACTGTAGTCAATTGTTGACATTGTTCAGAACAGTCCGGGTGAGGCACCAATCTCAGGTGTCGTTTTCCGTAACCTTGCACGTACCAGGAGTTGGCAAAGCCTCCAATCGGCTACAAATACATTAACACATTTTCAGATCATTGATGCTGCATTATGACAGCAATAACAGCATCTCTTGAGGCAGCTTACCAGCTCATGAGCGGCAGCAATAGGACCTTCGATGTATAAGCGTTTCAGAAGGGAGATTTCTGACTGGTCTAACACAAAGTTAGGCCGAGGAAACACTTTTCTGATAGCTTGAGAGCTAGGAACACTGTTGGTATCCCATGCTACAAATCCACTTCCTCTCTGTACATTCAGGAGGTCTTCATTGTTGTATTTGTTGAAAAAGTCTGTGATGTTGTAGACATCAGAAAAACTGCTTGTCAACATTTGTGTACCACCCAACTTGAAAAGATGCTCATTTTGAAAGTACATCTTCTGAAGTGCCGACAAATCAATTTTCTCTTTCATGTAACCCTGGCAACAAAAAATAACACTCTGTTGTGACACGACGCCAAAGCTACCCAAACAGATAGTATTATAATGGGCAATAATTAACCTCAGCAAAACCCTTTGAGCTCTCTGTCTATCGATACTTACTCTGATAACAAACGGGTTTGATTCTTCAACATTCTCACTCACTTCATCCACAGACTCTCCGGTTAGATCAACAATATGAGTGTAATAATCGCACACTCCACAATCATCCACTGGATCCATGAAAAATGGATTTTCCACCAAACAATCTGCTGAGTAAAAACCTGCAAAGAAAACGTATTATTCAGAACCTTGTCGTTCGAAGAAATGAAGAACGTTATTAATTACACTCCTTGAGAATATTAAAAATTTATTGCCTGAGAACACCTCAATCATCACTAACCCGATATTTCCCAAGCGTCTGCAAATGGCTTCAATGCAATTCGTGCAATCCTCATGGCAGGATAAATCATGGGTGTTGCTAGCTTTCCAATCTGGTTTTCCAATTCTGGTGAAAGCGAACAGACAACCAGCAGCGTAGCGTAAAGAGCAGACAAGAAAAGCAACATCACGAAGACCCAGAAAGAAATGCTCTTTAGCAACTTATATGACTTTAGAGCAACCCATTTAACCACTGAACAGACTGACATGGAGTTGGGTGACTCTTCTGTAGCCAACTGATTTCTGTCATCGCCAGAGCCAGGATGATTAGCAGTAGTAGTAGTAGGGGTCGTCGTTGACGATGACGGTGAAAGATGTTGCATATCTTCTACTATCACAGCATTTATGCACCGGTGTATTTCAAGCTCTGACATGCCCCAAGATTTTCCCAAATTTAGGACATCCACAAAATCTTCTTCTAGCTTTGAGAGAGCCATTCTGCGACTGAATACGAGCGGACAAATGAATTTCATGTAGCAAAACTAAACTCAGTTTGTACAACGCATACACCGGAACATTAAACCTTGGAACTTCATTGGCATATTAAGTTTTTATGACGGGAGCTTCGACATTTATGGAAAGATACGAAGGCGACACTAGCGACCCCATTATTCACGCGATAATTGTACGGGGGGGGGGGGTGAATTTATGGGAGTTATTTTCTTTATGCCTTGCTCGAGTGAACTGCTTTGAAATAAACGGCACCACCACCAATCATTATACATACTAATTTTTACCATTGTTCATAGGCATCAAGTAGTAGTGTATATTGAATCATTTGTTATAATCTTTTGTAGGTCTATGCAAAAAACATCGCAACAACACTATAAATATGTGTAATAATAGAGTGATTGACCCCAATGTCACTAGTTGTTGACCCGTGGAACATCGGCGTTAACTCCCCACATCACTCACTGTCACATGGTCAACCGTACTGTACGGTCTCATTGATGTGGTTATATTATTTTGCTCAGAAGTTGACGAGGAAGGTTTGAGGAGTTGAAGCGGTAATTCATTACACTTTCTCTTCCATGTTAGATTAGAAGTTTCGCCAGCATTTTTTATGCATTGGTCATGAGATTCGCGGCTTTTTCAAAAACATAATCTGATGAATGATGATGATCTGATGATGAAGAGGAAGTGGTAGTTAATTAATAATTATTAGTAGTAGTTGTTTAGTAGTAGTAATAATAATAAGTAATTTTGCTTCATCAAAACTTATTATTATATTTAATATAAATAATATTATTGTGACGGACGGCGCCATCTTTGCTCCATGTGATGTTCTATGTTTACACTTTACAGCAAATAACTCTATGTACATTTATATATTCTTACCTTACCATTCAATCTTATATGTTTACCATGTGCTAATCACTCATGCATTATTCCAGTGCCACCCACTTATGTATTATTGGTACGTTCAAGCCAACCACTTGTGCTAGGTGTGGCTTCCTTTGTGTGCACAAATCGTGTTACATAATCACCTGTATAAATGCTAATGTTTTGGTCAATAAAGTCAGAGTCAGCTTGCACACTCAGAAGTTTCTTTGTTCTCTAACAATAACTTCACTTGCGCTAGTACATGCATGTACAACAAAGCTCTATTACTCAAGTAGTAATGCATAAGCAGATCAGCCTGAACCTCTGCTGGCCGAACCTAGCTCTGACTAGTTCGCCCTTCAAAGTTCGGCCTCTGGCTTGCACACTGAAATAGCTAACGCAACCGACAGCTAGACAGTAAACTAGGATGGTCATACACCACTCCCAAGGATACTAGTCGACCTGTGGGCAGGTTGTATTGCTCAAGCGATAGACACAGATTGCCATCACAGTTCGGGAGGTTGGCAGGTAGGCCTAGCTACCAACTCACACCCCCACAGTGAAATCCTGCACATTGGTGGCAGCACTATGATTGACAGACACCCACAAGCAGCATCTCCCAGAAGAAGGATGGCACAAAGAAAACGAGCGCTGAGTGCGGACAGGGATCCTTCCAGCCTGCAGACGATGGGTACGCTCACCCACATCCTAGACCGCATGTCAATAGCCACAACGAGAGACAAGTTTAGAGTACCACAGTATGATGGTACAGGGGATGTGGACTATTTTCTGCAACGGTTTCAGGAGGTGGCCAAAGCTAACCATTGGCAGGCGGAAGACACAGTGATCCACCTACGCCAAGCCTTGATAGGCAGAGCTGAACGGTGTGGTCGAGGCAAGACCGTGGAGGAGGTGACACGGACACTGCAGGCGACCTTTGGTATGACTCGTTTGGAGGCACAAGCAAAACTGCTGAGCTACCGACGAAACCCCAGAGAAAGCCTCAGAGACCATGCACTCACGGTCGAGCACCTCATCAAGGCCGCTCACAGCACCCTGCCACGGCAGAACAGAGATGAATTGGTGTTACAGACTTTCCATAGCACGCTGGGACATACGTACCTACAACGGCACTTGGAGGAAGCGATCTTGGCAGGAAATGAATTCCTGCAAGTACCTCACCAACCCCTAGGCGGACCCCACATCAGGACAGTGGAGGCCGACCCCCTGGAAGGAGAGGCAAACCAACAAGGAGAGGTGGCTCGACACCAAGAGGTACAGGACCCCTTGGCACAGTTACTTCGAACCGTAGAGGGGCTGAGCAAGGAGATTGCCAGTCTAAAGGCGGAGACGAAGGCGGAGCCCCCAAAGAGATGTTTTGGATGCCAGCAAGTAGGCCACACCCGGAAGGTGTGTAGAACCGTCCCTTGGCCTAGCCGCCAGGGAAACGACTACCGCCCGCAGCAGTAGGGAGACCGACTGGCTGCACACGGGCAATGCTAAACCAGAAGGAAAAGGCACAGGCTCCCTCCAGTGGACCAGCGGCGACGCGGCAAGCAACTCCTCCTCTGGACCTCCTGACCAGTCCCCCTATCGCCCTGCATAACCGTTTTGCCAGTCTGTCGATACCCGACAGCTCAGCAGCAGTAGAAACGGACGGCGACGGGACTCTCGAGCAGCAGGAACCTCCCAGGCCCAGAAGGAAGGACAGGTAAACCCAGACGCCCCCACTGGAGAAGGAAGGATTCGTCCCTAAACCTGTGACCCTCCAACTCAACCAGATCGAGCGACCATATCGGTCGAGCTATTACCTACCTGGAAGGGTAGAAGGAGAGGCGGTAACACATCTCATTGACACTGGCTGCAACACTAACCTGTTGGCCAAGTGGGTCTTTGATCGGTTACCAAATCACGTGCAACGCAACTTGCGACACTATGATTCGCATGGGATCTTGGCCAACGGCACCAGGCTCCCGTTCTACGGGCTGCTCACACTAAAGGGACGGATACGTCATGTCAAGTTTGAAGAGACCTTTGTGGTCAGTCAGATAAATGAGGACATTATCCTAGGGATGCCCTTCTTGACGAGCCAAGGATGCCAGATGGGGTTTGACCGTCCGGTGCTGATCATCCAGGGAAAGGAGCTAGCATGTACCGACCGCCACGGGAGAAATCTCGTGTCCAAGGTGCAGGTCCGACAGGGCACCCAGCTACCCCCACAAACAGAAGTCACCATTCCGTGTCATCTGAGCTCCAGGGATACGTTTCCCCAGGGAGTGATAGAGAGTATACAGGGTGGGATACCCATCGCCACCAGTATCAACAAACCAGACTCCCAGGGGCGAGTGCTGGTCAGATGTCTCAACCCGACGCAGGACACCATAAGACTACCCGCAGGAGAGGTTATTGGTACCTTTACGGGAGTGGAAGAGGGTGGCGTCCAGGGGTTGACAGAGCAAGAAGGGCAACTGAGGAATGAGACGGGAGGAAGAGAGATACCCCCCTATCTGCACGACCTCTTCACCCATGCTAAGAAAGGATGCCAGGACCCTTGGCAGGAGCAACAAGTAAAGGAGTTGTTGATCAAATACCAAACGGTATTCAGCAGCCACAATGGAGATTTGGGTAGAACGACCCTAGCAGAACACTCGATCCCCACCGTAGAGGGGGCTCGGCCCATCCGGTGCCCACTACACCGCCTGGGGCCAGAGAAGGAGGCGGAAGCAGAACGCCAGATAAAGGACCTTTTGGAGAAGGACCTGATTGAACCTGCCGATGGAGCGTGGAGCTCCCTCGTGGTGCTGGTGAGAAAGAAGGACGACACATGGAGATTCTGTGTGGATTACCAGAGGCTGAATGACATAACGAAACAGGACGCCTACCCCATCCCTAGGATCGACGAGTCGTTGGACGCCTTGACCGGTAGTAAATACTTTACTACGTTGGACCTCACCAGTGGATACTGGCAGGTACCCCTGGACCAGGACACAAGCGATAAATCTGCTTTCACCACCAGAAGTGGCCTATGGAAATGGAAGGTGTTGCCATTCGGACTGACGTCAGCTCCCGCCACCTTCCAGAGACTCATGGAGAGGGTCCTCAAGGGTCTCCACTGGAAGACTCTGCTCCTGTATCTGGATGATGTGATCATCATCGCACCCGACTTCCAGACGCACTTACAGAGGCTAGGCGAAGTCCTGGGACGACTCCGACAAGCAAACCTGAAGGTGAAGCCCTCCAAGTGCGAGCTACTGCAGGAAGAGGTCAAGTACCTCGGCCATGTAGTGAGCGCTAAAGGGGTGGCTACCGATCCTGGAAAGGTGGAAGCTGTCAGGAGATGGGAGGCACCTAAGGACGTAAAAGGGCTGCAGGCGTTCCTAGGAACGGCCGGGTATTATCGTCAATACCTCCCTAACTACGCCACTATAGCTAAACCTCTCATGGTGATGACAGGAAAGGAGATGCCATGGAAGTGGGGACAAGCAGAGCAGACAGCCTTTGACCAGCTCAAAGCCAGGCTCACCCAGGCTCCAGTACTCGGGTACCCCGACCTCAATCTACCATATACACTGGACACGGATGCCAGTGCCGTAGGAGTCGGTGCCGTACTATCCCAAGTACAAGAAGGGAAGGAATGCGTCATCGTGTATTTCAGCAAGACGCTAGCGCCAGCCGAGAGGAATTACTGTGTCACCCGGAAGGAGCTTGTCGCTGTCATCAAGGCAGTGAAGCATTTCCGACCCTACCTCTATGGGTGGGAATTCAAGCTCCGGACGGACCACGCCGCACTACGATGGCTGTGCAGGAGGAAAGAGCCATCGAACCAGATAGCTTGATGGCTAGAGATATTGGCTGAGTTCCGATACAAGCTCGAGCAGCGAGCAGGAACTCACCATGGTAATGCTGATGGGCTCAGTTGACAAGGACCCTGTGCGGACTGCAGGCAGTGCGGCTCCATCGAGCAGAGAGATAGGGGACCTTCCCATGCAGAGCTGAAGCAAGAGGCTAGGCTGAGACCTCAGAGAGAGGCGCAAGACGACCTCAACACATCAAACCCGGTACATCCCCCCAAAACCCGGCTCAGAGGCAGTCGTAGGGACGGGATGCGGTAGGCCGGATTTATGCCGAGCCGAGACGACCGGGGGACATGTGGAAGAGGGAGTCAGCAGAGAGAACGGAGAAAGACGAGCGGGTTAACCTCACTGTGACAAACCCGGTACATTCCGCCCAAACCTTAGCTCAAGAGCAATGGGACGGGCAGGATGCAGTAGGCCGGATTTATGCCGAGCTGAGACGGCTGGGGAGCGTCACAGAAAGAGAGTTGGCTGAAGGAAGTGTCGAGTTGAAGACACTATGAGCGGAAATAGGCTATGGGGATCCGCCCCGACGGGGTGCTCACCATCACGCTCCACCACCCTTCCATGCCGAAGCATTGTGTGGTCTGCCCACCAAGCAGGAGGATACAGGTCGTCTGGGAGATGCACAGGTTGATCCACGCAGGAGTACACCGAACAAGGCAGCGCATCCTACTAGATTGGTACTGGCCGGGCATTTCCCCCCTGGTCAGGAGACTCATCAAGGATTGCGAGGTGTGCCAGGTGGCCAAGAACGGGAGGAGAACAGAGAACCCCCACAGACGGCGGATGTATGCCAGTCGACCCTTCCAGAAGCTGGCGGTCGACCTGGTCGGTCCCCTACATTTGACTAAAAGGAAGAACCGCTGGGCACTGGTCCTCACAGACCACTTCACCCGCTGGCAGGACGCCATAGCGCTGCCCGATGCCACAGCACCCACGGTCGCAGTAGCCCTGGACGAGCGAGTATTCGCTTACTGGGGCCTCCCTGAACAACTGCACTCCGACCAGGGAGCACAGTTCGAGTCAGTGTTACTCGAGGAGCTATACAGCCTGTGGGGCATCAAGAAGACGCGATCCACCCCCTACCACCCGCAAGGGAACGGGGTGGTGGAACGCCAGAATCGGACATTAGGAGATGCACTTCGCACCCTTATACTGACGAAAGGGCAGGACGAGCGGGACAGTCTGCTTCCGCAAATCATGCGGGCCTGTCGCAGCAATGGGAAAAACGCCCAACATGTTAGTAATGGGACGGGAGGTCCGCCTTCCTGACCAGCTAACGGGTACGCCTCCTTCCTTGGACCCTCGCAACGTCATGGAGCACACCGCAGAAGTGCAGGAGAACCTCCAGAGGGCGCACGAATACCTCAGACACCAGCAGCAAGAGACTAGGAGCCAAGACGACGAGGAACCCTCCGTGTTCCAGAAGGGGGAACTCGTCGTGCTCGAAAATAAGAGAAGGGTGAAGGGCAGCAACCCGAAGTTACAACCCCGCTTTGTGGGACCCTACCAGATGACGGAAGCTTTTCCGAATCACACCTATAAGGTAGAAAGGAATGGGCAGTGGTCCATACAGAATGGGATGCGGTTGCGTCATTACAGATCATGCCAAGAGCCGGTCGGCCGGGCACCCCCCTGTCGGGAACCGGCCCTCCAGCCCAACATGAAAGGGGCCAGAAGAGGACAACCCCCCAAGGCACGCCAGGCACCCGTTGAACCCATGGAGCCATTGCCATTACCGTCACCCCCACGAGACAGGTCACCACTTGTCAGGGAACCACCAAGATCGTCACCTATCTGGGAACCCAGGAACCTCCCCCCGGGAGACGGGTCACTCGACACTCAAGAGCCTGCACCCCCACTTTCACCTGTGCTCAGTCGCAGTCCACCCCGAAGGTCGGAACTAGCGGAACACGACAGAGAGGAAGAGAATGCGAGAGAAAGTCTAGAAAGGCATGACACTCCACCCCTGGAGGTCACACAAAGGACACCCAGCCCTCAGAGGCCCCCTCCTCTCAATGAAGAAGATTGGCCACCTCTGGGTCAAAACCGGACGCCCACATCACCCCTAGATCGACCTCAAAGAGAGAGGCACAAGCCAAGAAAGTTGGATGATTACCACTGCTACACAGCAGTAGGAGGACAGCAGCCATCCAAAACCCCACCCACTGGGACAGGAGAAAGCCGAAAGGCAACATCACAACTCCTAGCTCCCACCCAAGAGGGTACAGCAGCAGAAAATCCGGTCGAAATCGGCTGGACAGTAGTAAAAAGAAAGAGGAAGCAAAACGATCTACCAAACAAAGAGACGAGCTATCACCAAGAGGAGCGAGGAAGAAGTAGTGAACAAGAGAATACAACTCCCAAGGATAAAGAACTCGCCGCCGACAAAAGTGAAAATAAAGGAAGGTGGAGGAGCCGCCAACGATCAGTTACCAGCCAGCCACGGAGAAGTTTGCTACCCAATAGAAGTGTAGAACAACCGGACTCGTTTTCAACAAAATTGGCTAGAACGACACAGAATGGAGACCCTCGACAGAGAATTGCACGCAGTCACACACGAGGCATGCCAACTTCTGCTGAGAGCCGAAGATATTAAGAAGGAGCTGACCCTACAGAGACTAAAGAACCGTACCGACGCCGTCGACTTGGTTTATTGGCCACCATCCCCAATGGGGCGGAGTGTGTGACGGACGGCGCCATCTTTGCTCCATGTGATGTTCTATGTTTACACTTTACAGCAAATAACTCTATGTACATTTATATATTCTTACCTTACCATTCAATCTTATATGTTTACCATGTGCTAATCACTCATGCATTACTCCAGTGCCACCCACTTATGTATTATTGGTACGTTCTAGCCAACCACTTGTGCTAGGTGTGGCTTCCTTTGTGTGCACAAATCATGTTACATAATCACCTGTATAAATGCTAATGTTTTGGTCAATAAAGTCAGAGTCAGCTTGCACACTCTCAGAAGTTTCTTTGTTCTCTAACAATAACTTCACTTGCGCTAGTACATGCATGTACAACAAAGCTCTATTACTCGAGTAGTAATACATAAGCAGATCAGCCTGAACCTCTGCTGGCCAAACCTAGCTCTGACTAGTTCGCCCTTCAAAGTTCGGCCTCTGGCTTGCACACTGAAATAGCTAACGCAACCGACAGTTAGACAGTAAACTAGGATGGTCATACACCACTCCCAAGGATACTAGTCGACCTGTGGGCGGGTTGTATTGGTCAAGTGATAGACACAGATTGCCATCACAGTTCGGGAGGTTGTGCAGGTAGGCCTAGCTACCAACTCACACCCCCACAGTGAAATCCTGCACATTATTATTATTTATTATTATCATGATCATCTAAAAAACGATAACTTGAACTTTTATTTCATTTCAATTTCACATCTTCATTCAGAATCAATTCACCAGTTCCACTGCCCTTACATCAGAACTAGGGTGGGAGCATCTCCAGGAGAGAAGAGAGAGAAGAAGACTGGGTTTCTTCCAGGCGATGCACTTTGGGGAGGTCGCGACCAGTGTTGAGAACTTTCTCGACAGGCACATCCCAACTTTGGGCTACTTAAGACGCCATGACCAGCAGTACACCATTCCCCACTGCAACTCGAAATCACACCAAAATAGCTTCTTCGTTGCTACAGCCAAAGTCTGGAATTCCTTGCCCCCCAGTAGCTCACTGCTACATGGTCCCCCGGTGGCTGGCTAGGTCCCAAGACTGGCAATCCCATGATTTCCCGTTGACTACACTGGACCGATTACTGACAGACGGCTTGCCACATTGCTGGGACCTTCAGGCATTGAAGTTGGCGATCATCCTAGAAGTACGAAGTAAGTACAATTCATCCACCATCATCATGATCATCGATCGACCATCGATCATAATAATAATCATCAGTGTCAGTGTCTGAAAGGCTGGTTTAGCACGTGCTTCTTCTGAGATTCTGTGACTACCCTTTATTATTTATTATAATATTATGTTATGTTTTTGATGAAACGGATTGACTTGTTCTGAAAGATTTCAGGTTTTTCATTGGTGCTTTTGTCAGCTGCACCCCACAAGACATTACTTTGATCTGCAGAGGCTCTTGTAAGCCAGCAATATTATTATAGTTTTTTTTTAAGACTATTATTATTATGGAGTGAAAATAATTCAATACATCCAGTCTAGGGTTTTGTTGGCGCTGCTTATTTTCTTATTATTATCAACATGCTTTTCAAACTATTTCAGATTAAATTGCTTTGTCACACCAAGATAAATAGTCTGAAGTCACGGGAATTGAAACGAATGTAGACAGGAATGAACATCGACAGGAATGAATGCAGGCACAGCTGGAATGAACGTAGACACATC
The DNA here is from genome assembly GCA_945261195.1 of Cryptosula pallasiana. Lineage (NCBI taxonomy): Eukaryota > Metazoa > Bryozoa > Gymnolaemata > Cheilostomatida > Cryptosulidae > Cryptosula > Cryptosula pallasiana. The sequence continues at coordinate 5,932,707 of OX183139.1, forward strand.
CTGGAATAAACGTCGACAGACCTGGAATGAATGTCGACTATGCAACAAGCCAGAGAATTTTGACTTTCATTCCCAAATGTGTCTACGTTCGTTCTCGGCATATATGAAACATCATTTTGACTTTCATTCCAGGAGTTGTCTACTTGAGGAAAAACGATAATTTATTTTATTACTGGCACGAATGTCGAAACGAAAGATTATATGTCACCAGGAATGAATGTCGGGACTTCATAGAATGAGCGTCAAATTTTTATTCTCTCTAACATGGCCGACTTTCATTCCGGGTCTGTCGACATTCATTCCAGGATGTGTCTACATTCATTCGCACTATGTCTGCATTCATTCCTGTCGACGTTCATTAATGTCTATGTTCGTTCCAAATTTCCAAGTCACTGACACATTTTAGAGCATAACCACCAATAATAATAGTAGTTGGGATTTGTTTGTGCATCTTTGCCGTGGAACATTATCACCTCGCACTTCTCCTTGTTAAAGGGCATTTTGCTCTTTTGTGGACCACTGATGTAACAAGTTGATGTTATTTTGAAAACACTCCTCATCTCGTTTATTGTTGTTTCTAATAATAATAATTATTATTTCCTAAAAATTGATATTATATATGTTATTATATTTATTATTATTATTGATGATGATTATCAATAATCATGTATCTGTATCATGGATAAAGAATAACTTTTAGCATGCTTCAAGTGAAGCCATTTGTGAGAGTCACCATGTCGATGTCATTTCACGCAGTTGTCGGCTCCTGGGAATGTGTACTATCATATCCCGTAATTCAATATCATGTTCTTATAAGTTTTTGAAACTTAATCCATGGCAAGTATGACTTCTGTATTTATGGCGATTTATGGCGATTTATGGCTATTTATAGTTGCTTGTGTATAGCAGTTTCAGGTCTTAGAAAAGGACCAGGTCAATAATATTATATCTGTAATCTTTGGTAATATAGCAAAAGCTGTAATTTTACATCATTTTTTAACCAAAGTTTTTAGATCTCTGCAATGTTGGGCTTTTACTCTACATTTATCATGAATTGAATGTACCCATTTGTAGAGGTTACAATGATTTCCGGTCCTTAAAAGTCGCTAAATTTAGACAATCAAATCGAGTATCTGACAATCCTCTTATACTTCATCCATTAATTATATATATTTAACTGAAAAACATCTGTCTGCATGTTTGTCTCTGTATATATTTGTGATTCCACTTGGACACACGCCTAAACCACTACACTGAGAGAAATATAAACTGTTGTGAGAACTCTCGGCTAGATTAATCTGATGTATAGGGGGGTGGGGGTTAAATTTTTCATTTCTCAAACCGGAGATATTTGCAGGTTTATATACACATTTCAACCTCAAAAAGTTTAAATTAAATCAAATCCTCTTCAAATTAGGCGTCATAGGCCCTTTAAAAAGAAATGGGGTGTGTTGCTTCTTCCTGTGGATTTTGAAAATTAAATGCAGTGTTTCATATTTTTGCTAGTACTTGGGTAGTGCACATTACATTTCTCATGTTTTTCTTTATTCCTATCTAATTTTGTGATTTCTCGTAGGTTGGCTTGTCATGGATATTGTCACGGTCAAAGTTCTGATATTGATCGGTCTATTTCTTGCCACTTATGGATTTGCTCTGTTGCCTGTGCTTATTATGCGATACGCGAATGCCACCGAAGATCCCAGACGGCGAAGAAAAATGGAAAGATATATTGGGTATGATTCGATACATTTCAGTTGTGTCAAGCTTTTTCTTGGTTAGTATTGATACTGTTTGACCGGAGGCTACATTCACAAGTTTCAATCTCTACTATTTATCTTTGTAGTTTTATGAGCTGTTTTGCTGCCGGAGTTTTCTTAGGAACTTGTTTACTCGATCTTTATCCAGAAGTGGAAGAGACTTTAGGTGATGCCTTGAGCCAGTGTATCTCTGAAGACGACACCTATGCGGGCTATCCATTCGCAGAGTCCATTATGGTGGCAGGATTCCTGCTGGTGCTTATCATTGAACAGGTCGTGTTATCCATAAAAGAGCGTCACACTAATACTGTACTAGTAGATTTGCCACCTGGTAGTAGTAGCCCCAAAAGGCAAACTTATAGATCTATGGACCGCACCGAAAGTGACCCTCTTCTGGAACAAAGTACAGAATATGTGGCGAGGTCAAGATCTGGTAGTACCGTGAGCAGTAGAAGTCTTAACACTATCAGTGATCGACCAATCACTAATGAGAGTGGTTATGAACAGTCAATCCACCAGGATCCAAGCTCACATTCACCAATCAGATCAATTATTATGTTAGCAGCTTTGTCCCTTCATTCCGTCTTTGAAGGTCTGGCCGTCGGACTACAGGTTACTGTTGCTCAGGTTTTGAGTATATTCGGTGCTCTCATTCTACACAAGTGCATTATTGCCTTTAGCATAGGCTTGAATTTGGTCCAAAGCAAGTTGTCTCTCAAGGCCATTATTAGTTCAAACGCCATTTTTTGTTTTTCAAGTCCGTTAGGTATAGCGATTGGAATATTGATAATGAAAGAGATCACTGATCCGACTGTGCAAAACATGGTGAGTGGTATTCTACAAGGTTTGGCCTGTGGCACATTTCTCTACGTTACGTTCTTTGAGGTACTTCCTCACGAGTTTAACAAGCCGAGGGATAGAATAATTAAACTCATTTTTGTTATCTTAGGCTTTATTGTAGTCAACGGCATTCTCTTCCTAGATATGTATTTACAAAGTTCTGTGCCATCCTAATTTATTTTTCATTATATGTGTTATGACAATGAGTACTGCTGTCAGTTTATTTTGTACTGTGATATTGCTATTAGTTTTGCAATCGTGTCTATTGATAGAACTAATCACTATCTATATTATGTACTAACCACATGAGATACTCGTTGCTAACACTTCAGGAACATTCTAACCACTTTATCTGTACTCTTTCATTTATTTTTGTTACCAAGATTATTTTTGAGGAAATTATTTACGCGGGTGAAATGATCTAATACAAAATATGTTAACATTACATTTCAGGGTAGTTCAATTTATTCATAGATTAATTGCTTAATCATTAAAATTGTTTAAACAAATTGATCATTGTTCAATATTTAATTGAAAACAGAGGTAACACGTTAACAACACCATAGAAACATGGCACCAACAATTGGTAGAAATAGTATTTTATGAAAAAGCTACAATTTTAAAATAAAAAGCGACTAATTGTGTGGCACCAAGTCTATATGGAAATATTGACTGATGTAAAATTAATTAGGAAAGAGCTAGAAAATTATGAAAAAATCTGTATTGCAAAAGTGAGAATTAGCTGTGTTATGCATTAACTGCTGCAGCACCCTCTGTCTTGGCTTCTGCTGATGTGGAGTTGCCTTTTGCCGTTTGATTAGCATTTGCTCGTATATACTTACCAGTAGTGATGTATGCTCCAAACCCTTCTACATGAGCAAATGCATAGCCAGATCGTATTGATTGGGTACGGAATTCTCTTCTAATACTAGTCCTTGATCGGTGCGTCAATGCCTTGCTGCTAGATTTTGATCTCTGGATACTGGCCCTCAGTCTAAGCCTATCGGAAAGTGTACTGCTATATAGAAGACGACTCATATGGATCGTCAAAATGCCGACCATTAGAAATGTGACGCCTAGTAGCACCCCAAACCAGTACGCCGGAGTGGAACATAGAAATCTCATAGTGCCCAAAAATTTGTAGCCTAAGAAATCAGCGTAGAGTACAATGTGGATGATGTAGAATATCAGTAGACTTCCCCATATAAAGAAATGATTTAATGGAGTCCAGTAGTACGTCTCTATGGAAATCTGTAAAAGAAAAGTAATTTGTGGACTAATCGGGAATATTCATGAGATTGGCAGCTATTAGAATAAAATAGTCAAATACCGTGTTCCAACGGCTCCAAGTTACGAAAGAGAGTTTAACATAGAATTACGCAGTTATAGAGCGCTGTGACAACTGCCGCTAACAAAAAGTCACAACAGGTCTTTTCTACGATAAAAACACTCATAAAATTAATGAAGTCAAAAAGTATATCTATGCATAATAATGAATAGGCATCATCTAAGTTGTCAGGAGATAAAAGTTTCAGATACCCTCTACATTTCAAAATTTTTCGCTATACATTAATAATATTGGGTCCATGCAACAGTCTATAAGTGAGTGTTTCTATGACACCTCTTTTGGGACAGAGTCAAAAGTTTCAGAACTTCAAGTCTTTGGAACAGAGTCATCGGAACATAGAGATCTCAAAATAAAATGAGACTGAATGTACTGTAAAAGCCCTGAACGTGACACGGCTCTCATGAGTCACTGATGATAATGACCTTATTCAACGGCGATAGACAGATACACAGAGCTAATGTACACTTGCTTATTATTGTTTGCTTATTCATTTATCAGATAAAACTCTTTTAAACCAAAAACTATTCTACAAGTAGTTGAATGGTTGCCAAGTCACTTACACGAAGAGTCACTACAATAATTAACATGGACGCTGTCATGAAGGCTAGAGTGTCTCCAGAGGCCATGTCCAAGCCAGCGTGGTTAACACCATCTACTAGACTGCCATACGAGAAAAAGAAGACGACCAAGGAAGTGATCAGTCCTTCCACAAGACTCAGAGCAAATCTCTTCTTGTTGAACCACATGTCAGTGAGCCCAGGAGTGTACAGTTTGGGGTACTTTATGGAATATTCATCATTAACATCCTAAATAAAACAACAATTCAATATACCAAAATGATGGGAGAGTGAATCCAATAAGTCCGCAGATTTATGCTCAGTGAGAACCAAGTGTTCCTGTTTGGATGGCAGTGGATTGTTTATCTTAGCTGTATAAATGCAACCTTACACCAATGAATGAAATATACCACGATTGCCAGCTGTGGTAGCTTAATGTAACTGTAATCACAACTCAAATATACCCTAGTTTCAAATTTTTTAGTCAAATATATACATATGTTAGTGATATTACAACAGTTGCGTTGTTTTCTAACGACGGAGTTGCCTTCTCATTAGGAAAGACAACTACACCTATGGATAGAATTTCATCTACATCAGTCTTGCTACAGCGCTGGTAATGATTCATTCATTTGTGGGAGTTGTGGTGAATGTCTATATTTGGGCCCCGATTAAGAATAAAAATGGCTAATTTTGGCTATATCCTGTTTGATTATCCTGCAATCCTGGTATATTTCAACAATGCATACACCCCACCAAATGCTGGCAACTGATAAAAAAACAAGTCATCTTTTGAGGAAGGCAGGCTATGCCCTTTGAGCCAAGTGCGATCATCTGATGAGCATGATGTAATACTATAGCCAAAAAGAGTTCAATTGTTAACACGCTGCTTATAGTACAATGCCACAAAGCAGAAGTACTAGTAATAAGTAACAAGAATAATCCTCATGTGATACTGACCTGGTCGAACACTCCAAGCATTACAACGGGAGCAGACGTGTAGACGACGTTATATATAGCTATAAATGTTTCATCATAAACTGTCTGCAATAGGAATAGGGAAAAATTGCATCCATCGATCACAATTTTGATCAAATAGTCACAAATATCAAAGGAATTTTTCGACAATGTGTAACTGGGTGTACATATAACAATCTGCATGATTTTGCGGCTTCTGTTTCGGAGAAATCTTTAACAAAAATTGCTATGTCGACCGCTATACGTAGTTTAGAACCTTACCTGTGCGGAATAGCCTATGAACCAGGCATACCAGAAGTGTACGAGGGTGAATCCAAAGTTCTTGTAGAAAAAGTAGGCTAGAAACTTGCACATTCTCAGATAAGACCAACGGCCGTGCACTAACAGCAGACGCTCCAAATATCGGAACTGAGCAAATGAGAAGTCCGAGGAAAGCACTGCTTGCATTCCTTCCTGTCCGCTGATTCCAACGCCGATATGTGCAGCTGCAATAGCAGAGCATAACAATAGTATGCATTGTTATTGAATAAGATCTGACGAGAATTGGAATGAACATCCTGGAATGAACGCCGACAGACCTGGAACGATGGTCGACTACTCTATAAAAAGGAGATTTTCGACGATTGCTGAAAGTGTCAAAATTCGATCTCGGGAATATATAAAATATCATTTCAACTTTCGTTCCAGGAGTTGTCTACTTTAAAAAACAATCACTTTTTTATTCCTGGAACAAACGTCAAAACGATACTTTACATTTCGACACTTGCGAGAATGAATGTCAAATTTTTCTTCTTTTTAGCATAGTCGACGTTCATTCCAGAATGTTTCTATGTTCATTCCGGAAACGCCTGCATTTGTTCATGTCTACGTTTCAAATTCAAAATCTGACAATCGCACAAGAAGATTGGTCAAAGCAAAGAAACAGAACAGGTCCTGTGAAGAAAGTGTTTCAACTGCAACGTGATACTATTTAGCCCTAGAGTTACGTACTTTTGATCATGCTGACATCATTCGCTCCGTCTCCTATTGCAAGCGTTACAGACTTTTTATTATTTTTGACAAGTTCGACAACTTGCGCTTTCTGCAGTGGAGTAACCCGACAGCATATGACGGCCTTGCACATGCACCCAACATCTAACAGCAGCTCCTCCAAGCTCTTTGATAGCCCGTGGATCTGTGCAATAAATGGGTTACTATAGCAACTGTCAAACAAAAAACCTGTACTAAATAGGCGCTTTTGGCTAAGTGAATGCGAGGTCACGATTGTGACGAATGGGTGAAATTTTCTTGTTTCGGCGACTACAAATGGAATTTGTACACAAAGTGGCTTTGCGAGAAATTTAGCGCCGGGATGTTTACGAGAACAATATTCGTTTGCCAATTTAGGAGTTGTCTTTTCTTTATTTATGTATCAATACATCCGTTTTGGATACAGCGATAAAAACAACTAGTCGTTATCATGCTAGCAACGATCGTTGATAAAAATTATAATACTTTATAATGTCGAATATCTGTGTGTCACAGTGTCAATACATTAGTGATGCCAAAAGTTATTTTCATTTGTTTGCATTGTTTTAGTAAAAATAATTATTTATAATGATAATAAATAATTATTGATTTATTATTCCTAAATTTTCATTCCTTAGCTTTGACGATATATAACAGTTGTTAGAGAAAACAACTCAATAAATTTATTTTCTTCACATCTACTTGTTCTGCCGGATTCACGTGCGTCCGACTTTCGGAACGGTTAAAAATTAGCTGAGTTCTTCATCTTCACTTAGCCGAAAGCACCTAGTATAGAATTTGTTTTAGCAAATCGGGTCAAACATTGCAAAGCTCCTTTGCAATGGGTAACGGCTATGCTGGAACCAAGCTAACAAGAGTTTGTTTGATTTGAGTGAAGAAGACTGAAATGGAAGGAGTTCAAAGGGTTTTGGTTTTATACAGTTTATTTTCATCTCATTATTGGCATACATCCAAAAAGTGCTAATGTCAGTACTAGCACCAAACACTCACCAAGCTGTGACCATTGATTACTACACCAAAGCCTCCAAATTCTTCTTGCTCACCCCCACCAGCTCCTTCCTCGTTGTGATGGTCGTGGAAAGATACCAGCTAAAATATAAAAACTTACAATAATGCGCGTATGATTAGCTAGCTACAAAAGAACAATGAGCAGTCACACAACCATGTAATGACACAAAACTCACCAAACACGATGTTGTGTGCACAATAACAATAGACAATACAGCAGCATGGTTATGTACAACAACAATGAGAGATAGAACTTGCTACTAGAACTGTTGGGTGCAACAAAGAATCAATGTTGTTTTATTTTTGCTGCAATAACAAACGATAAATTGACTACACTATTGTGTGTTCGCATAAATTTATAGGATGAGAATCAACAGCCCTAGTGTATGCACAGGCAGGTAACAGGATAAATAGAGAATTGAAACGGAGAAGAAAGTTTTTACAATGCGTTAACAGCAAAGTTTTTCAGTAAATATTTGTTTGATCGACTAGAGCATGCATGAATCTAGCCTCACTACTTACACGAGTTGTGGTACCCTAGCAACATACATACATACATAATACAATACCTATTGCAATGGGAGGTAACGAACAAATAATGTTCAAAATATACCCGAAATGGGCACATGACCATCACGCATGCACCGTACAGCGAGGGAGGGGACCACAGGTTACTTGTATCTATGACATGAAGCCCTTTTCTATAGCCTTAGCTGGTTATAGCAAGCGTGAATTCAAGGCTACATAAATGTGACCAACAACACAAGCAATGCGATGGATCTATGACACAAAGCCAGTGCAGGTTGGTGATAAGTATAAAATACCACAGCCACAATGACATACTAGCACTGTACCAGGACTACATCGAGACTGTTTTACCTGAACAGAGCTATTGAAATGAGTTTCACGAAAGGGATTGACCTGAAAGACACGTATGGGTGGCAGAGGTTACACAGGCTCCGCGGGATTAGTAGAATAAGTTACTGAAAGCAGTGCGGGACGCATTCATAGAATAGCTGAGGGAGAGACAGAGAGCAGAGAGTGAGAAATGGCAGTTATTGATGAAACTGTTACCGGCAAGCCTTACCGCTATATCGCCACTCTCAGGCGCTCTATCAGCTAGATACATTTGCTGTAAGGGCACAGTTGTACAGAATTATGTATAAAATTTGAAGAATGACAGGGGAATTCAACAGCTGCCCTAAACCCGAAATGTCAGAAAGCAATGAGTGCCACAGATCACTTGCACCAAATGTGGACATGTAATAAACTAGAGAGAAATTACTACTATTGCTAATGTTTGAACATAATTTCTCTATATTGCTTTATCACTTGAAAACCTAATATTTCTGTTCCGACAAAAAGCATCTCTACAGGGGACTGAACCACCAACCTCTAACACACCGGTCCACAACTATGACCACTCAGCCACACAAACTCACTATCATATTGTGAGTCTGCGCAGAGAAAAGTACAACAATGAAAATATTTAGCAAAACGCCACTAAAATAAATCTTGAATCAGATATCATATTACAATTGTAATCAAACAATGATCCGTCACCAACAGACAAAACTTATTATGGAATTGCCTGCTGGCTATAACATAAGTCTAACTTTTAACATATGTGTCCCACCTTTTTCATATTAATGTCGTCAGTTTTCATATTCAACTGTTGAGGCTGCTTCACTTTAATTTGTTGCCAAGCAAACGACTCGACTCGTAATTTTTGTTAAGCCCGGTTTCCACACATGTTCCAAGCACTCGCATGCTGTCGCAAGTCGAGCGCAAAAGCTTCTGCCACAACCTGCGATTCATGGAAACCATAATTCTGCGATGTGACACAATTTCCTGCGAGGTGGCAGCGACGTCCCACGAAAGTTGTTTGCAAAGTACTTTTCTGCGACTCACCCACGACTGGGAACAAGTTTCGTATCTTTCTCATAAAAGATCAGGGTCAAGGTCAGGAAAGTCAACCATGGCTGAAGTGGTAGACAAGCTTATAATAATAAAAACAGCAACAGTAGTTTGCTGATAATAATGATTGAATAATTATATTAAATATATAGCTACTAGTAATAAATAAAAAATAATTTTGGAAAAATTTCACTGGTGAAATTGTTATGATTAATTAGATAATAGTACCATTAAGTTGATCATTATTATGAATAATAATTTAATAACCTGTTATTATTATTTATTACTTACACTTCAGTAGCAATAATAAACTTATTTTATTATTATAGTTACCTCGTATCATTATCATAATAATTAATAACATGAAAGCCCTTTGTGTGATAAAAATCACAAAGGAATCGTATGCAAATCAAATGCAAGTGTCGAAATCAGGGGATCGCAACTCCTTGTGAGTCGCCAGAGCTCGCGGATGCACAACTCCCGATGCTGCGATTACTTGGGAGATGTATGGAAACTAAGCTTTAGCGAAGTAAAATCACAATAACAGATGTTTATCTAATACCACTGTAAGTTAGCAAAGCAACTGTTGGAAGTAAAATTTTGTTGAGTGAGAAAAACTCAGGTACAACACGAGATTCTGATGTTGAACTACATCATATACCTGACCAATGTTGTAAGTAGCCACTAAGGTTCCTGAAGTAACTCAGTAGATAGAATTAAAACAGCGCAGAGCATTAGAGCACAGGTGAGGTTAGGCTGGAGGAATAAGTGACGGGGACAATAACTGGTATCTAAATGCTAGCAATAAGCCAAAATCAAAAGTTAAAAAAAACAAAATAAGGAAATGCGTCACACATTCTTATCATCTAGCCAGCATCACAAGCATCACAAGCGTATCTACTTACATGTCTAAAGCGTCTAAGCTTTAAATTATAGCAACACAAAACATTAGAGCCACTAACACACCAACCACTAACATACCAACCACTAATAGACCAACCACTAATACACCAACCACTAACACACCAACCACTAACATACCAACCACTAATAGACCAACCACTAACACACCAACCACTAACACACCAACCACTAACATACCAACCACTAATAGACCAACCACTAACACACCAACCACTAACATACCAACCACTAATACACCAACCACTAATATACCAACCACTAACACACCAACCACTAATATATCAACCACTAATATACCAACCACTAACATACCAACCACTAATAGACAAACCACTAATATACCAACCACTAATATACCAACCACTAATATACCAACCGCTATTACACCAACCACTAATACACCAACCACTAATACACCAACCACTAATATACCAACCACTAATATACCAACCACGAATTCACCAACCACTAATACACCAACCGCTAATATACCAACCACTAATACACCAACCACTATTATACCAACCACTAATACACCAACCGCTAATATACCAACCGCTAATACAGCAACCACTAATATACCAACCGCTTATACACCAACCACTAATACACCAACCACTAATATACCAACCGCTAATACGCCAACCGCTAATACACCAACCACTAATATACCAACAGCTTATACACCAACCACTAATACACCAACCACGAATATACCAACCACTAATACACCAACCGCTAATATACCAACTGCTAATACACCAACCACTAATATACCAACCGCTTATACACCAACCACTAATACACCAACCACTAATATACCAACCACTAATACGCCAACCACTAATATACCAACCACTAATACACCTATCACTAATACACCAACCACTAATATGCCAACCACTAATACGCCAACCACTAATATACCAACCACTAATACACCTATCACTAATACACCAACCACTAATATGCCAACCACTAATACGCCAACCACTAATATACCAACCACTAATACACCTATCACTAATACACCAACCACTAATACGCCAACCACTAATATACCAACCATTAATATATAAAAAAACAAGCTTTCAGCAAAATATAGGAACACGTAGAGAGCTATACACCCTAGATAGTTCTAGATTATTACCTCTATTCCACCACCATTGACATCTACGTCATGAGTGTGCTTTCTTTTTATCTCTAGCATACGATCCCTAGCGTCAGTCAATTGCTGTTTCACTTGGTCAAAGGTCTCTCCATCAACCACAAACACTTCCTCCATCTCATCAGTCAACAGCTTGCATGAGTAGCCTATGTTGATGGCCGTCTCTGTGACAATCAAACTTGTCATGTACACAGTGTACTAGACCACACAGTATGTATAGTATACATTACTACTATATATAGTATATACACAGTATATATAGTGTACAGTAATAGACCACACAGGGGGTACAGTATATATAGTGTACAGTATATTTAGTGTACAGTATATATAGTGTACAGTAATGGACCACACAGAGGGTACAGTATATATAGTGTACAGCAATAGACCACACAGAGGGGGTACAGTATATATAGTGTACAGTAATAGACCACACAGAGGGGGTACAGTATATATAGTGTACAGTAATAGACCACACAGAGGGGGTACAGTATATATAGTGTACAGTAAGAGACCACACAGAGGGTACAGTATATATAGTGTACAGTAATATACCACACAGAGGGTACAGTATATATAGTGTACAGTAATAGACCACACAGAGGGTACAGTATATATAGTATACAGTAAGAGACCACACAGAGGGTACAGTATATATAGTGTACAGTAATAGACCACACAGAGGGCACAGTATATATAGTGTACAGTAATAGACCACAGAGGGGGTACAGTATATATAGTGTACAGTAATATACCACACAGAGGGTACAGTATATATAGTGTACAGTAATAGACCACACAGAGGGTACAGTATATATAGTGTACAATAATAGACCACACAGGGGGTACAGTATATATAGTGTACAGTAATAGACCACACAGGGGGTACAGTATATATAGTGTACAGTAATAGACCACACAGAGGGTACAGTATATATAGTGTACAGTAATATACCACACAGAGGGTACAGTATATATAGTGTACAGTATATATAGTGTACAATAATAGACCACACAGGGGGTACAGTATATATAGTGTACAGTATATATAGTGTACAGTATATATAGTGTACAGTATATATAGTGTACAGTATATATAGTGTACAGTATATATAGTGTACAGTATATATAGTGTACAGTATATATAGTGTACAGTAATAGACCACACAGGGGTACAGTATATATAGTGTACAGTAATGGACCACACAGGGGTACAGTATATATAGTGTACAGTAATATACCACACAGAGGGTACAGTATATATAGTGTACAGTAATAGACCACACAGAGGGTACAGTATATATAGTGTACAGTATATATAGTGTACAGTATATATAGTGTACAGTAATAGACCACAGAGGGGGTACCGAGAGAATGACTCACCCTGCTTGTCACCAGTAAGCACCCATATCTTTATACCAGCCATGGCTAGATTGGCAATAGCATCAGGTACTCCATCCTGTAGCTTGTCTTCTATCGCTGTAGCCCCAATCAGGATCAGGTTAGTCTAAGGACCAACCACACTTATCATAAAGCACATGTAACACTGAAGGGGCACCGCTGATGACTGCTGTATTCCTTAGTATAACAAAAAAGGAGAAAGGCTATACCTCTATCTTTTCATACGCTTCATGCAGTTGATCATCTCTGTCGGTCAGCGCTATGCTAGCCTGGTAGTGGATCTCCTTCCATGCATCGTACTCCTCGTGTGACAGCTCTTTGTAGGCCAGGGATAGCGTGCGCAGGCCTATGTTGGCGTACTCCTGCAGTTAGATGCGTTACATAAGGATATAGCAACAAACAAACACAATATATAAAACTGCGCAACCAATTGTAACTTGAATTTACAGGATTACAGAGGTTTTTTGCCCATTCCGGGTTACAAACGTCAGATATCTAATAATGGGCACTTTCGGCTGAGCCAGCACGAAGAAATCGGCCAATTTTTAACCGTTCTCAAAGCCGGACGCGCGCGAATCTGGTAAAACACGCAGCCATGAAAACAAATAAATGTTACTGAGTCGTCTTCTCTTACAACGGTTATATGCTGTACAAGCAGAAGAATGAAAATTTAATAATAACAAAACAATATTCTTTATTATTATTTCCACTAAAAAATGCAAATAAATAAACAATAACTTTTTGGCATCACTAATGTATTGTACTGTAACAAACAGATATTCGGCATAATAAATCAATATAATTATAATGGCCTTATACCAACGATCGCTGCTAGCATGATAATGACTAGCTGCTTTTATTGCTGTATCCAAAATTGAAATATTGATTGCCATAAAACGACTCATTTTTTAATAGCAGTCGACAAATAAAGAAAAAACAACTGCTAATTTTGGAAACCAACGTAGTTCTCGCAAATGCCTTGGCGCTAAATTTCTCGTGAAGAAATGCTATTTTGTACTCGCCGAAACAGGAGAAAGTCGTCCATTTGCAATGATCGTGCCTTTGCGTTCATCGAGTCGAAAGCGTCTAATACAGTGATGGAGAATACCTGTGCTATAAATACGAAATGTTAAATAGCTAGTAGGGTTAAAGCTCAGTTGCTATTCTAAAACACTCTAGAACCAGCATCTACCTGATAGACTTACATTGAGATGAGTATTGGTAGCTTGCAGCAGAGAGTTAGAGCTCTTATCCAGTCTGGCATTGACAGTCGTGTCTGCACCTTTACACAGCAGCAATATCTTGTTATTTCTTTTTACTATAACCTGTAACAGTGGCACCATATATTACTGTATGACAAGGGGAGACAACTTACACACGTAGCAGAGGGAGACAACTTACAAATATGGTAGGGTTTACTCAAATGACATATAAATTGATTGACATTACACGAGAAGACAACTTACAGACATTCTCTTCCTGACATTGTTGAAGTCTAGGATACAGAGGAGCTCATAGACTTGTTCCTCTCCGTGTACTTTTATTGTTATCGTAGAAGGCGAACGGGAAAGGAAGACAAATCCAAAATCTCTCGCTGCACCCACTAAAGCTTCTTCATCAGGAGATTGTGCTTGATAGATCAGCTTGTCTATAAATCAATCAGTGAATAGAGATGGGATAGCAGCAATTAATAGAGTTGTGCACTCCTACAGAAAGGAGACAACTTCTGTAGCTGTAAGAGGATTGTATTTAGAAGTATCAACTTTATAGCGGATGAATATTTCTATGGGAAAACGACACAGATGTTCACGAATGAAAATTGGCACAGGTTGATGACAATTCTAGAATGTTCTAGACACCTATTACGCGCTCTATTCGCTGATTAATATGCCATCACACTGACAACAATCAGTGTTATTATTAGTTTCAAAAGACATGTTTGTAGTAAACAATAGTACAAACCATTCTTCATTTCCGGCATGACTGTGTGACAGAGCGCGAGAAGAGTGAAAAACCTCGAGCAGGTTTCATCTTCAGATTTGATTTGTTTAATAAGTTTTCTATCGTACCAGACCAGCTTGTCGTACCATTCGTTGTCTGAGAAGTCGTGGGGCAACAACTCCTAAATAAGTAGAATTAGTTGACTGTTTGCTACGGTGAGCTATGTATGTATGGACTGGTTGAGACACAGAATGTACTAGAACACAAACCTCTGCGTCGGCATTCATAGGATGTCCATCGTCATCTGTGGGATCTCCGTACGAGCGACCATCGATGGAGCATTTGTTGAAAGTCATTATGTTCTGAAAGTAACAATTACTTCTCACAAACAAAAGCAGTTTCACCAACCTTAACTATATTACTCTACAAACCAGCTATGCTGTTTTGCATTCTGGGAGCAAGAACAGACAAAAATTTTTGATAAATATTTATTTTTTATAATAATAAATTATCTGTCATATTTATTATTATCGATATTGTATATAGACCAAAGACAAAGAGTTGTTCCCTTGCCTACAATTATACAATTGCGTAACGTACCTGAGTGAGTGTGCCAGTTTTATCAGAGAAAATATATTCTATTTGCCCGAGTTCTTCATTCAAAGCCGTAGTGCGGGCCTTGGCGGGGGTGTCCTTCTTATCATAGTACATTTTAACATCCCAGTTTATCCACAAGCTTTGAATTAGCCTGAGAAACTCCACGCTGTAACCAGAGATCACAAATCATAATAATAATTTTTTTCATATTTTGGATACTATTTCATAAAAGATGATAATAATAAAAAAAAATGAGAGAGAGACAAAAATGGGCTTACCTGACATACAGGGATATCGGCACTACAGTATTCAGCAGAATTAAATAAGAGAAGAATATGAGGATGGAGATGACAGTGGCACCAGCAGCTTCTGTGCCCGGTTTGTTTCCGGTGCTGGTACCTGGTACAAAGGTCTCCCAGGGCAGATAAGATTGGTAATAATATCCAGTTTTTGTTTCCCAAATACCACAAGCGATGACACAGATAAGTGAAAGAGCCAGCAAGAAAACCACAATCTGCAGCAGAAAAAGCATAATTTACACAAGTTGTGTTTAATTTCTATGATATTGCACACAGTATGCATGAGGAGAATATGGCAAAGTGGACAGAGCAATGGCCTAACAAGTCAGGGGTCCAGGTTCGCTACTGAGACCAAAAAATATTTTTCTCATGAACTAAAACAATCTTGTTTACACTAGAACACAATGAAACATCACATGCTGTTTACATTAAAACAAGCTCCCTTCCATATGAAAATTAAAATGGCAAGTAAGGCGTTTTTTTTTACACGGATACAAACCGATTGTTGCGGTAGGAAAGTTTTTGATGCTTTATTTCATACATATACTAACTGGGCCTAAGTGGTTTATGCGCATGCACAGTGAAAACTAGAGAAAAATTACTTGTATTCTAAGAATGAAAACATTGCATCAGCATAACATCAGGGTAATGTTCAGTTTTTCTCTGGCAAAACAAATAGAGGATAATACGCAGAAGACTTACACCAATGATGAGGACGTTGAGCAGTCGATCAGTACGAGTTCTCTTAAATATAGCTTTGCCGCTGTTCTTCATCAGTTTAGTGTCCTTTCCAGCAAAGACTACCATTCCATAACACCAGTGAGTGTTCCTTAGCACGCAGCCTCTCAGTAATATTTGGTCATTGGTCAAAGCCAACGTGTTACCGTCGACCTTCAAAGTTCCTTCAAACTTTGACAGCACGTTATTTGGAGGCTCGCATACCAGGTCAACTAACAAAAAACAGACGTCAAACACTCAGACCAGGAATAGAAGAATTTACTCCAGAGAATGTGTCAACCAGAAATAAAAATACTACATTAACAAATGGAGGAGAGAGGTCTGTATAGATGAGATAGATCTCCCAAAGTGACATATCACAAGATACTCCACACTCCCCAAGGATCTTTACAAACAATGAGAACTTCATTTCGAACAGTTGCATATTGATGTTTTTTCTTTTGCACAGAAAAATCGCACACCTCACAGGGATTTGAACCCTTGGTTTTACAACAGAAGGCCAGCCGCGCTACGCGTTACCCCAACTAGTCAAGCTGTTAGCACTCGGCAGTAGAGATTATTAATACATTTCGAACCTCAGTATGTATGCATATCTATTCCTGTTTATTATTAAAAATGCCAATCTCTGACTATTGAGATATTATTTCCAAGCCAACGACTTCTACCTAAAAATTATGTAGAAAAATTAATCAAGGGATAAAACTTTCGCTGTCATGACCACATAATTTATATCAGCGATAGGTAGTTAAATGCCATGGCAGCAACTCACAGTGCACTTGGGACAGCTGCTGCTCATTATAGTCACTGATCGTAGCGGTCTCCGGTAGAGCCTGTCGTACTTTTAGATTTGTCTCCCCATCAAGTTCTGCAGTCTCTATATAAGCTAGACTGTTTGGTTCACTGCTCGCCAGGAGTAACAGGTCTGCCTGTAAGGAAATTATTATTGGATTTAATATAACTTTATTTATTCCAAGTTTTAGGTTTCTATAATTTCAATTAAATAATCCGTCTTGAATTTAAATGAGATTTCAATATATTTGATAAAAGCTTTAGCCGCTTGTTGTTTTCATGCTAAATTGGACACTAGCTTGTAAGCTGCTTCAGCACAAACTGTGAAATATGATATAAGTAGAGATAACTCCGACAAATATATTTCTGTGTATTGGCATCCATACCACACCGTCATTGGATAAAGAACAAAAGTAACTAGATATTGATTTGTGTTTGCGAGCAAAAACAAGAGTATTTTAGAGAATAATAAATTTAAATTGATACCAAGTGGATTTGAACACCTGGACTCCGTGCGTTAAATCACACACTCGACCAACTACTCCATCAACCTCCCACTGGCGAAGCACAATTGCAGCACCCTCATTATTCCTAAACATTATATTTATCAGTAAAGTTGTACTTGCAAAGAGTTTTTATGGAAAAAAAAATAACACCACGAAGAATCGTACTTGGACCCTTGAAACAGCAGGTGACAACCTTAGCCATCCAGCTATAGAGACATGTTGCTGTTGTGCAATCTAATTTAGTACAACCTGACGACTGTTTTTCGATAGCTTTATTTTTGCAAAAAAGCAGCTTTTTGAAGCTGCCTTGATGCTTTCTTTTGCTGGAGCCACACAAACACACGCTTCACCATTACCAACACGCACTCCTGTTACTACATATACTCATGCTGATTTGCCTCCTCCCTTCTGACAATAATTGTTTTTGGCGAAAAAGAAATACACACCTGGGAATCGAACCTGAACCCTTACAACAGCAGGTCACAATTTTAACCATTTAGCCATCTAGCTATGTTGAATGTAGTTCATAATCAGCTTAACATAAAAAAAAGGTGGTGAGGCCTACATACAAAAAAATATTTTGGGTTCGGACATCGCTAAATACTTATCAAATGTTTTCAATTTTTTCCAGATTTGTTCAATTTGTCACCTGAATACTGTTTGCGCTAAAGTTTTGGAGGAGAAAAATTTTTCTGCGTTGCAAACAGTAAATAACGCACATTTTCGTCACACATTGAAAACCGTGTGGGCTTTGACTCTTTCACCAAAGATTAGAAAATTGACGGATGTTTATCTGAAAGACGGTTACAATGCGATCGCAACCATGCAAAATTTATGCAAATCGGAGTAACCGTCCCCGAGTTATGGTCATTTTTCCGTTTGGAAGACCTCTTTTGAAAATGGGATAGCTGTGCCGCCGGTATTGCGAGAAACTTGTAGTCTCTACTTTTAGAAAGTTCAAGAATTGGGCTATGCTGCCTAATAAGTTACTTGTCGCTGACTAGTTCCATTCTGGTCTCGGAAAGCGTTGAAAAGTGCTGTTTCCGTTTAGATTTTCAAGTTTGAAAATGTAAAAACTTGGAACGGTTTTGTGCGATGGCTTTGAAGTTCAAATTGGTACATCAATACACTATGGCACATGCTTGTTGCAAATTTCAGCTAATTCGGCCTGTTGGTTATCTAACGGGAAGCTGTTTTATGCTAAAAATTGTGATTTTCACAAAAATCCAAGATGGCCGCTTCCGAACAATTTTTTAATGTCGTGTCATGATGTCGAATCAGAAAGTTAGCGAAATGCACCATCTTTCAAAATTTGGTATTTTTTCGTCAATCGGGTCTACGTTTCTTCAGCCAATTTGATGCTTTTAAAAACAAATTATTACCTGTTTTCGCACCTGAATTGCGCTGTTCTGGAATGTTCTGTAACTTTCAAACCAACTTACTTTTTGTCCCAATGCCTATCAATCGGGTCGCAACAAAAATTGTAGCTCTATCTCTAACGGTTCTTGAGAAAAACTCAACCGAGTTCGGCAAGGTTTGCGCGAAAGAAGAAAAATAATAATAACTAGATGAAATTGTATTCACGAGTGAAGACAAGAGTATTTTAGAGAATCAATAAAAATAAACTTCTTCATGGGAACTGAACCGGAGCACCTATGTAGTAGAGACACACACTCAACCAACTACTCCATAAACCACTCACTGGAGAGGGACAATATTAACACAGCCAATCTTCTTAAAAATTACAGTTGGTAGCAAAATTGTACTTGCAAAGACTTTTTACGTGAAAAAAACTTCCACCACTGGGAATCGTCCCTGGACTCTTGAAACAACAGATGTCAATCTTAGCCATCGAGCTATAGAGACATGTTGTTGATGGACAATCTGGTTTAGTCCAAACTGCCAATTGTTCTGCGATAGCTTTATTTTTACAAAAAGCAACTTTTTCAAGTGCCCAGATGCTTTTTTGTGCTATGGCCAGATAAGCACACATTTCACAACTGCCAATACAACATGCACTCCCGTCACTATATATAGTCATGCTAACTTGGCCCAGCCGTTCTGACAATAGTTTTTTTATGCGAAAAAGAAATCCCCACCTGGGAATCGAACCCGAATCCTGTCAACAGCAGGTCACAATGTTAACCATTTAGCCATCTAGCAATGTTGATTGTGGTTCATAAACAGCCTAAGATAAAAACAAAGGTGGTATGGCCTACATACAAAAAAATATTTTGGGTTCGAACATCGCTAAATACTTGTCGAATATTTTCAATTTTTCTCAGATTTGTTCAATTTGTCACCTGAATACTGTTTGTGCTAAAGTTTTAAAGGAGAAAAAATTTTCCGCGATGAAAACAGTAAATAATGAACATTTTGTCACACATTGAAAACCGTGTGGGCTTTGACTCTTTCACCAAAGATCACAAATTTGTCAAATGTTTATCTGAAAGAATGTTATAATGCGATCGCAACCACGCAAAAATTATGCAAATCGGAGTAACCGTCCCCGAGTTATGGTCATTTTTCGGTTTTGAAGACCTCTTTTGAAAATGGGATAGCCGTGCCGCCGGTATTGCGAGAAACTTGTAGTCTCTACTTTTAGAAAGTTCAAGAATTGGGCTATGCTGCCTAATAAGTTACTTGTCGCTGACTAGTTCCATTCTGGTCTCGGAAAGCATTGAAAAGTGCTGTTTTTGTTGAGATTTTCAAGTTGGAAAATGAAAAAACTTGAAGCGGTTTTGTGCGTTTGCCTTGAAGTTCAAAATGGCACATTGTCACTCTATGGCACATGTTTGTTGCAAATTTCAGCTTATTCGGCCAGTTGGTTCTCTAATGGGAAGGTGTTTTATGCACAAAATTGTGATTTTCACAAAAATCCAAGATGGCCGCTTCCGAACGATTTTTTAACGTCGTGTCATGATGTCGAATCAGAAAGTTAGCAAAATGCACCATCTTTCAAAATTTGGTAATTTTTCGTCAATCGGGTCTACGTTTTTTCGGCCAATTTGATGCTTTTAAAAACAAATTATTACCTGTTTTCGCACTTGAATTTCGCTGTTCTGGAATGTTCTGTAACTTTCAAACCAACTTACTTTTTGTCCCAATGCCTATCAATCGGGTCGCAACAAAAATTGTAGCTCTATCTGTTACGGTTCTTGAGAAAAAGTATCTACTCTTCACTAAGGTTCGCGCGAAAGAAGAAAAAAAATAATAATAATAATAAAAACAGCAATAACAATAGTATTTTAGGTTCTCTAAAATACTAATAATAATAAAACCAGGCAGAACAATAGTATTTTAGATTCTCTAAAATACTAATAATAAAAAGAAATCACTGACGAAGCTAACTTTCATAAAATGCTGCTCTCTGCTGCTGAAGGTAATATATTCCACGGGAACATTTACATCGATACATTGTTGTTACTAAACGAAATAAAGGTTGAAGTATTCCGAGATTGTACAGTATGAGTGATGACTATGGAATAGCAATTTGTGTATCAGGTGATACACCAATGTATCTGTCAGACTTTTTATAAAAAAATTTTTGCAGTTTTCCCTCATAGGGGAGATAATTCTATAGTATGGATAGACAAATTTTTGGATAATATCGGTTAGCTCAGAGGGAGTCAATACAGCCAACACTAGTGCAAGAACAGTAAAGTCCTTGACACCAGTGTGGTTAATCAATAGCTGATAATTTAATTTTATGAAAATAGAGGAGTGCGGAAGTTTTCATTTCGAACCCGATATGATACGGCCTACAAATTTTCATTTGCTACGTACCACGATTTTATATAAAGTAGATTTTGTTTGCGCACAAGAAATACTGCGACCACGGTGCTTCCCACAAGCCTTAATCATTTATCAATAAAAAGGTCAACATATTGCATATATGGCCACTTGAGACATCTCATGCAATAGATAATGGCGCTGCCAAACACATGCAAAACAGACACAAAATCCGTGTCACCAAAATTGTGAGTTATCTTATTGACGAGTGCAAATGCCACGACAACTTTCAGCTCGTTTAAATAACGCGAGTGAAATGTATTCACTGCGGAGTAGCTTTATCCATGGTAATAATCAAATTTTATACCGTGTATGCAAAACTAACTGGCCTGCAAACAGGGGCATTTTCTAAGTATACTGCATTTTTTTTAAAAAAACATAACTTCATTCGTTCATAATAATACTAAAATATAAAATAAATAACCAGAGGATGCTGTATTTATAAATTAAAAGCATACTTTTATTTATACTTTGTACACTATTCTCGTGTGAGGATTTCTTGGCAATCAGCCATTGTAATGTATGGAAAAAAAATAAATTGCAGAATATTATTTATCGATAGATATTTGTAACCGTGTGCTGTGCTGACAAAGACATCAGAAAGTGTGAAAATGTTTTAGCTGTAAGTGCTGACTTCGCTGCCGCAAAAATTCATGCTCAATGGCATGGCAGCACTCGTGTGGCAGGACTATAATCAGAATTCACTGACTGCCCTCTCAAATCAAACAGTAATACTACTCAACTAATCAGTAACTACTTACAAAGAGAACCTACTAATAACTTACTGCTACAAACTCATCATTGGTCATCTTAATAATGTCACCAACGACCACATTCTGCCAGATTTGTTCTGTCAGCTTTCCTTCTCTGAGCACAAAAGACTTTTTGTTGTTGACTTCATTGTCGCTTCTGTGTCGTTGCTGAAGTATAGAAAACAGTCTCACAAAGTGCCAGCTGGGCCACCAGCGGTGTGTACCACCAGCGGTGTGGACCACCAGCGGTGTGTACCACCAGAGGTGTGTACCACCAGCGGCGTGTACCACCAGCGGCGTGTACCACCAGCGGCGTGTACCACCGGCGGTGTGTACCACCGGCGGTGTGTACCACCGGCGGTGTGTACCACCGGCGGTGTGTACCACCGGCGGTGTGTACCACCGGCGGTGTGTACCACCGGCGGTGTGTACCACCGGCGGTGTGTACCACCAGCGGTGTGTACCACCAGCGGTGTGTACCACCAGAGGTGTGTTCCACCAGAGGTGTGTACCACCAGCGGTGCGGACCACCAGAGGTGTGTACCACCAGCGGTGCGGACCACCAGAGGTGTGGACCACCAGCTGTGTGGACCACCAGAGGTGTGGACCACCAGCGGTGTGGACCACCAGCGGTGTGGATCACCAGAGGTGTGGACCACCAGCGGTGTGTACCACCAGAGGTGTGTACCACCAGAGGTGTGTACCACCAGAGGTGTGTACCACCAGCGGTGTGTACCACCAGCGGTGTGTACCACCAGCAGTGTGTACCACCAGCGGTGCGGACCACCAGCGGTGTGCCATGATATATGGGTGTCAGGTACTTACAACATCATCATAAGCATCCTTGGCAGCAGTTATTAATAGCACCAGAGCAAGAGGCAGCACAGTAGTAATCCAAGTGAGAGAAGATATCCATGGGATCACCTACAGTGTAGCGGGTTAGCCCAGTAACACGCATGAGTACAAATACCTTATATATATGTAAACATCAGAAACGCCTGTTTGCGTATGTTTGTAAATTTTATATATGCTTGTTTGTACTTCACTGGGAAGGTTAGAAATCGCTGTACAAACATATATTGCACCTTTTGGTTGCAACATGAGCATTTCGTTTCACTTTTTACTTTCATATTGTACTTAAATAATATGAATATTTATTGTATTAGCCAAAAACTGGTCGTCTCCATGACAACATGCTAAACTCTGGCAACCGACTGTCTAGCTGACAGGGTACAACAACATCTACCAACAGCACTGTATAGCTGGCTGACAGGGTACAACAAGCACCGGCAATGCACGTACCTGTAGGATGAGAAGTATAAGAAAGTACGTATTTGCTATCCTCTGGAACTGCTCAAACAGGTTGTACGGTAGAAATGATAGGAGGGTGTATTTAGATGTCTTTATGTAGTTGTTGGCATAATTATTAGCATTATTGTAGTCGGGGCTGTTAGTACACGCCCTTCTTTCTGTCTCTGTGAGAAAAGAAATCACAGTCAATCACAATTAAAGACGGTGGACAAACATGATGTTTTTTATCCAATTTCAATCACTACTACAAACCAACCTTGTTTATATGGTTTTCAATGCAATACTAACAAAGTGGTGCTTGAATGGTTCTTTTGTGAGTGGTTGTAACACTACTAGTAACTAGTAACTAGCTAGTAATGTAGAGAGATAACGGCTTTGTTAGACCTAATCTAATGCCCTTCATTCATCGATCAGATAGCGTACTATAGCCCAGTATATGTAGGTGAGCAGGTAAACAGTGACAGAGAGAACATGCAGGGCTAAGCGAGCGAAGACAGACATAAAAAGTGTTGCAGCGCGTCAAAGATGCGGGTTTTAGGTTGAGCTACAAAAATATGGCGAGTAGAGATTGCTGCCAATGGATGTTATTGGTTGAAAATGGCATGCCATAACCCGGCAGCGACAGCGTACGAGATCACATGCATCCACTCAGCTGTGGGCATGTAAAAGGGAAACTTACTTTGCTGAGTTATGTTACAAATATCACTGCAAAATAATACATGGATGTCATCGTCCACTAACTTATATCTCGATATTTCAGCAAACTCTGAGAAACGCCTAGCCCCAGGTCCTACCAGCCCTTAATAAAAAGAACAAGGTAGCTCTAACTCCCCTTTCCTATATATTTTCATGAATCTTTCTCTCTACCATTTTGCTGCGATACTATACAAGTAGACTTTTATCCCGTAAATCAATATTTTAAAAAAAAAGCTTACCTAAACATTCCACTTTGCCTTGTCCCATTACCTGCGGCGCACACAAACTAGCCAGGTGTGCACAGAGACAAGACGCTGTAACGTAGCCGATAAAGGATATGCCAGTCAACGTCCCCTACCACCCATTACTAACGCTACCGTACAATAACCAAACAAATACTGGGAGCTAATCCATAAGTTACTGTAAATGTCAATGGTCCCTTGTCTGCATGTTTATATCGTGCCATGGTGATAGGAATAGAACAGTGAACAGCGAGCTATTCAATGCATCTATAATCATTGCTGTCGTTGTCACTATAAGCATACTTTATAACACTGTGCCTCAGCACATCAGCGGATGAAATAATCAATTGATTGTTATTGAAATCAATAAGTAGCTACGCATTGGTTTCATCAGACACGTATAATAAATAGCTGTTACCAAGGGACATACCTATCACACATAATATACAATACAATACAAAGACTCAATGTCTACAGGCAAATCATTCCTAGGAGTAATATATGTAAATCAACTCAAACAGGCTTTAGTAATAAATGCAAAATAATTCTTCAGTTTTTGTTTGTAAATATTAAATCACAGCGACTGAAAAACGCATTCGTGAAAACAAACTATAAATTTCTCTTGCACTATTTAAAAATTTACTTAAAAAAAGGTAGTTTAGAGGTGATAACTCCAAAATAAAGAGACACGTTTGGACTTGTGGTCATGTTCAACGACAGCTGCTGAGGGACACTGTAATGAAATTCAAAATGTTTCAAAGTTTTCTACTGGAAATGTCTATCCCCATTCTTCTCAACAAAATAACACATTGACGTTTGTTGTAGAAGTTGTCTACCTTCAACAAAAAGTGTAAAAATTGACACCTGGAGCCAAAGTAAAAATTTTGCTTCATTCATTGAAGGAAATTATGCCAAAATTTCCAAAAATAATAGCAAAATCTTTTGGTTTCCGCTCTATTAGGATTTTATTGTAGATTTCTCTGCTTCTACCATCATTATTTCTGGTCAGACGAAACCCCTTACAGATCCCCTACACCATATCCTATCGTCAAAACCCTAGCCTCCCGTTGAAATCTAGCCGGGGCGGCTCTCAAGGGGTGGGGTTTGTAGTTGTGGGCAGGGTCACCCCTTCCCCCCACATCAGAGAGCCACCCTGGCTAGTTGAAATCACCTACCCTTTGAGGAGTTGTCTTTTCTTAGAGGCAAAGAGTGCTGAATAGTCATAACCAAAACACTAAGGATTTTCTTACACAATCGCACAATTACTTTTGTATTTTGTTTTAGAACTATCAATTATTTACATTATATTTTGTCCGATAACGTTTTTAGTCAAAAAGTTTGTAATTCAGATATAGAAATGATTATTGTTGTTGATTTAAAATGACGACACCGGAAATGCAAGTCGTATATTTTTTCGTCACAGATAAATTGTAAATTACGATAATTAAAATCTGTTGTTATTATTTGATCTAAAAATAATTTTTTTCAACTCCAATATCGCTTTAGTTTATGAGATACTTAAAACTTAAAAATGCACTTTTAGTATGGGGTTTTGACTAGAGGTAGGGGCGGGGGTAGGATATGGGTAGGGAGTTTTGACTGGCCCCATTATTTCTTGTATAGGTAAGCTCCAGCCTCCTTGCACCTTTCCCAAGCTTTAAAATGGAGAAGCAGAACGTTCCTAAACACGAATAATCATTTAGGAGAAGGGACGACTCCAGTCAAATATAAATTCCTGAAATTATGGATGCAAGGTGCTCCAAACAGAGAATGCATAACAAATTGTTGATGGGACAACTCCCGAGTTTGTTACAGCAGACAACTGCTTGATGTCTATTTAGGATTACATAACTTTGAGGTGTGTGGTTACTATACAATATACAGTGCTTATAGAGGTATAGAGGCAGGTGTAGGATGAAGTAGCTTCTAGATGAAATTTTGCGATTACGTCAAAATTTTGTCGCGAGCTGTTCCAAGCATTAACCCTCAGTAACGATGAATGAGAGATAACAGCACATTCTGATACCGAATCAAAGAGAAATCGTCTTCTCATACAACTGTGGCCAATCACACGAGTGAAAAGTATCACAGAGATAAGATATCTAATACAATGTATTCATCACCCACATATTCAGCTAACGTTATCACCTCTGTGAAATATATCCCACCAGCATTGCTTGTAATTCAAATGGCTATGATTCCCACTCTATAGAAAATCAAAGTACAGCTCAAAAGTTTTTGTGAACTTGAAACTAACAAATAGAATTAAGAAGTATGAACTAAAATAATGGAGTCCAACTTTAGATTGGCATTCAGTGAGCCGGATGTTTGTTTTACCGTTGGACCGAGTTAACTTGACAGGTAAGAAGGAACTAAACCGTTACAACATGACTTACTAGAGGTTAGTTCCTCCTGCCTACAGCGAGCAACCATCCCCAATTTATTAGTCATGGAACGCAATCAATCAGGCATTAATAATGAGTTTAAAGGAATACTGAAACAGCTGGTATGTAAATGCATGTACGCCACATGAAATCATTTTATTTTGTCATGGCATCAAAATTATAAATACAAAACCAAACCTTAGAGATAGTAAAATCCTTTTCATTATTGCTGAAAACAACTCCAATATTTTGATTGATATAATAAAATGGAATTATGCTTCTCAAATAATTATTTCGTATTTTTAAGAGACAAAAAAATATATTTCAACAGAGAACTGAGGCTACTAATCCTAAGGAAAAAATGGAGTCTCTATTCCTAGTTAGTGATGACAAGACTGGCTTTAATCAACAAACTGAATAATCAATACGAAAGAAAGCTTTAAAGTGTTTAGTAATGAATGGAAATAATAAGGTCAAGTCTGAGACACCTAGTAGATTACTAGCGCTGTACAAGACTACGGATAGACCGTGTTACACGCAGTATCAACAATGGACTTTCCATCACATTTGTGTTACTATGGTTACAACATAACTTATATAAACACTATCCTACATCAAACCAACCTTTTAGTGCAGTTGGCGACTTCCCTCGACATCGAGAAATAAAATCCATGGCAGTAGAGTTTGAAGAGGCGTCAGTCCAACTCTCTGCTCAAAGGCATTCTATAGTCACCTAAAATATAATATGTACATAGTATAAATAACTAGCTGGGTTAGTCACGTGAGTGTATAATTAGCCTCAACAATACATAAACGTACAGTGAATCACTTCAAATGTACAACAGTCTACGCTAGTCATAGAAGAAGCTTGTATATCTCAATGGGCCAACCGACGGCTGATCAAAGAATGTCCAAAAGTCATTTTTCAACAACTTGAGTAGGCAATATAATAAAGGGTTATGATATGGTATACGTTGAGAGCTCTGATAAACTCCTGCTTTGTAATCATCCATTTCTGTTGAATGTATTCACAAAGAGAGGAAACACAGCCCATAATATTAATATTGCTATGCAGCACCGAACTAGCTTATCGATAGCTCTGATGTCGTAGAAATAGTACTATATGCTATCACCAACGAAATGGTGCCAAAACTTTAACACAAATCTCAAACCCCTAAAGGGATTGAGGCACCGTGTAGGGAACGCACCCTTCCGGGATGAGCCCCATATATACGTACTATATACTATCGGTTATACACCACTACATTATAGCATTGGCCATACTGATTGTATTACTTTGATGCCTTGCTTGGATAATTTTGTGATGGCTGCAACTTCCTTTTTTTAAATTACAGCAACTAATCAAAAGCTGTTTCGACTGGCTTGCAGTAACGCGTGAAAGTAATAGGTTATACTAACTAGCACAATATTACCATGACTCGCATGACTCCAACCAAAGACTAACATAGTTTTTTAAATGTAAGACAATTAGAAGTTATATAATCAAACAAAATTGTCTTTTGGGCGGATTTACACAATTGCAATCCTGTTGTGCAAAGGTGAAGTGTTTATTTCTAAGTAGAAAGTATAAATGCTGTGGTATCAAAGCATTCAGTGTATGTCAAACAGTACTTCATAGCCCATTGTGAAGTTCAACCACTAATCACTGTGTATATATAATTACTCACTTATGCATTTAATATAAATCTCTTACCAGCCGAAAAGGGCAATACTGCTTATATCAAGTTAACCTTATCGAGGATTGTTTGTAAATACCATTAGTTACAGCCATCAATCAACGATCTGTAATAATTACCAAATCAATAAAAGAACAATGTTATTTATAATTATTTACAGAACTGCATCGAGAACTGTCATACTATACCTTTAGATAGGTAGTTAAGTTTTTTTGTAAGATAATAAAGTTAGTTGCAAGAACTTGACAACAAAGACCTTTCTAATGAAACTTGCTAGAAACGATGAAGGCGATTTTTTTTTTGCATACCACTACTTTTACCACTACTGCTACCACTATTATTACTATTACTAACTAACAGTGCAAATAAATCATCGCATATAATAACCAATGTATACTATTATTAAAACAACAAAAATCAAACCAACATTTAAAAATATACCATAGGGGTAATAATAATAAAGGTAATTGAGAGGAATTACTTAAAGTAATAATTAATAATACTAAAAGAGTAGCAGCAGTAATAGTTAGTAATACTAATGCACAATACTACTCTCTATTATTATTTATCAGTACTACTATTGATCAGGGTTCTATTTATTGATGTTTTTTTTAAATTTATCATACGTATCAAAATTTATGATACATATATATTCGTGTTATATTTCATATGATCCTTGAGGGCCACTTGCAGCACCAAATGAACCCATCAAGCAAACGCCTGACTCTATGTTTAAAGTAGTGCATTACAAAAATGACTGAAAGTGAAAAATATGACAATATTCAACAGCGTGAGGAGTTAATCAGAAGTTATTTTGGATTTGGTTTACAAATACTTCAGCCAATTTCTCAATTTATTATGTACACATCCAACTGGAACAAACGGCAATAGAGTAAAACCGTTTAATAAATGTTTTCGCACTGCCGTGTTCAAATTTTGGAAATTTCTGATAGACTATTGTACCTTACTGATGAATTCAAGTCTAATCTTCTTTCATTTGTTTCCGGAGCGTAACATGCTAAAGAGCTTATGCTAAAGAGCGAAATTTTAATAATACAGAGATTGTCTTTGTTTTATAAATTTTCATCCTACTAAGATTGATTCACCGTATAATTTTTTGTTCTCAACCGGTTATGGTCATCAACAGTATCCTCACGTAGTGCTCCAAGCTCTATTTCAGCCAGCCACAGGTGGTTATTCCAAGAATTTACATCCAAGAGGGAGATTGGCTCCACAGTAGTTTAGCAGTGCTGATCATAAGGTAATTTTGGTGAAACTTGTTCTTACAGTAGGGGATTATGTATTGTTGTTGGTGTCACTTGAAGTAGCCGTTTGTGGTACAACGAGGAGAGATTTCGTCGCTGATATTAGTTGAAACTTCGTTGAAGTGAATTGCTTGGAATTATTCAAGTTGCCCCACACAAGATCTCTGATGAGTTGGGTAGAGCTGGTGGCGTGGTCAGTGGACTTGATGTTATGTACCATTCTATTATTGGCTTTTTCAATTTATACTCAAGTGCTCACAAGAAGATAGCCATAATAATACACAGGCTCAGCAGATTAGCCTCTGACTGACTTGGTGATTTAATTAATTTAGATATCTACTATAATATATTGTTTTTTTTTTAGAATGGAAATACAACAATAATATGTTTAACCATCTATTTATTTACACTTATTATTGTCAAAAATTATATCACTCAATTATTCTTATTTAATTAATAATAATAATTATTATTATATATATTATTATGACATAATTAATAATTATTATTATAAATACAATTTAATTTACTATTATAATAATAGTAATCTAAAATAAATTACAATTATAATAATAATTTATAATAATAATAATAATAATTATTATTATTATTATAAATTATTATTATAATTGTAATTTATTTTAGATTAAGAACAACAACTTCGTTCTTGAGTCTTCAGAAAAAAAATTATTATTATAATAATAATTAAAAAAAACTACCTACTAACTGTTACTACTACTACTTACTAACTTTCTTTAAGTCTACTACACAACAGACAGCAACAACAAGCAGTAGTAGTAGTACGGTATTCCTACAACAGTACAGCGTTTTCACAGACCATCATACCATTCAAACTTTTGAAGGTTTGCTTAGCTGTTGCCTGGCGTAAAAGTCATGCCCTTAATAATACCAACTAGTGATGCAGCCAGACTACACCCACTCATTTAATTTGAGTCCTGTTTGAACTTTTTACTTTTTCTATTTTCATAGCATCGGTTTTTTAAAACACTGACTCGGATTTGACCTTGATATCCGAGAATGTCAGCCATAGACCTATACGATATAGGTCTATGATGTTAGCCATGGTGTCCATGACACAGAATTATCTCCCCTTGGGGAGGGGAGATAATTCTATGGTCCATGATGTCAGCTATCTGGTATGGTAACTGGACTGATTGTCGAATGTCGGGATGTCGACAACCTGAATGGCGTTAAAGTTAAATTGGTTGTCGACAATCTTGACCAGATCGTCGACTAGCCTAGATTCGATGTCGACATAGCATGAATTATATTGTTTACTTTTCAAATGTTTGTTTTGGTTTATTTTTCTGCAAATAAAATGTAATATAAAAGATGCAGTGAAAATGAAAAATCGGTTCTAATTTTCAAGCATTTATGTTTTTCTTCAATTCATTCATTACACTTTACATTTCATTACTACATACCCTCGTTGATTACTATTAGTGCCGTTATACGTACAATTTGGAGTTGTCTGCACTAATAAAGGAAGACAACTACTACTTTTAGTCTTTCTGATTACTATTAATTTGATTTGTGGCCATATATACATGTATTTGCATCGGAGTAGCGGTACAAATTTTTAACCATGATTATACTTCAAGTCTGTAAGTAGAGGAACAGCTGTCACAAAATTGGTGCATAAGGTATGCTAAATAACCCTCTGACAAGTGGAGAGAGGAAGGCTTTTAAATCTGTAAAAGCAAAATAACTGTCAAAAAATCACACAGCGCTTTTTCGCAGCAAAAAGTAAACAACATTAGCAGGAAACCAAACATACATACTGTGCAGGAATTTCCGGTAACGTTCCCAGTTACCTTGGTAGCACACCTGCACTTAGCCAGGGTGGCTCTCCAAACCCCGCCCACAACTACAAACCCCACCCCTTGAGAGCCGCCCCGGCTAACCTGCACTTCCCTAGGAAGTCAGAGTTGTCTACTCGCTGTAGTCAGCACTACTGACAGGCCGTCGGTATCACTGCCTATCATTCAGCATGTCTGCTAAAGTAGGCTGGATAGGCAACGCCTGCCAGGTAGGCTTGTAGTTTGTCTGCCACTCCTTAGGCAACTCAAAGCTTTTAGACCGAAGGGTCGTTAAAGCAGTTGTCTCCTGGAGTGGTAGAGCTGTCTAGTCTTTTATGCAGTCTGAGAAAAATTCAAGATAATCTTGAGTGAAAGCATCTGGTTTTTATTCTTGCGAACAAAAGGCCAGCTGAGCATCCAAAGTAACACTGATTAGCGTGGAGCCCAGCCGCTCTATTTATATAAAATGTTACATCATACCCATTGTGTAGGGTTAGCCTTACTACAATATATGATAAAGGGTGGCTAACAAAAGGTGCCTTAAACATGCATAAAAATAGCCTCAGTGGTACATGTTGGGCTAGACAAAGAAAGTTCATACAGTTCATATAGGTTCAGTCATGTACGCAGTTTCACTTGCTTGTTGTTATGTTGACAGGTTGCCACAGGAAGCTGCGCCATTTTTCCTGTACAATACTATGATCTGTTCTAATACTCTACAGGCACCATACTAAGAAATTTTTCACCGTGTGATCCGGTCTCACATTTTGTCATCTGATTATCATAAATCTATATTGCACAACAAAGATTACTTCACTTTATTTTGAATAATCTCCATAGTGTGTCAATTTGTCGCAATGTCACAAATATACTGATTACTAGACAGCATAGACAATGTCATGGCACTCAAAGGACAATTTTTCCCAACTATGACTCAGTCACAAACACTCATGTAATCACAAGTGCCCTGGATGGATATCATCACACACCACTACATGGTACATCCAGGTTTTACATAAATAATGATTCTATTATGATCCTTTGGCGCATATACACATGGAGAATTTATGAGCACTAGTAGTAGAAATTGCTTGACTAAAGCCTGAATTTCTTCCCATAATGGCATTGGCAATAATGAATAATAACAAATAAAAATAATAATAAAGAAACTAATGGGGCTGAAAAATGGGAGTTGTCCTCTACTATCGAGCTTCAAGTCCAAAATTGTCTCAAAACAAACCAATAGTGTTTACAAAATACCCTGTCGACATTGAGTTGAGCTAGTCGACCAACTAGTCAAAGTTGTCGCCCACCGATCCAATTTTGTCGCCATCTATGTTGTCGGCATCCTAGTTTTCAATAATCAGTCTGGTATATCCGGTGTGGTGAAACGCTTTCTTCACTATCATTACCATAGAATTATCTATGATCATTATTACTACTTCATGTCTGATTGACGTACCAAAACAAAAGCAAATTATATGTTAGGTTAGTTGAATCACCCATGTATCAAAAGCATCCTAGATTTTTCAATCACATCGCTATTATGGTAGCCGGACATCTCGCCACACTTTTAACTGGCCACATTACTAACTAGCCACATGTGCTACTGGGAACACCCCTTACTCGCCACACTACCAACTAGCCACACTGCCAACTGGCCACAGTTTGCATATAGTATATATATACACTAGCTCAATGCAGTGAATGCTCGCCAGGCTGTGTACTGGTTGATAATAATGAGCCCAAGGTGGCTACAATAAGCTAAAGCCTAAAAATGTAGAAACTGGAAAAATTATATACATATATTTGCTATGCATGTCATCAATCAAAGCATATAAACCAAAGAATGTAAAGACAATTTGAGGGTTGCACTGTGCATGATAGGTATATTTTTTACTATCAAATAAGTAGTACATTTATAATGTAAAACGCAAGGAACAAAAAACTCTGCAAATAGCCCTAAAGTAGTAAAATGTGGTAAAAATGTTGACAGTGAGATGAGAGTTACACATTATATCCACTATGCTAAGTTATGCTAATATTAAACAGCTAATCCACAACATCGGATGGTCCATTTAGTTTAGCTATGCGTTTGAGTAACTGGCTCGTCTTCATTTCTCTATTACTGTAGGCATCCCATAGATTAAAAACTTTACTTTGGAACAAAGCATGTCTAGTTCGAATTTTTCTTTTAAGTTTCCCGTTACTCAAAAGCCTACACTGCAAGTTTAATAAGCTACTTTCTTGATATAAAATAGTTAACAATAAGTAAAACGCAGGTTTGCCATCATGGCATCTATAGTTGAGCCTCCTATGCCATACCTCAACATCATTGTTTGTTCTGAAGGCTCTCATGAAGACTGACCAATTACCTATTGGCCACACCGTCGATTCTATCCATGTCTGCCTAATATATGAACAAAGGCTCCTCAGTTCATCGGACTCGGCTCTGTCGGCAAGCTTTTCAAATGAAGCTGCTATGTGCTCGGCTGGTAAATATGGCAGAGACATGAGTCTTTTAATAAATATATATATATAATACTTTATTGGCATCAATATCATTTTATAAAAATGTTTTTCATAAAGTGCCATAGCTAAAAGAAAAACAAAAAATCAAAAATGAAACAGAAAATAAAATGAACACAGAAAAAAAAGAAGTCTACTCAAATGAGTAAACACTCTCTTTCCTGTAGTAAGCGACTGCCAATCCCAGCTGCTGAACTTTCCTCCATATGGCCTGGTTCCAGTGGAAAGCGCAACCATGCATTTCCACAGAAGGAAAGCTGCTCTTCACTGCTTTCCACACACCTAAAGAGACAATTTTCCTGTGTAAAAGGGTCTAAATTTCGGATACTAAAACATCGCGTCTCATTGCATAGCACAATACATTCATGGTTCTAGGTCTAGAACAATCAAAAGGTTGGTGAAATAAGCTTTGCAAACTAGCAAACTACTAACTTGAGACAGCTCAAAGAGTGATATTATATTAAGGCAATTAAGTGATAAGACTAAGGCAATTAAATAATGAACTTTGATCCCTCTGGCAATCTGCAGATTGAAGTCTGAAATAGCACATGTGTAAAATCTAAATTATAGTGTTAGATAATTTATAAAAAGTATAAAAACTCTTTAGCTTCAACATGACTACTGAAAAAGCTGGAATCATAGCCATTTATTGTTTTACATTGGGAAATACTGTAATTGTATATCTTTTGGTTAAACGTAGTGATATTTTTGTGGAAATGCCTTCAAAATTTTGATATACTGTAGTACACTCATTTTGAAAATAAAGGAATTAACAAACAACAACCTTACTATAAAAATTCGGAGAAATTTACAGAAATGTTTATGCAACAGCAAATTAAACTATTTAACGCAAAAATTTAAAAAAAAATTGAGATTGCTACTATTGGTTCCATAGCGTGAAAATGATAACTTAGGAAATTAACTCCTAAGACAGTTTGCATGTAGAGTAATCTCACCTCTTTCAAAATCTGCTACTATGCTTTTGACCTTTGGCTCCGCAGAAAATAGCTCAAGTAATGCTTCAAACACCTAGAACATAAATAACACGAA
The DNA here is from genome assembly GCA_945261195.1 of Cryptosula pallasiana. Lineage (NCBI taxonomy): Eukaryota > Metazoa > Bryozoa > Gymnolaemata > Cheilostomatida > Cryptosulidae > Cryptosula > Cryptosula pallasiana. The sequence goes on from OX183139.1 coordinate 5,968,042, forward strand.
AGTGTCATACATGGAAGATGTCTCAAATACAGTAGTCCACTAACATTTTGATCAAATCTAGTATATTACAAAGTCTGTTGATACTTTGAAGCGAAGCGAGCAGAGATTGATGGTAAACCAAATGCAATTAAAAATAAAAACAAACTAATGGTTGCGACTATGTCATGAGAATACTTACTGCTTTGTAGTCTTTGGTCCTTCGTCGTGACATGAACACATAAGCAAGAGGTACTTGCTTAACGTTTTCTCCATCTCTGATAAATGCGTGGATAGAAAACAGCTGCACAAAAGGTTCCCTCACGACTTTGAATGTACCATCCACGAACCATTCTTTTGCAGCCATCAGTAGTGTAAGCATCAACTGAGTTGCAAATATGAGGTGGCGCTGACCATGCTTTTCTACATCTGCACGAAGGAAATCAGGTGCTGTTGTGGCTAATGACAGCTGTAAAGATATAATAAATCCGGTCACAATAAAATAAAAATAAACCGAGAGTAATCAACCTAAAGGTAAAAAATTCATGAAAGTTATTGATGTCGGCTGATCAGTTATTCTATGTACAAGTGAACAGTCCTGTCATGTTTTCACGCGGATCCATGCTTATTTCAATTTATCACATTCTGCATAGGGGAATACAAAGGCCAAATATGTACTTTGTGCTCTCACCTCAAAGTCCAATGTCTTTGGTTCCTTGGGTCTCATTTTCTTTCTTAGGCGATTGATGTTACGGCCCAAATGCTCCGGGTCTGGCAGGCCTTCTACCGGTCCTTTGTAGGTTGGTGGCATCACTTCACCGATTTTTTCTTCAATTATAGCTGCTGCACTTGTAAACACGTCTTGTCGTGCCTTCTCTTTTGTCTGAAAAATAGCATAGCCCATTCTCACTACAATACTGTGTAGTGTTTTTTTTTCTAAAAATCTAATTGTGCAATTTACTAGTATTATGACACACTCAGTGTTCCCTAAGTTGAAGTATTTCTCATCGAAATGTGAAATGCTTTTGGAATTATTATCATATCTAGAGTGTATTGACATCTAAGAATAATATTCTACATGTATGCTCACCTTTGCTCTCAGCTTGGTCCCGAGACATAAACCAGGCTGTCCAGTATGGTTGTGGCCATGATTTTTAGCAAAAATCTCATTCCTTTGCTTCACTATTCCCCCACAAGCTCGCTTGCTACATCTCCAAATGACCGAATTAGCATTCTTTCTCAGGAAAGTGTAGCTAAAGCCATCACTAGAGACGAGCAGATCCTTCCCGCGTTGTGAAGCTCCCGCAATTACTTCATAGTCGACCCCTGCCCATTCTGGTACCGCAGTGACTCTGTCCAACGCTAATGACCTGTAACAGCAATTGCATACACGTACATTAGGCATGCATACAGTGTAAACTAAAAGAAATTGCTGGTATGGAAGTTTTTAGGTCTGTGTGACTAAAGGCTAATCAAAAATAGCAACATCGGTATGTAGGCCTATACAAAAACACTGGTTTTAAGATCACCACACATGTAGAGATGCTCAACCCCGACAGAGACAAAAAAATTGGACTGCAGAACTTGATAAAGTTGTAGCCGTATCTTTAGCAAGACATTCACCATAAAATCTGAATACTAGTTAAAATAACAAAAATATATACATACTCTTCTACTTGTGGAGTGGGGTTTCGGAAGCTCTGTTCTATCTCAAAGGACAAAGTGGTCTGAGTTTCATCCATAGATTCAGCATTGGATGCACCCATAGCATGGACTTGCTCAGCGGTACATCTGCAAAAGTTTGTTTGAAAGATTTTAATGCTTCTTTTCAATTGGGAAAAAACCTTCACAAGAAAATTGACTTGCGACTTGGTATCTTCAAATAATGAGATGCAGTACTTACTCGTCATTATGAGACTGGTATGGGTCCTGTGCTGTTGTGCTGTTCGTTAATGCTGCAGGATCAGGATGAATGGTTGATTCTGTCAGTGACGGCCGTTGTATACTCTCTCTACAAAGTTGAGAAGTTATAATAATGCATTTCGTTGCTCCAAATATATAATGCCAACAATTAATGCACATTGCGATTACAATTGCCAGCAATTACAATTACCAATTACAATTATCAGCAAAATATAAAACTTACTCGTTTCCGTTAGAAATTCTAGTACTTTCTAGAACTGGGCAGTTCTGGCAGCGAAAAGGTATACCCTCTTTTCGTTTTACAGCTTGCCTATATACGTCTCTACGGATTGAAGTGCAGGTGCGATGGGTCCAAAGATGACATTGATCGCAATCTAGCGCTTCCTGTCATTCCATAACCTGATTCAAACACATCGTGCAAGGATCGCGGATAGGCTGTCTTGGTCTCATGGTTTCCAATATTAATAATGAAGTGGTCGGGTTGCAAACGTTAGTTTTATACCAGCCACACTTGCGTAATTGATATAATTGTTTATAAGCTGATTATCTTTTCACTTTCAAACAACATTAGACAATCATAATTATCCTACTCTTTCAAGTCATGGCTAGTAAATGCTTCCGTTTGATTTTGCTTAAGCCCATTGTGTTATTCTACTTTGATCTATTTCTGTGTCTTATGCAGGTTTTGGAGTTTCAACGGTATTCAGTCAGGAGGTGCATGTATTAGTATTACTCATTTGTAATTTATGTATGAGATAGTTTAGCAAATTATTTCTCTGAGTGAGATGTATATGCAAAAAAATGCAATGCATGGTTAGTGCTACGTTAGGCGCCACAAACATTCATTAAATTCTTTGTTAGTTTGCAGTAGTTGTAAGAGTTTTGTGTTCGAGTTTAGTTCACTTTAGTTTAGTTCAGTGCCGCTTGATACACAATAAATTAATAAACAAAATTCAACCTTTTTTGCCAGTCTGAGTTTGTCATATATAAATGTTTGATTATGTGCGTCAAAGCGATTCTCTGAAATGGCAATGACAGTAATAAGTAATTTATTTATCAGTTAGGGTTTATTTATAATATATTAATAGACATTGGTCGGGTAGATGGTAAATAGTGCAACCACTTAGAGAACTAAACTAACTACTGTGGCTTGGATGAGGCAGTTCAAAAAGTGCAGTACATCACAACATTCCCTGTTGCTATATAATAAATACAAAGTGTGGCCAGTTGGCAGTGTGGCTAGTGAGGGGTGTGGCCAATTGGTAATATGGCTAGTTGGCAATGTGGCCAGTTGGTAATGTGCCTAGTTCAAAGTGTGGCGAGATGTCCGGAAGCCGCTATTATATGTGCTAAAAAACAGGTTTCAACAGTTTTGTTTTTCCCTAGAAAACGTGTAATAACAACAACAGTTAGTAGTAGTAAGTAGTAGTAAATTTAATAAATAATAATAATAATATAATTAATAATAAAAGAGATATGAAATCATCCTGAGGATTATTGTGCAGGAATTTATTGTCACGACTAATATGAATTAGTCCGGTAGCCACCTACACAGTTCACTACCCCTAGGTCGAGGAATCGTGAGTCGATATCGGCAGTCTACCAGTCAGCAACTCATCGGTGTTCGCCCAGTAGCATGCTTTGCCAAGGGGAGAACGCCAATATTATCGTCTGCCTGATGGACCTGTCGTTATCGTCGTCGTCTTGGGTGTGATAACATTAAATGCTGTCAGAACCTATAAGGTTGTTCGAGCCGTTATCGTATGTCGATGTTGTTGTCCAGTTAGAGTTCAAGTAATAAGCTTGAATTGAGTGTAAATACTGTTTATATTTCCAAAGAAAAGTAAGCAGTGAGTTGCCTCAGAACACTGATTCTTGTGAGGCATGGCAGCTCTATTTATATAAAACGTTATGTAATATGCAGTACAGCCGAGGCTTAAAATGACAGTCAATGCCTAGCACAGAAAAATAGAATAATTAATATTGGTAGAAAAGTTCGTAGCTTGGCTTGCTATAAATGTCCTTGACATCGTGCGATATATTTCCTGTACAATATTGTTCGTTGTTGCAGGTATGGTTCGTAGTTGTACCCGCACACAGCCCCCTCCATTGGTCGTCGTAGGGGACCAATACAGAGTAACGAGAAGGGACATGCATAAAAGGAACACTATTGCATATGTGTACGAAATGTAAATAATAAAATATACTGTGCATAGAACTAGATAATAGGCACTGGGAAAGGTAGAAACGTATACATAGACATGTGTAGTAGTAAAGCATAGACATATATGTGAGTATGACTGGATTCTGGAATAATGTATGGTAAATGAGTGTTACTGTCTCAGAGTTATTTGTCTAGTTGGCTCTCCAGGCAGCGGATCTGGTCTTTTACATCTTGAGCTTGTCGTAGCAGTTTGTAGGCATCAGCCGTCAGCTCGTTCAACTCCGCTCGCTTTCGTGTGAGCTTCCGCTCTCTCTCCCTTCGTTCATTCCGTCGCCTCTCCTCTCTGGGTGGAGAGGTGTGTACTATTCTGCATCTGAGTGTCGTTGGGGAGGCCATCCTTCCTCGTCGGGCTGTTACGGCATCGTCCATCTGGTGGCGTATCCTCTTGTGCTTTTCAGCATTGTCACTTGCCTGTTTGGCCAGCAGCACCGTGCGTTTCACTTGCTCGGCGGTCGTTTCTACTTTCCTGGGTTTGAACAGGGGCGACGCTTCTCGTGGCAGCTTCTTTATGGGACTGCTGGTGTGTCGTGGCGCTCCCAAGCGATCTTGAATTGATGGAGCCCGTTTGGGTGCAGGTGTGGCATTGTCTTTCTTTTCTGATATTGGCTGTGGGTGGCCGAACGGTGGTGGTTGTGGCCAAGTCATAAAATGGGCAAAGTCGGGATACGACTTTGCATCAACCTCGTAGAGTGGCGCCTGTGGCCCTCCGTGAGCGGTTGCCTTGTTTTGTTTGGTTATATGCTTCCTGAGAGCATCCCTGGAAGCCGACTTCTTCCCACAGGTACAAAAATAGTACACAAAATGCTGGTGGGTATGATACACCACCCTTTTTCGTCCATTTGTGTAGTGGCACCTGGTACATTTCCAGTCGTCATCTGTTCCTTCCACCTTCATTACCATCTCCTTCAGTGCTGCAACCGTCTCTGCCGACAGCCACGTAGTACGTACTGCTGTACTTTCGCCCAGCTGCTTAGTTGTCGTAGTTGTTACCTTGTTGATATGTACGGCCTCTGATTGTCTCTGTGCATGCACGCCATCCTTTGTCGCTACTCGGTTGTTGCAGGGGGTTGGTTGTCTCTCTATTTCACTAGCTACCTCCATTAGGTATTCTTCCCCCACGATGTCCTCGGCTATGGAGGCGTCCTCTTCCAAAGATAAGTCCTGCTGCCTCCGTTGTTTCATTGTGTCGAGTGCTGTTTTGATAATGTTAATTAATTTATTATTAGCGATTGTTTGTAGTGTGCTGCTTGGTTGTTTGCTGACAAGTGACAGTAATTGATTATCTGTTGAGCAAACTTGCCGCTGTGCTGGGTGAACAGCTTGCTGATTGGTGGGTTTGGTCTCGACGTCACTCTCCCACGTGGTCTCCTCTCCTACGTCATCGCTTGACCTCTTAGCTGCGGGTCCTTGTTCCGTTATCGATCTATTGTTAATAGAGCTAGCATTTTCTGCCTCCAGAGTAGGGTTACGTTGGGTGTTGCTTTCTCTTGCCATTTTCTCGTCGCCGCGAGTCAAGATATCATCGTGAGAGGTAAGTCGTTTATTCATTAATTTATTCTGTTGTGTAGCTAATTGTTTCCAGTAATTTTTTGCGTTCTCTAGTGAGTCTGGTAATGTCTTATTTTCGGAGCACTGTTTTAATACCAATAAGATATTTTCTTGGTTGTCACTGTGCTCGGAAGATTTTGGACATTGTCCTATTGCTGCTGGTAATGGTAGGTTGTTGTCTTGCTGTGCTACTTCCCTGTCATTCATTCGGTAGCATTGGTAATCGGCTAGTTTCGACGGTGGCCTGGTTGTTCGCTTAGGCCTGCTCGTCTCCACTAGCCTTTCACCAATGGCTGATTCTCCTCCTGCATCTTGATTATTTTCTGTAGCAATTTCGGTCAGGGGCTCTATCGTCCTGTCATTTGTATCTCTGTCCACCGCAATGGGAGCTGGAGGGGGGCTGGTGCTAGTGACCTCGTTAGTGGGTAACGCTGGCCATTCCCTGTCTCTTTCCCAGCGTTCGTGCCGGCTTTGCCTTGGCTGTGGACTCGGTATCGTCTCCCAGCCCCTGTGTGGTTGGGGTTGGGTGGTAGTTTGTCTAGCGGTTTGTTCCATTAGGGCGGGTAGCTGGGCTAGCTGGCGTTCCAGGACATTCAGGTCCTCCTGGGTGGCCCCCCTATTTCTTGGCTCCTCTCTCGTCTCTGGGGGTGGCGCATTTGGTTCTGGGGGCTGCCTGGTGGTAGGACCAGGGGGGCGCCCTCTTCGTCTAATTGCGCCCCTCATATTTGGACGTAGGGCGGCTTCTCTGTTGGCCGGCGCCCTTCCTGCGGGTTCTTGGCAGGGCCGGTACGTTTTTAGCCGACGCTCGTTTTGTACCGATGTCTGCCCATCCTTTTCTATCCGATAGGTGTGGTTGGGGTAAGCCTCTACCACTCGGTATGGTCCAACGAAGCTAGGTTGTAACTTGGGGTTACTACCCTTTACTCTTCGTTTGTTTTCCAATACCACCAGGTCGTTAGGGGTATATAGTAGCGGCTCCTCCGTGTCGTCCTGCCTGATCTCCGCTTGTTGTTCTCGGAGCAGGTCGTGGGCTGCCTTCAGGTCTTCCTGCATCTGAAGTGCATATTCGGTCACTAGTTGCTTTTCTGTGTTGGCGGGCTTACCGTCCAGTTGGTCGGGTAACCTGACCTCCCTGCCTAACATAAGGTAGTTGGGTGTCTCTCCTGTGGCGGAATGTGGGGTCCCCCGAAATGCCCTCATTACCTGGGGGAGTAACTGGTCCCACTCTTCTTGCCCGCGCCTCAGTAGGAGCGTGCGTAGGGAGTCACCCAGCGTCCGGTTTTGTCTTTCCACTACCCCATTGCCTTGCGGGTGGTAGGGCGTGGTGCGCGTCTTGTCAACGTTCCACAGGACACAGAGTTCCGCCATGAGGTGGGACTCGAACTGAGCCCCTTGGTCTGTGTGGAGCTCCTCGGGTAGTCCCCAGTAGCAGAAAACTCTCTCGTCGAGGGCCGTAGCGACCGTAGGTGCGGTAGCGTCCGGGATGGCAATGGCATCGTGCCATCGCGTGAAGTGGTCGGACAATACCAAGATCCACTTGTTCTTCCGGCTGGTTTCGGGGAGTGGCCCAACCAGGTCCACGGCTACTTTCTGAAAGGGTCTACCGGCGAACAACCTCTGCCTTCCTTGAGTTGGCTGGACCCCCCCTCTTTTGGCCACTTGGCATGCCTCACAGGATTTGACAAGTCTTCGCACTTCCGCAGACATTCCGGGCCAGTACCAATCGAGCTGGATCCGAGCCCTAGTGCGGTTTACGCCAGCATGGGACATCCCATGAGTGTCCCAGATCACCTGTCGGCGTCGGGACATCGGGCAGATTGCACACTGTCTGGATCGGCCCTTGGGGGCTATCTGCATTGTAAGTGTACCATCCGGCTGTATTGCCATGGCCTCCTTACGACTGTAGAGCGCCCGCAGCTCTCTACTCCCTTCTTCTAACTCTCTCTTGGTCACTGGCCGGCCACCTTTGATCTCCTCGTACATCCGGGCGACTGGGTTCTGCCCCGTACGTTGTTGTTCCACCAACTCCAGGCTGGTGACTACGTACAGCCCTGAGGGGTTGGCCTCTGTCTCTTGGCTTTCCTGCGGTGTCGGGGTGACCTGCTGCGGTCCTGGTAGCACGTCTCCCGAGATAGGAGGCCTCGCTAACTGGAGTTCTGATCCAGGGGCACTGGCAAGTTCAGCATGGGTCGGCCCACCATCACGCTGCTCTATGGCACTGCACTGTCGGCAGTCCATACAAGGCTCACGCCTGCTTAGCCCATCTGCATTCCCATGCTGTTTGCCAGCCCTGTGCTCGAGTTTGTACACAAACTCGGCGAGAATCTCCAGCCACCTCGCTATCTGGTTCGACGGCTCCTTCCGTCGGCACAGCCACCTCAAAGATGCGTGGTCGGTGCGGAGCTTGAACTCTCGGCCATAAAGATACGGCCTAAAGTGTTTGACTGCCTTGACGACAGCCAGAAGCTCGCGTCGCGTCACGCAGTAGTTCCTTTCGGCGGGTGCCAGGGTTTTGCTGTAGTAAGCGATGACTCTCTCCTGACCGTCCTGTACCTGTGACAGGACTGCCCCTATTCCCACGGCACTGGCGTCCGTATCCAGGATATAGGTCTTGCCTGGGTCAGGGTAGCCCAGTACGGGTGCTTGGATGAGTCCCTGCTTAAGTAGTTCAAAGGCCGTCTGTTCTTCCTTCTCCCATTTCCAGGGGGTGTCCTTGCTGGTTAGGACAGTCAGGGGCTTAGCAGTAGTGGCATACCCAGGCAAGTATTGCCTGTAGTACCCTGCTGTACCGAGGAAGGCTTGCAGTCCTTTGATGTCTCTAGGGGGTGTCCATTCGGCCACGGCCCGCACCTTTTCAGGGTCAGTGGCTACGCCCTCCGCACTCACCACGTGCCCCAGGTATTTGACCCGTTGTTGCAACAGTTCGCACTTGGACGGCTTGACCTTCAAGTTGGCCTGTTGCAGCCTACTTAACACCTCTCCTAGTCGTTGCAAGTGTGTCTCAAAGTCGGGGGCGATGACTATCACATCGTCCAGATAGAGCAGCAGCGTTTTCCAGTGCAGCCCTTGCAGCACACGTTCCATCAAACGTTGAAACGTGGCGGGGGCTGAGGTCAGCCCGAAGGGCAGCACTTTCCAACGCCACAGTCCACTCCTGGTGATGAAGGCCGACTTCTCCTTGGCGTCTGCATCCAGAGGGACTTGCCAATACCCACTGGTCAAGTCCAGAGTGCTAAAGAACTTGCTGCCGGCCAGGGCGTCGAGGGACTCATCTATCCTGGGTATAGGATAGGCGTCCTGCCTGGTGACGTCGTTCAGCCTCCGGTAGTCAATGCAGAACCGCCATGTCTGATCTTTCTTGCGCACCAGTACTACAGGGGAGCTCCATGCGCCGTCTGCGGGCTCAATCAACCCCTTTTCCAGCAGGTCTTTCACTTGCCGCTCGGCCTCAGCCTCCTTTTCAGGCCCAAGCCTGTGTGGGGGCAACCGAACCGGTCTAGTGCCTTTGGCAACGGGAATCGAGTGCTCTACAAGATCAGTACGGCCAATATCCCCGCTATTTCTGCTGAATACGGCCTCGTACTTCTTGAGCAATCCCTTTAACAACTTCCTCTGTTGCTCGTCTCTGCACCCTGTACACGCCTGCTCGTACAGTTCAACCAGGTGATCAGGCACCGCTGAACTTGCCGATCCTACGTCAGTCTGCCTCCCAGATGTAGTCTGCTGTACCTCATCGGCCTCTATTCCTGTGAATGTTCCGATAACCTTGCCCGCGGGTAGGCATATCGCATTCGGGGTAGGGTTGAGGCATCGGACCAGCACTCGCCCTTGCTCATCTGGGGAGTTGATGCTTGTGGCCAGGGGTAGGTCTCCTGGCAGGCTCTGGATTACACCCTGTGGACAGTAGCTCTGTGCGGCTAGATGGCACGGAATAGTAGCCTCTGTCTGTGGGGGAATCTCTGTGTTCCGAAGCACCTGGACCTTGGAAACTAGTGCCCTGCCATAACGGTCAGTGCACACTAGTTCCTTGTCCTGCATGACCAGCACTGGCTGGTCAAAACCCATGTGGCACTTCTGGTTGGCCAAGAACGGCATCCCGAGGATCACGTCTTCGCTGATTTGTGTGACGACGAACGTCTCCCTGTATGCCACGGATCGGACTCGTCCCGCTACTCTGAGTAGTCCGTAGAATGGCAGCTTGGTACCGTCTGCCATTAATCCATGGGAGTCATACTCTTGCAGGGTGGCTTTGCAACCGTCTGGTGGTCTATCGTACACACTTTTGGCCAGTAGGTTGGTGTTGCAACCGGTATCGACTAGGTACGTCACCGTCCTCCCTTCAACTTTGCCTGGCAAGTAGTAGCTTGATTTGTGGGGGCGCTCCATCTGGCCGACGCAGGAGGCGAGAGGGGTGACATGTGTCGGTAGTCTAGGCGTCTCCTGAGGCTCTCTCCTTTTCTGGGTAGGAGTCTGCGCTCTTCTGCGCCACGGCTTTCGGATCCTTCTCTCCTCGGTGGGCGTAGCCAATGGTGTTGGTCCCTCATTGCCTGTTGGTTCATCCTCCAGGGTGGACAGGTGGTCGAACCTATTTTGCGTCTGGATCGGCACTGACGGTGGCATGGGCGAGTTGCGGGCTGGACGTCTCGTCCTTTGCCACCCACCTGGGGTCTGTGCTCCAGACTTTATTTGTCCTTCGTTTCTTGTGGCCCATCTGCAGCCAGTAGGTTTTCCTACTGCTGCGGGCCGGTTGCGTTTCCCTGATTGGGGGTCCAGGTGTCCTGGCGGCACTCCCTCTGGGTGTGCCCCAACCGTTGACACCTCCAGCACTTAACCACCTTCTTTGGTGGTCTAGTGGAGGGGCCGTCGGGTTGGGTAGTCCTGAGGGCGGCCACCTCTTGTGTTAGGGTGCTGAGTGCCTTAGCCAGTGTCTCTAGGTGGGTCTCTACTTCGGAGGTCGTCCTTGTTACCTTTACCTGTGGGCACTCCTGCTCCTCTTCTGCCTCTATTGTCCGTATCTTGGGGCCGGTATAGGCCGGCTGTATTTGCATGTATTCGTTCCCGGCTTTCACGGCCGCCTCCAGGGAGGTCGGCTGGATTGCCAAAAGGTGTCTCTGAAGGTACGCGTTTCCTAACGTGTTCTGGAAATGTTCCAGCGCGTACTCGTTCCTCTGCATCCGGGGAGAGTCGTCATGGGCCGTCTCCACCAGTGCTTCTATGGCGAGGGCATGCTCCCTGAGTGAGTGTCGTGGCTCCTTGCGGTAGCCAGACAACCTCGCTCGTGCTTCTCGGCGAGTGAGTCCAAAGCTCGCCTTCAGGGAGTCCATGATCGCCCAGAGCGTTTCTCCTCGTCCGCATTGTTGTGCTTTTCCTTGCAAAGCCTGTCTCAGGTGGATAATAGCTGTGGCTGGAGGCCAGTCATTGGCTTCTGAGACCTCCTGAAATCGTTGTAGGAAGTACTGTACGTCGCCAGAGCCGTCGTACGTTGGGGCCTTGAAGGGCGACGCCTTGGGGGGGGCGTCCGTCAGCTTTTCCAATATGTTGGTCAGCTGACCCATGATTCTAGTGGTTGGATCTCTATCCACACTCATGGCTCGTCTGTTAGCCATGGCTTGTCCTTTTTCTCCTTTCCTCCTAGGGGTCCTTGTTTGGGGGATTTGCCGATCCCACTGCTGCCACCAATGTGCAGGAATTTATTGTCACGACTAATATGAATTAGTCCGGTAGCCACCTACACAGTTCACTACCCCTAGGTCGAGGAATCGTGAGTCGATATCGGCAGTCTACCAGTCAGCAACTCATCGGTGTTCGCCCAGTAGCATGCTTTGCCAAGGGGAGAACGCCAATATTATCGTCTGCCTGATGGACCTGTCGTTATCGTCGTCTTGGGTGTGATAACATTAAATGCTGTCAGAACCTATAAGGTTGTTCGAGCCGTTATCGTATGTCGATGTTGTTGTCCAGTTAGAGTTCAAGTAATAAGCTTGAATTGAGTGTAAATACTGTTTATATTTCCAAAGAAAAGTAAGCAGTGAGTTGCCTCAGAACACTGATTCTTGTGAGGCATGGCAGCTCTATTTATATAAAACGTTATGTAATATGCAGTACAGCCGAGGCTTAAAATGACAGTCAATGCCTAGCACAGAAAAATAGAATAATTAATATTGGTAGAAAAGTTCGTAGCTTGGCTTGCTATAAATGTCCTTGACATCGTGCGATATATTTCCTGTACAATATTGTTCGTTGTTGCAGGTATGGTTCGTAGTTGTACCCGCACATTATCTCATATCATCGATCATCATATATATATCTCTTGCTAAAATAAACAAAAATAAAATATCATTAGGATGATCCTGATCATATATTATTTCAGTTCATGGCCTTTTTTTAACTATTGTTTTATATTATTATTATTATTATATTCAATAATATCTCATTTTTTTTCAAGTTTTAAAAAAGACCTCCATTTCAACTCTTTGGTGGTCTAGGTGCTCTATATTTTAACCAGAACCACCAGGAAAGCTCCTTTCTCTTTCCTTAGCTAGTTAGGCTTGTTGTAGTAGTAGTTTTTTTACCCTAACAAACCACGAACAACAGCCAGCCAGCAACATTGTTTACATTAATTATTATTAATAACATAATTATTATTATTAATTCAAATAATAAAAAGTAAGTAATTATGAATAACAGTAATAATAAATGATATTTAACATTATTATTATAATAATTTAATTGAAAAATAAATAATTCGCCTTTAAAGTAGTGCCTCTAGAACACTCCATGAGGGAATTAAGCGGCCGTCATTGATGATCTAATAATGAAAGATTCAGAAACATACTGGCTAAAATTGGTTTATATGACTACAAAAGAGCTCTTGGTTTTCTACCTGTCTTCATTATTATGAAACTGTTATAATACATTCTATTATTTGTGAAAATTGCTCCAGGAATACTTTTTTGCGTCTAAGCTCTTGTATAATGACTGTGGTTGGGAGTAAAACATTTGCAATCACTGAGTCTTCCTGCGACTTGAAAGTAATTCAAGCCCCAAAGCTTTTTCTCGGTGTCTCCAGATCTCCCTTCTTATGTTTCCAACAAAACGCGTAGCCATATTTCACTCCAGCTCCCAGTTATTTGTGTGTTTGATCAAAAAAGGGTCCCAGAGCTTTGCGGCATACTCAAGTTTAGATCTACATCGAAGTTTGTAAGCTGATAGCTTAATTTTTTTTTGGGTGCTCTTGATATTGTATGGTACAAAAGCCCAGAGTTCTCAGAGTGTCAGAGCATTTTGCAAGAATATGTTCACCCCAGTCAAACTTACTCGAGATTGTCACAGCAAGACACTTGCAAGATTTTACTTCTGTTAGCTCTGAATTTTCCAATGTATATTTATAATCAAGTCAAGAGGTTCTACTCCTACTTTATTTGCAAAATTTATCACGAGCACTCTTGTGCAGAGGCTGATTCAGAAAAGCACAAAGGGGGGAGCCAACCGAGGTTCGAGGCGGAGCCCTGGAAAAATTTTTGATGGCTCCCCCTTTGTGTTCATTGGCACCCCCTGCGAAACTATAATAAATGATGTGGTGTGTTTTTCATATGGTTGCTAGAATAAATAGTATGTATTATTCTTTATTCAACATCATCAACCATTGGTGATTGTGAAACATACACCCTCAGACACACATACACAAATGTACGTTTCATTCAAAGTGGGCGAGCATGTATGTTGCATTGAAAGAGGTTGGTTGAACAATAATAATAAATAATAACAAGTTTTTAAAAAGTGTAATAATTAATAATAATTTAGCTTTAGTGTGTAGTAGTATAGTAGCAGTAGTAAGTAGTGGTAGTAGCAGAAGGAGTAGTAAGTAGTAATAATAAAGTAAGTAATAATAATAAGTTAGTTGTTATTTACCCGAGTTTCAAGTTTGCGAGAATACTAATGGTATCCCTGAACTCACCCACAGTGATGATACCGAATTATGTCCCACTTAGATTTGACCTCTCAATAACTCTTTTTGCTGCATTATTGATCAATGACAAACCATGATTTTATTATCAGTGTCGAATCTGAAAATGCATGGAGGGGAAGCCCATTTTGGCGCAAAGCACCGAAAAATTTTTTGGCTCCCCTTTCAAAGCAGAACGCTTCCTCTTTTACATGGTTTGCTCCCCCGCCGACACAAAATTGGCCTCCCTCTCCATGTACAGTGTTGAAAAAACTGCTATGGCACACTGGATTCTAGCACCATTTTGCAAATTTCAAAGAAAGAATATAACTGCCAGTGTATAGCACCTAAAATATCTTTGAATTAAACCAGGTAACAATAATCACTTGAATAAAAACTTTCAAATAATAAAATAAAAAAGGTTCATCTTATTTATTATGCTGCTTACTTAGATGTAGTAATTATAATAATTGTTATTTATCAGCTACTACTGATAGTAAAAATTAGGTTGCTGATTGCATTGAAGGAACAGTAAGCAACAATGTTTACTGGACAGCTGAATTTTGCAGAGGTCAACCACTGTTGCACTGAAAAATAATATGCAGATTTTGTATTTTTCCTGTACTAGTTACTGTAAGTTTTCTGAAATTTTGACGATCTAGTAAAAAGCTAAAAGACCTTGACCTGGTGGGTGAACATAATTACTCCGAAAAGCAGCGAAAAATGCTTGCTCATTCAAACAGCCTCAAACTAGAGTCGAAATTATTGGGTCTTGGGTAATGTAGCCGTTTCGCACCAATATCTTTTTTGAATAATAAGAGGCTTCTCCTTACAAAACTTGGCTGGAAACTGGTTTTGATGAAATTTTTCAGCTATTTTCTCAGAATTTTTGCCACATATTTATGGACGGGGGGGGGGGGGGGGGGAGGGAGCCTAGGCTCCTAGGGCTCACCCTCCAGATCCGCCACTGTCTATTATATACGTTTTGTAAAATTTAACGCATATGCTGATGACGTCCTTCTTATGGTTCGACCTCGTCAATTTACATCTTCCATCTAAAACTAGTATCTTTTGCAAACATACAGCACAAATGTACCATAAACACAGATTTCATTATTGGTAAAGCAAGCAATCACGACCATTCACCTACATAAGCCTCACAGTTTATTCTGACTCTCCATGGTTGACCAAATTTTCTTCTTTTGATAAACATATTTGCCAAAACACACCCACTTCTAGTCTCAAGTGGAGGCAAAATAAATAAATTACTTTAACCCAAGTTCTGTAACCTATCTATTTCATAAATACCTTATTTAGGAGTTTCACAAATCACTAGTTACTGTCCACAAGTAATAGTACACTTTTCCTTATGAGTTTATCTAAGCCTTATACTTCAGCATTTCCAAGCAGCTTATTTTATGTTTTGTGACTGAAAGCTGGTTCATCTTTTCCAGCATAATAAACTAATCAATTGTGTTAGACACCATTTCTCTTTGCGCTCTTCATTTGAAAAGTATATTTTAAAACAACTCGCGGTTAATTCTCTCTACATTCAAATGCTCATAAACATCTATTGTAATATATTTGGCTCTTTTTCAAAATACAAAATTAGACAGCTGCATCAAACTTGCCCAGAGTGATTATTCTTGGCTTATTTAAAACATTCAAAATGTCGATTAGCACTGTAAATTATGACATCATGTTTTAAAACATGCCTGCGGACATTGCCTTGTTCCAAATAAGAAACATTGTAAAAGTGGTCACTATTTGTGATTCGAAATTTTTAGCTGCACAACACTTGATTTGTGTGCATGAAGCAAACTACGGGTATTTAGAGCTCTATAATTCAGTGCTTGTGTCCGCATATATCGTATTGTTAGCCGCTGTATGTAAAGATAACTCCAATGTATGTAATTTTTTGTTTTCTCAAAACTGAAGAAACAAGGTCATCAACTGTAATTCGTTTGATTCAAGTGAGCATTTAACTTTCTAATTTATACCAATGCCGTCCCGACAGTTTTATAGGCGGTGCTAGCAGTAAGGAGGCTGGAAGCCTGATTTGTATGACGCTACGCTACAATTAATATAAGCTGCATAGAGGTAGTTAGGGGTGTTGTAGGAGTTATCTCCCAACCAGATATTTGAACGGTTTTACGATTCATGAGCAGTAGATAGGTATGGGGTGTATTATACTGACGATGCTCTGTTCATGTAAATCATCTCAGCACATGGTTAATGTGTAAGCACGCCACAACCAGGGCACACGTTCATCAGTTGACGTCGACAGACTCAATCAAACCCAAAATACGAGCCTATGGTTCCATCATGTAGTATTTATGGGCAGAATATTTGATTAATTTTTCCCTGGTAGATAAGCCAAAATATTTTCCAGAAAAGCTTTTCAAAGGCTATAAATTGGCCCCTTGAGCTTTCCAACGATGTTATTTTTGTCATATCAACGGTTTGAAATTTCACAAATCAGGATAGTAGTTAAGTAACATTCTAATAATAAGTTATACGATTGACTAAACTACTTCCTGTTGCATCGCTAAAGTAAAACTACTTCACCGGGACCCGGTGAATTTACATCATGCATTCGTGCACTCACACCTCATTGATGTCTTTTTTATCGATGCTCAGAAATATGTTTGATTGGTTGTACGCAAGTTGAAAATATTTTAATGATTTTTGAAAAATATTTTTTTCCACAAGTTTTTGTCATAGACTCAGCAGTCTAACTGAACCAACAATAACTTTTGAACATATCTGTGTATGATCTGCGCGAGTCAATGTCTGCTCAGGCAAACTCAGTCAAGTCCGCAAAAAGATAGCAAACTTTGAAATGCAAAAAGTTGTACTACCTGTGTAGGATATTGATTATTCTCTAACATAGAGATGTAGTTAATGTTGACTAGCTCATTGTATACTATGAAGTCGTTGTAATTTTGTAGCTATGTATAATTCACCTCTGTCAGTGAGCTAGCACAACATCGTATCTAGCAATGGGTGTTACTGGCCTTTGGAAGCTTATAGACCGGGCTGGAAAACAGGTAAATTCATTTTTGTGCGCAGTTAAAGGAAATATCAGAGTTTTCTACATTTTCGAGATGGAGAACTAAGTTATACATTACTTGGACTGACTCTTGCATCGTTTCATTTGATGTTTTGTCAGCCATATTTTGTTAAAAATCAGAACTAAAGGTGAACCACAGATATAAATAAAACTGCGATGTCAAGGTCATTTAGGGTTGCATGCAATCTTTCCGTTTAATTATTAGGTTGCATTGGAGTCTCTAGAAGGAAAGATATTTGCTATCGATGCCAGCGTTTTGTTGCATCAAGCTTTGAAGGGTATGAAAGACCAGCCCAATGCACACCTGTATGTGCTGTTTCTCAGGCTATGCAAGCTGCTCATGTACAGAATAAAGCCTGTATTTGTATTTGATGGTGCTGTGCCTATACTGAAGAGGCAGACGATTGCCGCTAGACAGAAGCGAAGAGAGGATTCATCTGCTCTTGCCGAAAGTATGCTGCCCTCTAGTTGCTATTAGCTGCTCTGTTGCGGAGGGAATGATGTCCTCTTGTGGATGTCAATTTTGATTTTCGTATAATTCTACAATGGTTGAAAAGAATGAAATTTTTGCTTGACTTCAGCTTGACTCAAACGATAAAAAACACAGGCTACATCCTAATGATTGTCAATTATTTCACGTTTAATTCATTACTCGTCCAGTTTTTGCTGGTTTTTCTAAAATATCTACTAAGTTTTAGTAATTTTGCCACATTTTCACTCCAAAAAGTAAAAATGTTGGGTTTTAGGACTTGTCTTCTCTTGTGCTAGGGTAGACAACTACCATTTTTTTGTACGTAAACCAATAGTTCAAGCATGTTTATCCATTGAGGTGTTATTGGTCAAGGATCTCTCCCATGCGCTATAAATTCAGGTATAAGAGAGCGGCTGAAGAGAAAAGCTGTCCAACGTCTGGCCATTGACAGCACGTTAGGCAGACCCTCTGCTGCTAAACAACTCCGGACAGAGCAAGACTTGTTTGCGTTGCCTCCCCTGCCAGAAACTGAGCTTGATGAAGGAGAAGACGATTACTTTGAGTTGCCCATTCACAACATGTTGTACAGCGGAGAATTGGATGTTAGCCAGGTAAGCATTTCCACCTTTGTGTTAACTTGTTTCTATCCACCCCTTATCTCCTTGCGTTTATCCACTCCTGATTAGCAAATGTCTATGAACAATTATTCAGAAGACACCACCAATGTGTGAGGTGTTACTATTGACCAATGGTGATTGTGTTTTTACAAACTTTTTTTACAATTTGTTGCTTTTAACGAGAAAAAGACAGCAATGATTTGAATGTATCAAACCAGATTAATGAAAAATATATACAATGTATAATCTAAATTGCTGCGCGCTGCTGTGATGAATGAAAGACGAGAAAACTAAGCAGATGGCCGTATGCACCATTGTCAGCATTAATACTATGACATATCATGTGAAATATTATAATCAGATTGTTCTATATGCTTTTGTGCGCATTGAATTTTTGCTAGATCTTACTTTTCTCTGTCGTTTAGATTTGTCTTCTCACAAAGCTGTAAGTGTGAAAACTGCAAGTTTTTCATTATTTTTGGCATTGGATAAGATTCTCAAAGTCTGTCCTTGACTGAAGCTGGACAAAAATGTGATTATGTAATAATAGCAATCAAATGTTCAGTGCTGATTTATGTCGAAAGTTTTCATTACTTCTGCTAGCAACTTAACTGTAAGTGTGCTACCCTCACTGCAGGTTTAAAAGTGAAACATTACAATCAACTCAATTGCTCTTCAAGTTTTGTTTCATTTTCTATACCCCTTGACTGTTTGATGAAGAATTTTCTTAGCGGTGTTTCCTTGCAAAGGAATATGAACCTACCAACAATCGTTTGGAAGTTGGTCGTAGAAACTAGACTACACAAAAATATCCAGCACATGTATCTCTAACGAGGCTCATTATAAACATTATATTCATACATTATATATGTCTATACGTACATTGTGATACATAAAATTCCACAATGGAGTTGTCATGTCCTGTACATAATGAAGGTTGGGTAAGGTCATGGAAAAGTCAAACACCAAGCA
Organism: Cryptosula pallasiana; assembly: GCA_945261195.1. Taxonomy (NCBI): domain Eukaryota; kingdom Metazoa; phylum Bryozoa; class Gymnolaemata; order Cheilostomatida; family Cryptosulidae; genus Cryptosula; species Cryptosula pallasiana. The sequence continues at coordinate 5,986,792 of OX183139.1, forward strand.
TGTGCAACCATAAATAACTTTCTATCGAAAAAAGCGAGTGATATAACAAATTATTGATCCTTTTTGCAAAAGAAGTAGCTTATTGAAAAACGGTGAAAAAAATCATGATAAGACTTTATTACAAATTAAGCCCGGCTTTTTATTGTAAATATTTTTTTTTGTTCACTTTAAATAATAAGTCAAAGAAAATGTATGTTGTGAAATTTAAACAAAAATGTTCAACATTGTTCATTCTTTTTTCGCGGCATCTTGTTTTCAGCTACGACTCCCTGGGTGTCCGTCATCGGACATCTTCATACACTGTGAACATCATAAGAGATCATATTATGTCCTCGATCTCTACATGATGTATGGAGACTAGATTTCGCACTTTGTCACTTGTGTCACTTCATCTGCTATTTACTTCATCATCATCACAATCGAGCTCCCTTCAGATAGCAGCTATAGCCATGTGTAGCCCGTGAACTGTGAGACAGATGATTCTCTACAAGTTTTTATACCAATGTTGAGATAGGATGAGCTCCAATCACAATGGTTCCCGTAAAACCCAGATGTTGTTATTAATACTTCTCAATAGTATGGCCTGACAAAAAGCTTAAATCTACACAATGTATTCAGCGTTGATACTCGGTGCTTGTCATTTGATGGTACAGATGTGTCATCTGGTTCTGCCGTTGAGTTGGGATGGTAGCAATGCTCCGGTCATTGCGTCATGCCTACATGTGCATGCGCGTTGATTGGCGTAGCTTAGTACAGGATTATTGCAGTCATCTATCAGCGCATACAATGTTTAGGTGACAGTAATCGCTCTTATAACCGGTATTGTAAGCTACATCCAGTCTCTGTACACCAACTTCAGTCTTTAATCGTTAAGTTTCCTCTGTTATCGTGTAGCTTTTGGAAGCTGGACTCACTGGCAAAGAGAATGTCACATGGTCGTAGGAGAGGATTATCCGTCACCATTACTTATGCTAGGCTAGCCTCAGAAACAAGTATGTGTGATCGGCCAACCACCAACTATGAGGGACATTGCACCCAATTAGCCTAAGGCCGTCCAGCCCTGAGAAACGATTCTTTATCAATCACACTTCAATACCGATAGTTCGATATCGAATAGTCATTACCAATATCCAATACTCGATACTAAATACTGATATTCAAAATTACTGTATTGTAATTGATACGAATATGATTATGTTTTAGCATGGCGTCCCATATCTCACCTATTTTGAGCGCCCAAAAACGCAGATAGACTGTTTCCAGGAGATAGACCATAAATATGCAAATAACGCAATTTGTTTTCTAACTGTTCGTGATAGTACTTGGAATGGAGAATTGCATCATATTTTCTGAGAATCGATTGTCATCCGCCGTCAACTACTGATAAATGAATAAATTCTAGCTGTCACGTCTCTTTCATGCGCTGTTGGATATTGGTGCTTTTAATTTCTGGGAGTTTGGAAGTTTTGAGGAAATTATGTATGCGTTAAATGTCAAGGTTATTTCTTAAGATACGGCGTGATGGTTCATACGACGCTCGCCGAAAAATCTTTTTAAATCACCTGATGTAAAACTGCATCATGTTTTTTTTGTTTGTGATTTTTTAGACATTAAGTATGCCGTTGATTTCTTCAACGTGATAATTAGGTCAGTAGTAATTTTCATCTAAATAGCTCATCTAAATTCATTAGTCCATAGACTTTGGTATAAGATATATAAAATTAGAGTTCTTGTGACTAATAGATCATAAAATAAGTCATATCTAGTATTAATGCCTGTTTAGTGAAAGCTGTGGTTAGCTGGAATGCTTTAGCTATGGTTCATGGCCAAAGAGATTGTTTGGGGTTTGCAAAGTTTGCTGATTTGCTCCTGAAATTCTAAAAAAATTTTAGTAACTGAAATTGAAAAGTTAGCGGGTTGTTTGAGAAGTCAGTGCCGTTGAATACAGTTGCTTTAGAAGGTTTGAAGTCAATGACCGACTGAGTGAACTGTTTTCCCTCTAGCTGCACTTATTTTATGACTTCGTTTAATGTATTTATCCATATTTTCTGATTGCAACATTCTATATTCTGTTGTTATAACGAAGGAGGTGTAAGGGGTGGCTACACAGGCTGATGTTGGCCATCGGAAGGCCTTACGACGGGCGTGGCCGATACATCTGCACATCGTTGGGCTTGTTCGTGAGCAGAACCAACATGTTCGTCTATGCCTGATACCGAAGGCACATTTTGATGCTGATTTTGCCGCTTTCTGATTGGTTAAATCCAAAATATTTTCACAAGCTCATCAAGTTTAACCATTTACAACACATTTCCGCTAGAACTTTTTTTATCAACGAGTATACACTATATTATCGTTGTTATCAACTTCAAATTGCAAAGGAATTTCGTCTATAAAACTTGTATATCCATCTCTTTGGTCCGAAACTATTTTGGTTTAATGCAGTTGTTGACGAAAAACATTCAGTTTTAGTAACTTTATTGCATATGGCTCATAAAATAGTGATTATTGATAATTTTAACATTTCTAAATATAATAATTAATAATTATTATCATCAAGCTCGTCAATAAAATAAATGATGAATAATAACAATATTCTGATGATTTAATAATAAATAAAAACAAAATAATTATCAAAAGTCATGTTTCATTACGGTGGAAAAAATAAACATACATCGCAGTGAATGTGTTTTTCAATTAATTATTTATTGTCATATCAGGGAAACAAATAATTATTCGTTGTCGGAAATGAAACAGGCAAAAACCTGCGCTTTATGCCGTATGATTGGCTAATTCAATAGCAGCTCACCGATGTGCTCTAGTATATCAGCGCGCTACGTCGGCCTGCCTAGCCACCCACACATCGTCACAATCCATCGTCTAGGTACATCGGCACCAAAAAATCGGTGCAGTGTAACCACTCCTCAACTCCCAGCATATTATAAAGATTTACTATGTCTATGTAAGCTTTCGATAGAGACTTATTCACATCATATGATTTCTACTCAAGGTCAAGATAGACAGCGAAGAATTCAACGCGCTGCCGTTAGAATATCAGCATGAAATTCTGGAAGAGTTGAAAGATCAAACAAAACACAACACGCCCCGTTTCTACATCGATGAAGAGAAAAAGGCAGACGATTTCTCATCATTTCAGATTGCGAAGCTGGTTAAAAGCAACAAATTAACTAACAAGGTTAGTTGTTGGGCACTTTTGATGGCCTTGACACGTAGGAATGATGTAGTTGTTACGTTTTGATAAGCTTCAGGTGGCCGGGACATACAGTTTTATACCACAACATGGAGGGATAACTCTTAATATGTTGATAGATTCTGGTTATGAGTTTAGTGATTTACCATAATAGATTAGGCAGGCACTGCTTATTAAACAATTCGCTCACGCCGTCGAGTTAAGTGAAATATTAGGGTGTGTCTCAGTTCGCTAATGTATCACCAACATCCTGCCTTGTTCACTTACCTATAAGCTCTGTTTGGTATCAATCAAATTTGTTTCTTGTTGCTATGGTAACGCTACAATGAAACCTCTATCAAATCATCAGATATGCATACATGATTCTTATCTATAAATACAGACTCTCGGCATTAAAAACCTTTGTTGCTGGAAGTTATGGTTGCTGGTGCTTGATTGCGTAATAGCTAGTAGGATTGCTTAACGCACTCTTAATCTGTGGATGTGCATTACAGCTATTTTGTTCTCCCCAACCTTCTTGCTGTTGAACTTCTTGTTTTGTAGATTGAGACATTGCGAAAGGAAATGCTTTCAGGGTTGTCCGATCATGCCCAGGACCCAAACTGTGACGTGTTACAAGCTAACCGTGTGATGTCGGAAGACTCAACCCATTACTTGCTGATAAAAAACTTAACGCCATCTGTCACCGCCTCATCGGAAAATACTTTCTCTGCAGGAGACCACTTGCCAAGTATTTCTCGCTCCGCTACGGACGTGGTTCGACCAGATGTTGATCTTTCACAACCAACTTTGTTATCCAGAGAATTGGTCTCTGAGAATTTTAGCGATAGCGATGGAATAAGCGATGATGACTCTGCGATATCTTCTGCTGCCGTCTCTGATGATGTAACCAATGACAAACAGATCAAGAAGGTTTCACAACCAAATTATCTTCATCTGTCTCCAAAGCTGTCCGAGGATGAATCTGATTCTGAACTGGACGAAGAGAACTCTCATGCGCTGTCAACTGGTTTTGGAGTAACTTCCTCGCCTTGTCCTGCAGTCAACCTACACTCTGCACCGTGTTCTAGTACCGGCATGTCTGTCGATGACAGCATTAATCACCAACTTGCCACTGTTTGCAAATCGCTGTTTGATAAGTACACTCAGGAAAACCCTCCTGATAAATCTCAGGAGGTGATGGAGACGATTACAGCTTCTCCGATACAAACTGGTGTGGATTTTGTACAAGACCAGGAGCGAGTGTTAGAAACAATTATAACAGCTGTAGGTGAGAGAGATGATGGTTCCAAATCAAATAAATATGTCAGGGAGGTTGAAATAAAAGCAAAGACTGCATTAAATGGTGGAGATCGTAATCAATTGATAGAAGAACTAAACGAGGATGACCAAAGATATGAAACAAATCAGTCAGAAGACGATGCGAAGCATGGTGGCTCTCCTGTGAGCATATCCGATAGCGAACATTCATTAGAAGATGTGGACAACCAAAGAAGTGCTCCCAATCCACAGCTTGCTGGTATGCATAATTAGCAGTATAATAAATGCTAACTGAAGCCAGCTAGCCTATAGAAATGGAGTCCTAGCTTTTTATGCAATAAAAATCATATTAGCGAGTGCACAGCTTTGATTAAACATGGACAATCTCATGAATAATGGTAACATGATATGATGACAGAGAGTTTGCTTGTCGCAACAGCATTGTCTGGACAAGTTGGAATCTATTTTATCGAGTTGTCCCAAAACTTTTTGTCTCATTTCCGTATGTAATGCTTTATCAACTAAAGTTACATGGAATTTAATCGTAAGGAAGAGTAGTTGTGACTTTTTATACCAAGCACCTTCTGGATGAGAGTTATTTTTGGCATCGGCAATCCGCGCTTTAAAAGGAAGCGGAATAAGCGACCGTTTACTTTGAAAAACATTTTGGGTGCCTGGTGAGACAGTGATTGTACAATTACATTGAATAGCTAAACAGCACGAACCCGTCATTTGCTAGATAAAAGCAAGCGTACTGCTGTCAGTTTATGTCGTACTATAAACCATGTTATCTGCAATGGAACAACTGGTGATATAAGACAAGAGAGTGAGTTGGTCTTATCTTTAGTTGAATTATTGAAAGGTTTTAGCCATGAGTAAATACATAGCATGCTCTTTGCTAGCTGTACAAGGCTAAAAACTAATACTCCGTCTACTGCTCGCTCGTGATTCATCTTGCAACTTGAATATACAACTTCAGTTGTGTCACATCCGCTCGGTGATTTTGTCTAATATGTAAACATGGGGAGTAATCAAAAAACGTGTTGGCTCATTATAATGCGCACGTCTAAAATTAGAATATTTATTGCTCGCAGGTCATTCTGGAATTTGGTTAGTCCTTACATCATTTAGTAAATAAACACTCTGACTTCACTTTATAAGGCTTCAACTATGGAGTAGATCTACCCAGTGTTTGTGCTGAGCGTTGTTAACTTTTCTCAACTATGATCAAGGGCGGACAAGTCATTATTGTTTCCCATCCGTGTAGGGAAGGAGATAATTCTTGTTGGTATTTTTGCATACTTGTAGGTTTAGCCGAGGAGATTCTTCATTCTGCCCGAGATATTAATGAAGTTAACGAAGAACTCCGATCTACACAGACCCACCTTAATTTAGACCTGGAGAAGCAGAATGCTGCGTCATTGGCTGTAACGCAGCGTATATTAGATGACTCTATGGAGCTGCTCCAACTGTTTGGTGTACCTTATGTCCTCTCACCTTCCGAGGCAGAGGCGCAGTGTGCACAATTAGAACTACTAGGACTTTGTGATGGAACCATCACTGAAGATAGCGATGTTTGGTTGTTTGGTGGATGTCGTGTGCTCAAAAACTTTTTCCATCATGATCGTTATGTTACATCCTTTGCTGCCAATGATGTTCAAAGGTATTGTGGTTTGGACCGGAAAAAATTTATTGCTGTTGCATTAGTTTGTGGTAGTGATTACACTGAGGGTATTTTTGGAGCTGGTCCAGTTACTGCTACAGAAATCCTTAGTGAGTTTGGACAAGACTGTGATGGAATAACTGCTATGAAGCGTTTCAAATCTTGGGTGGACGAAGTTAAAGCAAAGCCTGATGTTTTACCTCTTAGCACATCCAATTCATCAGTGCGGCGCAAACTAAAGAGACATGCAAATGTCATTCCAGATACATTTCCTAACAGAGTGGTAATCGATGCATATCTTAATCCCAGGGTTGATGACTCGACTGAATCCTTTGAGTGGGGACGCCCTGATTTGGATTTGATTCGAAAGTTCGCCCACAAAACTTTAAATTGGCCAAAGCAAAAGGTCGATGACCTTGTCTGTCCCGTCCTTAAAAAACTGAATACTGTGCAGAGGCAGCCAAAACTGACAAATTTCTTCAGCTCATTTCCTACTTCAATCAATTCTGATGCCACTTTTCAAAGCAAAAGACTCAAGCATGCCTTTTCTAAACTTACATCACCGTCCAAAAAAACTGATTCTGTGTTAAAGCAGCCATCTGCTAGTCAAGGTAAAACTGAAAAGCAAAAAGTCAAACGTGATGTCGAGCGTAAAAATGGACCGAAAGGGAGAGTCAAAGTGGAAAAAGCATTGACCAATGTTAACCATCCTAAGAACAATGCTAACCATCCCAAGACCAATGTTAATTGTCGTGTCATACAAGAGCAAGTCTGCTTGTCTGAAGATTCTGATGATTAATACTGCCCCACAGTTGTGGGCACACTGCTATGACGCAATGTCTTTCTACAATTATTGATATATGGCAATTTTTATAACACTTTTATATTTTATTAATATATCAATAAATATTCTTGATGATAAGAGTACACATTTAAATACTTGAAATAGTACATGATATTCTAATTCTACTAGATAGCAGTATACAAGAATTCCTGCTATCTCATAAAATATCAAATCAAGCCCATAATAACAAAATAAATCACATTTCTTTGGTTGTGTCTACTACACTGAGTTTAACTAGTGGGCACAGGTTGAAAGATACTGTGTAAATACAATTATAATCATCATAATATTAAATACAACATTCTTTTGTCACTGTACAGTTGATGGCTAAACAAACACAAAGGGCTGTGTAGGACCTTCGTTTGCTACTTGTGCATTCATTGCATCCAATGCCATGCATTGTTTATAGTCAAATTTATACATCCTAAAAGTGCTACTATAATAATTATAATGACATGCATATAAAATATCAGCAGTGATAGTAATAGCTACATGCTACTAGAAAGAGTAGATAATTGCACTCTTATCTATAAAATACATATTATGAGGCACATGCCATAATGGAAAGTATACCATCAATACCAATTCGTTCAATCTCTGTTTTGAGGCGTAAGAGATAGAAATGAGCGCGTTGAATAAATAAATTACATACAAAATTGTACTGTGCTAATGAGATTAGTTGTCAGCGAACATGAGTTGTTGGCCAGGACTTCGTAAGTATTATGTACATGACAGGCAACAAATAGTACTATATACATCAGTTGGGCGAATATTTTAAGGGTCCTGAAAAAGATCTAGGATTTCATCTGCGTTGGCTGTCGAGGTTGTGTTGGAGAAAGAATTGTCATTAGAACCATCCCTGTCCTGTGGTCCCAAATAAGCCAGTAAGTCAAGCTCGTCCAGACCATCTAGAGCCAACTAAAACAAAATGAAAGTCAAGTTGCAGCACTTTATGCCGATGAGATATGGCGACATACTTGGGACATGCTCCATCAAGCGTAGTTCCATGGGTCTTGAGAAATGGGTGTTGGTAAGTGAACTAAGAAATTTCTGAGAAGAGGAAATGTCAGCTCAGGTCTTACTTGGGATATTTGTTACTAAAACTTTGTATTGTCGTACTTTAGGGTCAGAGGCTAACATGATATACTTACACTGTCATTTGACGCGCTATTTACAAGATCCGAGATGTCAGGAGGGAATTCCGAAGAGGCTGCTGTAGTTGAATTGTTTGTGGCATTGGGGGATGTGTTGTTGACAGGAGCATTGCTGGCTGGGCCTCCATGAGAAGCGGGCCTGTTGCTAGGAGGTCCTTGTGAGGCCGGAGCATTGCTAGGAGGGCCTTGTGACATTGGTGTATTGCTCGGGGGACCGCCTGTTGCCAAGTTGCTTCCTGGGCCTGAGGGTAGCATAGCTGGAGCGTTACTTGCAGGGCCACCGGATGGCACATTGTAGTTACTCATGGCTGCGGGTGGAGCATTGCTCGGAGGTCCTACATATAAACATACTGTACTATTAGTGATATAGAAAGGAATCTTTGGGTTAAGACCCAGCTTGAGCGGATAACTGATGACAAAGTGCATGTTTTATAGTTACATCTGGCGTGTGCACTGGTCGTAGTGTGATGGATGGGGCGAGAGCATGAGCCATTGAGCATTGTGCAGGGAAGAGAATGCAGTAGGGTTACTGATGCGTAGCAAGTAAATGGAACAGCTATCAAGCCGACTATATATATTAACACTCGGCAGTGTTGTCAAGTAGCTAAGAAACAATGAGAGGCATTTGATTCCTCGCATAACCTCAACTATCACATAAGAGAGGTATACACCAAATCTTTATTAATGACTTGTCCCGTGCCCCAGAAAGGTCATAATAGGCGAAGCATCGCTTATGATTACAGTGCCATCTGGTGCCAGATGTTAGATTTCTTACCTTGAGGACTACCGATGCCAGACTGCTGTCTATGCAGTACTGCGAGTCGTTTGTCAGTTTCACTCATATCACTTCTGTTTGACATAGGTCCAGTGAAATCTGGTGGCGAATTAAAGCCAACATCATACATTCCGCTGTTGAAGTGAGCAATAGAGTTGCTCCCTAAATGGTATAACATGGATTAAAGCACAAACAATAACGACAGAAGCTAAATGTAACTAATCGTACATTTTGCAGCGCATGAACACAGTTCGCTATCATATTTTATGCTTTTCCGCAAGTATTGGTAATGCTTCCCGTGATGCACGTTTTTATCAGCTGTCACAGTGTTGATCAAACAAGTTACATTGACGCATTGAGAAGAGAATCTGTTTGAATACAGAAAAGCCTGTGTGACGGAGTTTAATGAATTGATAACAGCAGATATACCTTGGGAGTTGTGTGAGTTTGGAGGTGTTGGATATGGTGACATAGGGTTATGGTGTCCTTCGTATGATGTTGCTGTAGGTAAGTTTGTTGAAGCTGGACTGTAGGTTTTCATCCAAGAATTAACACCACCACAAAATTTATCTACAACCATACTCTCACCATTGATGACTTTGTCAGAATAACTACTAATCGGCATTTCCTTTGTCCCATTTGGGAACATCCATCAACTACCTGCCATAGTTAGCACCAGTACAACCAAGGCACAAAAATGTACCAAAATCATAGCGTGCTTCCTGTAATTTGCTGTATTGCAACAAACAGCGCAATATTAACAATCATTTAGCCAGCTGATATGAAACTATTCAAGTAAAATCTATAACAAGCACTAGTGCTCGGTCTCACTAAGTTATTGATTCAATGCCAGCTATGTTGAGCTAAAGAGGCAGTCAACAAAATCTTTCCACTCACACAACGCAGCTAAGATAGTTGTATAGCCACGCTCAGTGGCGGTGATTAGCGCTGCTTTAGTCAAGTGTAAAGAATTGTAAAGTTATGATACGTAGAGTTCTTTAGTTAGGTGGTCATTGAACATATCAATTGCTTCATATCTATTTGGTGTTATCAGGGTATTATAGTTTTCTTCACAGATGGTCTATTAGCTGTAAATGTAGTTGATTGCTAATATGATTAGGTTAGCTCGCTCATCACTCTTCGCTCCAATAGTCAACTGAGCAGCATTTCTAATCATTAGCAATGGCAGTACTCAAATCAAAGCATTTTAATCGCAAGAAAGATGCATACCTTTACTGTCCTCTTCTTTAGCCACCACTAATTTGGGCCCATTTGGTTTCCATGATGCATTGGCATCAATGTTTATCTCTTCCACCTCAGTCTTCGCTAGTTGGTCAACAATTCCCCACATGTACTGGTCGATCTCCAGCCCCTCTAGCAACGCGTTTTTCCTAAACACAAGCCGAAGAGAATCATAATCAAGAATGTCTCGTAGGTGGAGTGCTGAAATGCACAGATTCATCGTGATGCTGGTAGTGCTACATGTGTACATATACACTTTGCATAGACATGTGAATGGGCACTCAGGCAATTGACAGGCTGTGACTGGCCCATCTCATAGCGACTGCGTTGGACAATGACCTCTCCACTTGAATAATAAAGTGGCAAAGAGTTTATAAAGCAGGAACGCATATGACAGCGTTAACTTAGCCACAACCGCACAAGATCTAAGAAAGAACATACGACAAAATATAAACATGACCATATATCTTACTTGCATACTGGGCATCTCCAAAGACCTCTTTCCGCATTCAATTGTAAATATGACTTGAGATCAAAACACTGTATGTGGCGACATTCGCTGCCCCTTGCTGGTAGCGTAATTCGACGGAATGTTATCGGACATTTCAAAGAGATCTTTACAGATGTCTGCTCAACACCATCTGCATCACCAGCAGCTGTCCCTTGCAGACTTGTGTTTGCAAAGTTCGCCTTGACTAAAAGAAGAACAGTTGACAGTTGTTTTAATCAATCGCACCTCAAAAAATAGATTGCATTGCTATAAAAACAAACCCAGAAGTGTAGTTGATAAAAGCGAAATCGACTTTGTTGTTATTGGAGACTGCACTTTGACCGATATGATTGATGACTCTGTATATATAGCATCTACCGTATGCCGAAAGTCTAAATGTTTAATAAATTTAAATGGACTAGCTAACCTATTGGAAACTTGCACTAAATAAGAAGCAATAACACTTCGATCAGTTTGGCTGTCAGCTGTTGTGGTTGCTTAAAGCTTTGTGGGGTCAACTAGAAAAGCCTCCATCAGACCATTCTTCCAGTTCATATGAATCATGTTTTCATCATTTAAAAGAAAAAATTAACAAAATTGCCGAGCTGAATGAACTGCTTCTTGCACTGCGTGCAACCAAAGTGCACCATGATACTTCAGCTCTGCACTGTCACTACTAACCCTGCATGATATCAGAGTTACTAGTGTGTGTGGGTCATGAGGTCATACTCACTTTTGTTAATACAGTGTTCGGCTGCTAAAAACCTCTTCCTTAGTAACCCTGACAAAATTGAGTTGACTGTGGGTCTGTGCACGAGTTGTAGTACAAATAGATGAGACTGTAAGAGAAGAAGAGTCTATTCATTGCAACGGCATACATTGAAGCAGGTAGGGAATAGAAAAAGTGTGGTTAACCACAGTGTAGATATTTTAAAACTAGAGTGTTGCGAGCCGACAGCATTGTACCTACAGCTAGTGGACAGGGATAGCAAGTAATCTGTTAACCCTAGCACTCTACTAGAGATCGATAGCTTGACATTTGGCCTCCAAGATGTAATACTACTCTTTTACTTCATTTATAAATATATTTTGGTTACACGAGTTGAGAGAAAAAGGCCGGTGAATCTATTATTGAATCAGTACGTTGTGGTTCCAGATTCACCAACATCTCTCTTGCAAGCAACTTGGATACTTACACAGCAGCAGGTGCCAACAGAGATTGTGATAGCATTTTTGCCAGGAACACAGAAATTCTTAAAGTAGAGAGGCCGGTTGTAGGGTGTCAGCTGCTCTCCAACCGTTAGGAGAGTTCTGTTGTTGACACTCACGGATACTGAGACTGGCCAACTTGGAACCTGCGTCTTTTCCTCGTGGTGGAAACATTTTAGCTGTACTTCATAATCTTGTCTGCAATCAGGAAGAAAACAGTGATCGATAACTGCGATGACTCTTTTGGCCTTTTTAGTCACCGTAATGACCCAAGGTTCACAAGTGTCACTTTGGGAGGTGCTATGTTAATTTGGGCATCACACATTTATGACTAACTCATCTTATTCTATGAGAAGGTGGGGTGTTAGGTTGCTGCCACACAATAATATCACACCCTAAGCTCAAAAATAGACAAAAGTTCATCACGCTGCATCATATTTAACAAAAATTAGCTAAGATATATTCCAGACAAATTGCTTATACCTATTGCTAATGAGTGCTTAGCTTAATGAAATTCTTCTAATTAATTTGCTGCTTAGTTGCAGTTTCAACGGTGTAGAATGCATAAATATGCATGGCTTACATTGTAACAATCAACAAAAGCCTCTACAAATGAGTAATCACAGGCTAAGTTTGGCATCCTTGTTCTCGCACTAGCTTGTATCGTAGAATCATGGCGATACAGGAATACATTAAAACCAATGCAGTAGTATACAAATCTGGCCACAAACAGACCCAGCACACGCAGAGGCAAAAAAATGCATTTTAAATAGTTACAATCATTGGTTTTATAAAAGTACTTAGAGTGCCGTTTGGTCTAATAACTACGATAAGCATTGCTGGCTGGGCAGTGTGATACTAAGTATGGTATAATCACAAAAGTAAATCAAAAGGTGAACTAATAACTACTAGAACATTCTGACATTCACCGATGGTAAAAAGTGAGCTCTGGACTCACGTTATCCAAAACAATATACATGAACATAATATCATGACTGTATGAACAAGTTAACATCACGCATTCCATGACGATTTGTAACGAAAACAATGTTGTACCTTTCCATTAGTGTTTGAAAGACCTGTTCTTTGAGATGGAATACGTGTTGGCTAACACTGAGGTTATGCTCCAGTCTAAATGGAGGTAAAATGGTGCCATCCCTTATAGGAAAGGTCAACTGTAGGTCACCTGCAACAAATAGAAGATGTGCCAAGGCTAGAAAACTCGTGTATAAACACAATAGCTGTTTATCAGACACTCTAAAGTTGTCAACAAGAAGAGCTTAGTATGCCGGGAGGAGTTACAGGGTCGACCGAAAATATGGTAAAACAGAAAATCAAAAGCCCTTTTACTTTCATGTCTACAGCGGACCAGTAGATCGAGTCACCAGTATCAGCGGTATAACTGTGAAGCAATCAAGGCAAAACTCAGCTGGTTTTGTTTGCTTTCCACAATCATCTGATAAGGCGAGTGAAATGAACGAAGCTGTTGCAATAGGATCACAAGAAAAGAATATACAGCCATGTGGACAAAAGGAGTATTCTTTTGTACCAACCTGGAGGAGGAGGTAATGCTATGCCTGGTTTTATGTCTTGTGGAGCGTGTTGCACCATATAACCATTCTAAAAACATTAACAGCTTGTTTGTTTATTAGGGAATTCTACTACATAACAAAGTAGATAGTGCTGAGTGTAAACTTGTTTACCAACTTTTAGTGGGTGTATTACATAACACATTGCCGTGTCTAAACTTACAGCAAACAAAAAATCAGGTGATTCTGTAGCTACTAACTGATGGTATAAGCTCTTTATAAATACTAGAAAACAACTTGAATGTGGCGTTACAAACTGATAACAGGTATCAATTCGTAGGTGAACACTACTTTCAACATCAACCGATTAACTGATTTTATATGTTGAGATTAGGCCGGAGAAAAAGAAGGATGAAGTTGTTACACATTTAAATTTCCCAACAAACATCTCCATGACAAAAGTGAATAACTGGTAGAGCTGTGACAAGACTCAAACCCAAGTATTTTACGAGCTTTTGATTAAAGTGATAAAGAAACAAATTCCATTACTATAAACTATACCGGAAGCTCAAGGTACCTGATATGGTTGCTGGTGTTGCATTGCCTGTGGCTGCATACTTCTGTTCATTTGATTTGGGTAAGGCCCTGTGGTGGCCCCCTCGTATGGTGGAGGGGCAATGTTGTTGTAGGTTCCTGGCTGGTTGTTCGGCATACTCATCATATTTGCCGGCTGCCTCATTTGAGAAGGAAACTGTTCCGGTGGATTACTATATGCTGTAGGTTGCTGTGTCATTGGTGCGAATTGCTGGAAAGAGATACGCAATGCAGTTTTACTTTGAGGTCTGTTCTCATTACTCTGGCCGAGTTTACAAAATTAAGATGAAACCAAAATCTACTTTTACGATCAACCATTTTGATGAGAATGATTGATACTCAACGGGCAGGTGGAACTAAGTAACGCGACTGCCAGAAACAGTTTTTGCTTAGGAGGCACAATGAAAAGTAATTAAGCCATGTGTTGTATGGGTGATACAATGTTGTGGCTTACTCCGGTGTCCTTATCACAGGCTTCAAATCACAGACTATTACACTGGCTATTCCATTCACAACCAGCAACGCTTTTTGACTAAATCAATCAAGCGAGACAATATAGAACATTCCTGATGATAAGAGCTGGTATATTTGATAGCTATAGATTTGACAAGGACATGGCTGACACAAAGAAGCCTACAGCAATACAGTGTTGAGTACATACACAGCCTATACAGATCTTCCTTTACCTCCTATACACACATTTATTTGACCTGAGATCTTATCTGCCAGGCAGAGTACTCTATCCACAATAATAATACGCTTGTTATGGCTTTCAACTGGACTCGGTGAATCAACCAGTAATTAGCACTGGATCTACTTACTGCATTGGTCGGCATGCTGTACTGTCCCTTTCTTTGCATCATCATCTGCTGAGGATTGCCGTATGGGGATGGACGTCTGTATGCCATGGGTTGCTGTGATTGCATCGGTCCACCAGCCATTGGACCATTGGGCATCTCTCTCCCGACCATCATGGGTCCCGCTGGCATTCTTACACCGGCAGCTCTGGGTCCGTAGTGCTGCATGCAGTATTGAGTGTTAGCCATCTGAAGCATCAGTTGTAATGACTTATTAGACAAGATAAGGTGATAATATCAGATATTAGGTGGTTGGCTTCACTCTCATAGGCCTAGTTCTAAGGGCCACTTCAGCGATCCACTAATAAAGTAAATGCCAGGGCTAGCCAGAACAGGTCATATCATAATCTAATTAGTTTCATAATTTCTCCTAGCCTTTGGAGGTGCTACTCTCCTGTAAGCAGGTAAACTGGCTGACACAGTGTTGATGTACCTAGTTCTTACCTGCGAAGGATGTTGGGCTGGAGCGGGTTGTCTGTGGTAGCCCGGTTGCTGTGTATCTTGGTGCACCATCATAGTGGCAGTAGCTGTTGCAGTGGCTGTTGCTGCTGCGGCAACCATGGCGGCAGCAGACAGAGCTCCTGGAGGTGGTTGATAGTCTGGGTTCCCATTAGGCGCAGATGGGTTATATGTAGGCCTGTACTGGCCAGTGACACCAAGGCTATAAAGAAGTAGCAGATCATGTGTATGCATATAATGCTGCAAGGCTTCATTGGTCTCTGTAGTCAGTTATAAAGTGATACGGGGAAGTTCAGCAGTAATAATATCTTGCCTTTTATTTAAAATCTCTCGCTAGCGCATTGCTCTCTGCCCATTTCAACAGGCAATATTTTATTAATAGTGATGTTGAAGAGACTGTTGTGTGCCACGCTAATTTCTAATTTCAAAACGATTCTTAAACATTAAGTTTTCTGTCGCTGCTTTCAGGTATAGGAAGTGAAGGAATTTTTTCGAGAGTTTTCCGCATGTAATTCAGTTTCCACTTACCAACAAATTGTAAAAATTATGTCAAGTCATTCAAATGTTTGAAAGTCATACCCTGGACCAGAAGGAAGTGAATTTTGTCTGTAAAATGCTGGTGGTTGTCCGTTTGCTTGTTGTGGGTATCCAGCAGATGGTGTCTGGGGACGAGCATGACCAGATCCTCTTGCATACATGGACATGCTATCGTAAGGAACAGATGGATGTCTTGGACCACCAGTCTGTGTTCCGGGTGTCATTCCCCATACGGTGGTGACCACTGAGAGACCATTATGTCCTTGTGGTGTAGGAGGCCCTGCTTCTACCGGCCAGTTTAACTGACTGCCTTCCCTAAACAATGGAACAGTATAAGATGGTCATTTCTCTTCCTATCTGCCATAGAAACGTCATGAGAAATGAAGCAATATGAAATTCAAATTGCCAACAACAAGGTGGTGTTTTCCCTGCACTGCTGACGTTTAAGGCAAACAACTTTGATAAATTATGTAATACAGGAGACATGGTTAGGTCCTCAATCATTTAAGGAGCCAGTCTTTGTCTCTGGTAAATTCTAGAACAATAGCACTGAGCATACAGTCCAAGGCATTGAGTACTCCTTGTGTCTTGAAACATGGACAAGTGAACAAAAGTAATACACAGTTACATCATTTGACAGATGTATAGCCTTAGCACCAACACCTGCACATCTATAGCTTATTTCAGACGTATTTACCCAGAATATTGTTTCCGCAGCACAGGCTGCTGCATGCCAAACGGGTATTCTGAATGCTCAGCTGAGCCAGAACTTGTCCCCATGGAATACTTCTGCGACTGGTTAAGCTGGTGCCGGCACAGTAATGCTTTGGCTAGTTCTTCACTCCAACACCTTAAATGTCCTAAAACACACAACGATGCAACGTTTTTTATTGAACAAAGGTCAACTCTGCTTAGAAACAGAAACAATTTGGTTACGTGTGATGTTATTCATGGTTTTGAACTGCAGAAAAAAAGGATTGAATGTGGGATTTGAACCCATGTCTTTTCAAGATCCTCCCTAAAGTTATCTAACTGAGCTACAGGGAGAAGCGAGGAAAGTGTAGATAGTAGTGTAAGATTTGACAAAGGGGTATTAAGCCGCTTGAAACAACTGTGGCACACTTACAAGCAAAGCTCATTCTTCACTATTCAACTACACCACAGTAACCAAACAACAATTAAAGTTTGAAAGCAAACACAAAGGCATATATGTAGCCTAGGCATTTAACTGCTGAGATGTTTCCTTTCAATTATAAAGTGGTTTTGTTTACACAATTCTTAACAGTATATCAATGCAGTGTATAGAAATCTGATGAGCCCCTAACAAAAGTTATTGGTATATTAAAGCCATCTCAACAGATAGCTATTGAGGTGGGCAGCTGCATCAAGCAGTTTTTGCTAGTAGGCCTATGATCGATTTGCCCTCGCTACAAAATGACTTGCCCTCACTGCAAAATGATTTGCCCTCGTTACAAAATGACTTGCCCTCACTAAAAAATGATTTGCCCTCGTTACAAAACGACTTGCCCTCACTATAAACTGTCAAAAGCTACTACTGCCCTTGCAGTTTATGATTGGTCCTGATGAAGCGGTGACAACGCTGAACCATGACTAGGCATAACAGTGTTTCTATAGAGTCTATAATATTTAAAAAGATCAAGTCATGAAGACAGTCTCCCCAGTTGACTTAATACCTGCCACTGCACTGGGTCACCGGCCCGGTCACTGACATAGAATAGGTTGACATGCAAGTACGAGGTACACAGTGTACCATAGCTATAAGGCTAACAAAGAGTGTCTAACAGGAGCAGTGAATCAAAGCCCATAGATAGTACTAGTGAATAATCACTACGCAACTGTATACCTCTATTAGTTACTATGTTTCTCCTATATATCCCTAATTGTGATGCTCAGTGTTTGAACAAAAGATTCTTAAAGCTCAGTCATTATAGCTGTACACAAATGTAATTAGGCTTTTCACAACATTGTTTAGAACTACTGAGGCGGGAGAGTGTTAGGTAAGGAATGGCAGTTACAAATTCATAAAGATCTTCCTAGTACTACATACTGAATTTGAAAACAAGATATAATTAATACTAGAGATCATATCTCCATAACGCCAAGTTTTAAAGCTCAACTGATTAGGTCACACGAGACCGAATCTCTGACGAAACTGTAAACGAAACTGTTTTCAGGCCTAGCGAATTCGTTTCTCAGCAAACCGAGCGAATATTTCAGTTTCGTCGTGATCAAGCAATGCTAGGTTTGGGACAAACTTCAGTTGCGATGCTTGCACATGATTGGACCATTAAAGCTCAACTGATTTTTAGAAAAGACAAAACTGCAGGTAACGAGTTAGAGATCATACCACAGCTGTAAGTGTTATATGCATCTCATAAATTTACTCACTACAGTCTGACGACACTGGCAATCAATGCTCTAATAGCAAGCAATTACAGCTACAAATGCTACAGGACACTTTCTATAGGCAATCAATACAAGCCATGATATCTATGAATCTGAATCTAACAATAATTATCTGGTAAGCTGTTAACATAGAGAAAAGCTTGACTGCTTGATATTCTGTTATCAGTCAGTGAAAAGCGTTCACTTAGCAAATTTGCATTACATGAAACTTCTCTGTGTGACCAGCTCCACCCCACCAATGATCTCTTCTTAAATTTGTCTACCTTTTGGGTAGCCCAATACATATACCGAAGGAAATAAATGCATTTTAAAAAGTAATTAACTCTTTGTAGAGTGACCAAGTCAACAGCCTCTAAAGTCACAACCGAGATGTCTCTGACACATGTCGAGATTAGTTAAGGTTACCTACAGGTAGAGGGTAAGGTAGAGACTAGGTAACCAAGATATTGCTATGGTTCAATGACTGAGCCAGCTTTGTCAGACCTAGGCGTATGTTGGTGTGTACATATGACAGTTTATAACATTGTAAGAACGTTTAATCTCTTCTTCTGCTGTAGATTAAGCTCGCTAATACTCGATTCGCCCACCGTAGCATTCATCGATTCCGCAAAATGACTAGACCACAACTTCCACAGTTTAGCATTTTGTTGGTTTGGTAAAGCTTCTCACCCAGCGAAACAATCGCCTTGAACCAAATAGCTTCACGGAAACAAGCGAGTCAAACAAACAAGAGGAGAACCGGCCATTAATGATGCGAACATTTCTCAATTCTCTCGAGACGTGAGCATAGCATCCAGCGACAGGGAAATGAAGAAAGCAACAACAACATGGCAAAACATGTCTGTTTTAAGAAGTATATCATACAATACGCTTCATTTAGTGTATCAAGACTAGTTGTCTAATGTGTAAACAGCATGTGGTAAAAGGACAACTCCAAAATTCGTCTATATCTCAATTTGGAGCGTTTAAGCCAAAAGCGACGGGTTTATAAGTGAATATTATATAGCTTAGGTTACTGGCAGGAAATATACTATAAAAAAGCTCTAGAAACCTATACATAAAGTCTATACTTTACTGTTTAGTCTGTTATTAGAAATTGCTAATGAAATTGCCAGCTTAGTAATATCAAATAAAGGCAGACGTGTTATATTAATAGTAATACATAAACTATAGGTGTATAGATATCCTTCCCAGCATGCATTGTCGTGGCTGGTTTAAAGCCTTACATTACACAAATTATATATTAAATAACTTTAAGTACAATAATAATTAGAATAGGATAGATTATTACCTATTTACAAATTGGTTTCCCATAACGTTAGTATTATTTCCTCTGTAATGCAGTGACAGCGAATGTTTTATGTCGCTGAATTCTTTGTACGCTGACAGTCGATAGTCAAGTGTTATGTTAGCTTAGTGTCAGCGAAGGAAAGAGACAGTATACGATATTATTGTCATTAGTAGAAACAACGAGCCTAGCCAACAGTATAAACAGATAAACTTCAATGGCAATCGCTAAATGAAGCGAATGAAGTGTGATGATAGACAGTGATAGCTCGCCTTGTACTACTCTATTCATTTACATATCAAAGAATGTTTCCAGAGGTCAAAGGTTACAAGCGTTAATAGCTCAGCCAATCAACTGGCCAAGGCGTATGTGCGTGTACAGTACGCTTCAATAACTTCGCCTTAGCTAATCTTGCAGGTGATTGACTAGGTGGTAGCTAAACAAAAGAAGTACAAACAAATATGTATACTCAGCGCTAGCTAACTGCGTCTAAATTATAACAAAGTGGTGCATTTATCAACTAGTCCATGTGGTTTAACTAAATTTAGTCTCGCTTCAATGAAAACGATGAAACCGTCTGCAGAAAGCTTGTACAGACAAACGCAACTTTACTTTTTGTCGTTATTATAGCGCAAATAAATTTTTTCTCCTCAAGCTTTAGATGAAATTAAACCCTAGAAACAGCTTGTTAAATGTTATACTAGCATTCTTCTGTATAAATATTTACATTTGCCTCTACGCATTTCAAGTGATTGTGTATTTTTACAAAGTAACTTATACGCCGAGCAAGTCAACACCTCGTCGTTTACAAATCTATGAAATTGATTTTTCCAAGCTTGGCTCATGCATTAACCTACAGATTGCTGTATATTGTGATGCAACACATTTGGTAACGACTAAATACAGCGATGACAATTGCCCGTTGCCTACTACACTCGCTACGTATTTCATTTATGAAACAAACACAGGTTGAAAGGTAACAGAGCTTGACAAAACAAACAGTAAATGTTGTGTATTGTCTTGTTGACTACGTGACCTTCTGTATAAGGCTCACCACACCACTAGCAGTCAACTCATGTTAGCATTAATGAAATCTACTAATTGAGGTCATTTCAATGAAGAGGTGTCAATCACTGTTAGTAGCGGCTTCTCTGCTCCCACCACAGCTCTACGCCTTCCTTATTGCTAAAATAGAAGACGTTATGTGCAAGCAGTCATCAGTCGGGTCAAGCTCCATTACTCCTGAATAGATATCATTGCGCGCGAGTCAGCTAGGCCTGTTCAGACATCCAACTTCTCTCTTTCTACTTCTGCTCGTCTGCTACTGTTAGCTTGACAACCTCATGCCTCATAAAATACCAGGGCCCAGGCGGAGTTAATTCTACACTCAGACAATATTGGCAGCAGTTATTAGCTTGGCATCATTAAACCAAACTTTGCATTCTTAAACAGCAATTAAAATTTTTTGGTATTCGATCAAAGATGGAGGTTTCAGCTCACGCTCGCCTCGGACACGATCACATCCGTTCATACGTCTATTTCTTTAAGTAGTTTGTAAGAATAAGCAAACAATGAAAAAAGTGCAAAAGTTTCGCAATAATACGTTTTTCTAAGACTAATGGAGCCGAGTGACCCAACCATGCACTTTTTCTCTAGTTTCCTTGGCTCTTTACCAGTTTGCTCTGGTTTCATTAACACGGATTACTGTCATTAGCTAGCATAGCTACCAGTAACATAACTAATTGCAATATAATTACTTGCCTGTACAAGATAATTAACTGTTAAACCATCACTTTGTGATTTTTTCTGCCTTACTGGCCGGTTTTAACGTTAAATACCTGCAGCATTATTTGAACAACTTTAAAAATTAATAATTATTAACTTTTTACAGCGAAGCAGCATTTAGAAAATAATAATTATTATTTATTTATTTATAAACGAAGGACCAGATATTGTCACTCGCGTTAGAAACAATGTGTTTGCTAAAATATTTTTTGGAAAGCAAAGAAAGTGTTTTAGCACGTTCATAGCTCAAGTCATGCCGTTGTATATTCTGTAACCCTTAGTTACGGCTATTTGCTCATGGCACTTCTGTTTTAACCACGACTGGAGACCCTCGATGATTTCTTTGACAAGCCATTCCTGGAATATTTTGTTCAATCATTGTATGACATTGGACCTATGTGAAGAGTTATTTTGTTTTCAGTTGTGTTTAGTTAGCGTAACGCTGTTTAATTATTATCTTCCTTCGTAAGTTTCGAAAGCGCTCAAATATTGATTCAATGACATTTTTTTGGCATGAATGATAGAATATTTTGCAACCTTATTGCGAACTATTTATTTATACAAAGAGTTGAGGCAAACGATTTATTTCAATAGTACGCGTGACAATAAACTAGACGTGGTATATTCATCACACTTCGCATCCCCGCCTCTAGCCTCAGATACTAATAAATCATTCGCTATGAAAAGACAAACTAATTATTCACCATTAGCATACACATTTATTTTTATAGCTTGAAAAAGAGCGTACTAAATAATTATTCAAATTATGTTGCGAGGTTAGAGGATAGAGATAAAGCATAGAAGTACTAGTTACACTGTCGGCTGCACGCAGTCAGCCGCAGGTAGAATTCAAATAAGCCTACAAATGTAATCAACCACCAGCCAACACCAAAGGATTAACATTCCAACAAGCAGTTATAGGTGGATGAGTCTTTGTCAGCTATAACAGTGGCAAGTCATTTCAGATTCTACTAGGGGTATACAGCAGAAGTGAGTGTGACAAACATACAATATGGAGACAACGAGTTTTCATTCCCTTGCACTAGAAACTTGTCACAGCCTAGTTTTAAATACTTTTGTATGCCATTTCCAACTACCACGTGCAAACTGCAATCTCTTGCTTTTGGGGAAACCCAGAGAATAATTTAGGTTACAAAGACCTTTTATTTTCTATCAATGAGCGTAAATAAGCAATAAAAGTGGTTTGATGTGTTTTATTTAGCTATTGTCAATGTTCATTGCACAGCCGAATGTTTTTTTTTCCATGATGGCTATCGCAACTGAGGAAGTTTTTATGTATAAAAAGGGAGAGGTAATTCTAGCCTAGGATCCTAGGGAAAGAAAAATGCTACAAAAAAATACAAGAGAGATGATTCCAGTATTTAGAACAATACAAAAACAAGACAAGAGTTATCCACCACTAACAGATGGGAAGTAAATAGATACAGTTGAGGATGAAAATGAGAGAACGTAAAAAATGGCTGTGAAAAAGACATTGCAGACAATTCTAACTTTGCACAGCAAAAAAAAAAGTAGAATAATACCGATTGAAAAAAAGTAATTCAAAAGTATCACAGACACGGAAAAATATGGAAAATACCCGCTATCTGTTGATTAAGAAGGAAATAAGGCCAACATTGCGATGATTAAGCACCAATGAATTTCTACAGGAAATGCTTATTACGCAATTACCAACATAGATAAAAACTTCAATCTCCCCTCCCTGTTTAAACTTCATAGGCAATCAGTTACTTCTCGTCTTGCACAACACCTAGTAATATACCCCATTGGTAATAGAGCTACTAACGGCTAGTTATCAATAGAGTTACTAAAGACTATTTAATGAAGGAAAATTGTTCAGAATAAACCACTGTAACACGGGAAGTGCAACAAAGTGCTTAGAATGTAAATCTGTGCATTCACTAGAGTAAGGGAGTAGACAATGTAATATCAAATATTTTGACCTTCACCTTAGATTCAAGAAGACTGAGTGAACTTTTGAAGTCTTTGCCCAGACTGATGTGAATCATTTGCCTTATCAGAATAGAATTTGGTGTATTTTAGTCAAAATCATGTTTTTAGGTACAAAAAGTCAACCGTCTTACTAAACAAAATAGTATTCGATTGATTCGTAATCTGCCGGTGAAATCTTATAAAGGCAGGTCAAAAACTGTATCACATCCACCAATCAAAGATTAGCAACCAGTATTTTAATGACTAAAGTTGTTTCAGGAAATTATTGAACCCGCGGTGAAATGGGTACAGTGGACATTTGCTCTTCCTTATTTGTGTTTGCGCTATAAGTTCCCCGGGCTAGGGTCTGTGTCAAGTAAAGGGCGTAGGACATAAAACGGCTGATAACGCTCTCTCGTTGTCAACTAGTAACCCTCCCAATATATTTATTTCTTATCAGCGAGCAAGTGCTAACCCAACAGAACCTAACGCATTATATTACACTGTAAGTTACCATGGTGAATGAATTCTACACTGACAAATCTTTTTAATCAGCTTTGCACGTACTGTACAAAATAAAAAGTGCTATTGATGTATGCTAAGCCATCGCTAAACGCTTAGATAAAATCGGTTAATTTTAAAACAAAAATCTCGGTAAGAGCGGGAAGCTTACGATGTAGAAACTTTCATTTGAGCAGAAAAAATTGATAATTTTGTTTTCTGGAATAAATTTGTTCACTTCTTTCTGACTGGACCGATTTAGAATTTACCGGATTGATCTAGAACATTTGAGTGAGCAACTCGTCACAGATATTGTGATTGGTCACGTGTGTCTAGATACGGTATTGTCAGGGTCACGTGTAACTAGCGATTCATTATTATTTACATAAGCCAGTTGTTGTATTGTACTACGCCAGTCCTATCAATTAGCCTAAATCATTCATACAGTGGCTAACGCAGTGCCTTGCATCACGAAGCTTGCTCAAACCTTTCCATGATGAATCCATTTCAATAGCCCAAGTTCTGTCACTATTTCGTTTTACCTAGTAGCCCTGTGTGAGTATTTTCCTAGGCATACAGGCAATAACACAGTACGAAAAATAAAAATGCTAAATTTTAAATTTCAATGTCGAATTGAGACCTGCTCAAAAGTGAACTGTAAAACTTGTAAAGCAAACTGTTATCAAGTTTCTAATTATTTGCTTGGAAATCCTTTAAAATGGCTTTTTGTTTTTTTATATAATTAAATATGTACATAACGAAACAACTCAATGCAAAGTACTTTTGCTCAAAATTATTTGTAACCAAGTTCATTAACTATTTTGTCCCGCAGCCAAAAGACATGGTCGCTGAAGTCAAACTGTCCCAGATACAAGTCACCTGCTGCCGGCAGCTGTTGTTGTGGAAGTGATCTCATGGCTGGCATCTTCCAATAAAGCAGCATGAGTCTGCCCTGGTCGAGGCAATAATTGTCAGTTGATGAGTAAAAAACTAGAGTTTTTTCTTAAAGTTGCATTACTTATTACATCATAAGCTGTAAAAAAGCTAGTAATAGCTATAAACAATAGAGTTAACCTTGTAAAGTTAAGATGAATGGGGAAGACAACTTCTGATTTAAATTTTAATCATTCAACACAGAAATTTCGGTTACATTAACAAATTGCATTCCTTCTTATCCATTTCCTGTTTGTAACTAATTTTGATTATTTTTCACGCATGCAAACTTTTTTCAGCCGATCAGCGTATTCAGCAAATCCTGACGAAAAAAATAGTTACAGAAAATGAAATTTAGTTTTTAGATTATTAAATTATACCTGCCGACAGTTTGTCAAATTTCTCCCCGTTGGCTGAGCAGATAGATAAAAGCCTGTAGCAGAGGTCAAGGTCAAATCCTTCCTGTTGAGCACACTGCCTAACTACCTACAAGTTGAGCAATGTATTGACATCACCAATGAAAGGTAGAAAGTCACCACTCCACTTGTTGCACAATATTCTAATCAAACCAACCAACGAATGAAGTATCAACCCGCAGTAAATAGTAAATCAATTCAGTAAATGGTCGTAATTAACCATTTAACAGTTGGTTGATCAGCTGGTGGCTTCTCAACTCTCTGCTCTTAATGGCCAACACAAGATGTAATCTGCAGACGTAGATTGCTGCCAAGGTAACAGGTATCATGCTGCTGTTAGCGCGCCCTCATAGCAGATAGTCATGTGTGAGGCATGTGCGAGATATCGCAAGCGTGTCGACTAGAGATTATATATCTATCAAATGAGCAGTCACTTGTGTTGGTGATGATTTACAATACACAATGTGTTGACAGTAGTGCAGCTTTTTGCTTCACTGATTTTTTGATCAGTAACAGGTCTATTGTCATCGCTGCCAGCTTTTGACTAACCGCTGACTTGCCTTCTTTAGTTTTCCGCTAACACACCACTACTTCCTGACAGCTAGCTGTCGAGTAATGAAAAAACAAAATCATATTTTGCCAGATATTTTCAAAAAATTGGCAAATGGCCAAGTTTGTCCTCGATATTTTATTAATACGTCAACACGAAGAGGTACTACTTCCTGGTATCTTGAACGGCAGCATTGACTTTACTTAAGCTTTGCCGCTGATGATGACTAGAGGCAAAAAAAATTTTTGACAATTGAATGACTTACACAAACAAAATGTGAGATAAAAAATCAACTTCCTGTGGTTACACAACCACACAACTACAGTGTTTATAATGTTAACTCGGTGAGCAAACCTAGTACTCTACTGCGACTAACGTAGAGATGACAATACATACTGGAGCGGATGAGTCAAACTAAATTCACACCTACGCATCAAACATTACAAATGTTTTGCAGGTAGAGTAACACCCTTTCACAGCGCCATCTATTACCCCACAAATCATGACAGATTAGTGCACAACTGAACAGTCAATCACACCAAACTGCAAAAAAAACCAATAAATTCAATAATGCGGTTTATGGAGTTACAAGCATTTGCAGTAATTTTTCCCAGAGTCGTTGGCCTTTACAACAGCTAATATAATCCCTGGACACCTACAAACTGATGTCATCGTGCCTACGTATAGCTTACCTCAAGACACTCCATTAGGTAGGGTTCAAAGGTCGGGGTGAATGCTCTGACATCAGAGCACCATTCCAGCAACTCTCGACAGGTAGCTTGCACATTCCTTCGTTCTATTATATGCTGTCAAACAAATAGTAACACCTGATAAATTAGGGTGTACTTGAGTGAGAGCATCACATTCCACAGTGACTCTAGAGTTAGGGACGGAGGTCAAAGGCTAACCGGAAAATATCCAGTGCAAAGTCCCTTTTATTTTAAAATTTTATTAACATGGCGGCCCCTGGAATTGAACCTGGGCTGCATGACCGACAGACCAACACCCTACCACTGAGCTATATCTCTCTCTTTCCAACTCAGTAACCTTTTATTGCAAGTAATCAGTTGGTCTCTAGAGACGGCAGGTGGTCACTTAACAAGAGCAACTGCAATAGGGGAGGGAATAAACTACAGTAACGACACAGAGAAATTGTTTACAAATGTTACCTAACCACAAGAAGACGTGAGGGAATTCAGTTAGGCTAGAAAGAAGTGAAGCGCAGCACAAGAATAGATTGATTGATCACTTCCCAAACAATGGCGAGGAAAGTCTAGCATTTGATTTAATGGTAGTCGACTGACAGGCGTGTCTTTGTAAACACACTATTCTCTGCACACTTTCCGCTGTCAGCCATAAATTCCAAAGTAATAAAAAAGGTTTAAGCAACTGTGTTGCGAGTAACAATTACATAGCTTACTGCATACAAGAAAACATCCACGATGAAAAATCTGACATGTTAGTAGAAAGAGATTTTGAGATTAGGAGATTAATACATCAATAATCTGAAGTAACGAGTGACACTGCCAGATAGACTCCATCACTACCACTCACTGCACCCTAAGGTCATGTGATCAAAATATTTAGGTAAAACCATAGGTCAGTAGTAACCCCCTTCCCCCACCCCCTCCCCCAGTTTCTGGTGCTACAGAGTTGTCATATCCAACAAGGACAACTCCAAATTTACTAAGAGTTTCTACTTATGGATTTAATTATTATCTCAACAAATGAGTAAAAACTCAGATACTGCAAATATTAGTAGTACTGGAACTTGTAAAAAACCATTTTCTGTGAAGGTTTTTGGTAATTTAAAAGGTCTCTATTAAATGATATTTTGAAGTTTGGTTGAACATTGAACGGACAACTCCTTACTCAATTTATGAAAGAAGAGATCAGGTTTGATAAATCACTTTGGATGGCTAGAAAACTAAGTTGAGTACACTTCAAGCAAAAAAGTTACATTGTTTGATATTTAGATGGCTTCCGTTAGCAATAAGTGTAAATTAATTTAATAGTTGGTAATTTTACAATTTTTAAAAAGTCTTTTCTACATTACATAGACAAATGCAAAATAATAAATAATTTATAGAAGTTATACTCTGGCACGTAATCAAGTCAGAATATTTAAAACTTTTTTGCGATAAAACCACGTAAATCAGCGAGCATCCTGTCACTATGAGAGTTGTCTCCCTTGACAAGAGTGATTCATATACTCATGCATGTAAACAACTAGTCAGCACAGCTGGGGATCCAATATTTTGCGTGCAGTTGTGTTTTAAATCATGTGCAGTCAGCAAAACACTTACTAAAAGCATCGCCAACTTGTAAGTTAATTGTGCGTGCTACAATTGAGTTACGTAACCCTCTCTTCACAACTCTTTCAAGATCTCAAATCATTTACTTTTCAAAAAGTCCTTGGTCAGAAACTTACACTTCTAACAATTGCCTTTGTTAAAAAATATTTATTTTGGAACAAAATTTGACAAAAATCAATGTGGACACAACTTAAATAAACGTAGACACCTCCAAGAATGAACACCGAAGTGATATTTTGACGATCGTTCGTGATAGCATGAGCATTCGTTCATGCCAACGTACAAATTATTTTCTAAATGCTAGCTTCAGAACTGTAAAAGAAATTATTTTTATCAAAGCCGACAACTTACTTTTCTTGTTATCATGGACGAATGTCGACACTTCCGTTAAAAAACGTAAAAAAATATTTTTTATAATGTTGTCGTGATTTGTCTGCATTGATTGCTGTCAACGTTTGTTTCAATCACTGAGAAGCTCTGTTTTGGTGTATCAACGCACTATTTAACTGCAGAGAATGTGATTATAAACTTGTGCATATGCTTTGCTATGGAGCACATGAATACTGGTCACTACCCGGTTTTTATAACCTGCATGTGTATTTATGTTTATTGATAGAAATATTTGTAGCGCATAAAAACTACTCCACTTTTCACCTTTCCAATGGTCATCGTCGTGCATCGTCTATTAGTGAAACAAAAAGTTTTTTCCAGTACAAAAAGAGTTCACATGACAAATGCTAAAGCTAAACAAAGCAAAAATGAACCTACCTGTTTGATGCATTGCAGCCTTTTTATCGTAGTCACAACATGTGCGTCATAAGCAGGAGTAGACAACTCTGGCCCCGCTTGGAGATAACTCGAAGACTCGTCCTTACAAACAAAAGCAAACAAACATGAATAGTTGTGAGTATGAGAAACAATGCTTTCATTTACGCCTATTCAAAATTTATTGAGATCTTTAGACAAAAAAACTATGCAAAGTATTTTTGCTCACCATGTTATCGTTGCAAAGTTCTCATTTTTGATGTAGATCCAGTAATCTGTATAGAAAGGAATAGCGTTGGCTATGAGTATTGCTTGGCAATCAATTAAAGTGAATTTCAACTACTAAATGGGATTGAAGCCACTAACCGCTTTGTGTAATGACCAAGTGGTGCTCTTGTTTTGAGAGAGGGATACACTTTGTCAGTAACACCTATCATACGGACAAATTTTATCATTATCAAACCATTACGATGACGAGTGGAGAAGATTAAGTAAGACACAAAACAATTGATCAATAAAACTATTCCGACACTGATCTCTTCAACAATCCTTATCAAAGTTATAAAACCAGCCCAACAAACGATAACAAAGCTACATCCATTGGCTTGACTTATTACAAGATTTTTGCTGTTGCAGTTGCTAGAATGTAAACAGGAGTAATATTACAAAATTGATACATACCTTGCGTGTGCGTATAGTATGAACTTCTCGAATCAACACTTCATTTGTCTCGCAATATTTGTCCTGTTGCCTTCTTTTCAGCTCTGATTGACGACTAGTCGCATGAAATGCAAGCCTCTATTCATACACCAACACTGTCAAAGCGTGTACAGTAGAAAGCATTCATTACAATATTGATTCTTTTCATTAAAGCATGTCTATCTAATCAAACATTAATTCACTGGCTTTTTCTATCAGCGACTTTGCAGTGTCTGAGGCTAACAGCTAGCTTACAGTCAATTCCTTTGCCCTCTCAATACAAACAACGACATCGTTTGCTATCACATCAACGCAAGTATCAATTACCGCAAAACATATAATTATAAAATTAATAGTGTGTTTTATTTTTGTTTTAGTTGGACACTTTTATTCCGATATAGTAGGACAACAAAAACACAAGAATGTCACAAAATAAATTTTTTAAATTCACAAATCAGAAATAGATTTTTCAATTGAAAAAGTGAAAGGTGGTTTTGTGGAGTTATAAAAATGAAATGAGAAATTGTCTGCTCTTTGATTCACAATTTATTCTGTTAGCTGGTACACTGTTAAGCTTCTCAAGCTACAGTGGTAAGTAATCAGGGTATAAAATTGTGTAACCTTCAATTTGAAGCGAAATTTCGCAACGCCGACCATCATGTTTAAAATCATATGATCTGTGCATTGTAAACACAATTATAGGCAAGTTCTGCAAAAAGATGATTAAAATTGCTTTAATTTTTTCAAACTAAAAAACGAAATTTCCAAGGTTATACGCAAATAGTTTAAATTCTTAATTAAGGAAAAACTTGTTAATAATTAATCGCTTAAAGTTCATATATTTTTTTTGAAATCACAATAAATTTAACTGAAATGTTAACAAAAAATTCAAAAATATTGGTCAATTTACAATCAATTTTAGCTAATAAAAATTTTATTACATATAATTCATTAGTATTTTTCTGTATTATAATTGCCACCACATACTTCTGAGAACAATAGAAAAATCAAAGCTAGCCGAGTTTTCAAGTATTATGCATACGGAACAACAAACACATCTGAGCACAGGCTATCCTGCTTTTATCTTGTAAAAGCAGAGACAGAAATGGAGGATATTATAGAATGATGTGATTGCAATAAAAATTTGCAGGGACACTAATGTTTAATTGGAATCGATGGGCCACTACAATATGGTGCCTATTGCACGCTGCCAGAGCATATATGCTGCCGAGTAAAAAGTCAATACTCAAGTAGGCAGCGAGCTGTGCTCTGGGGACAAATTACAACACTCGATTGTTATTGCTGCCGCAATGTAACCGGTTCATCACAAGGTGGTGCTATTAGATACAGCAGATATTTGTACACACAGATATATTGTGTGAATGAAAGTAACAATCAATATGTGGTGCTATGCTGTCACTAAACATGAACAATAAACGCTAAGTTCTCGGTTAAACAATATAAAGCAATTTATGTTAGCGATAAAATTTTTTTCTTGTTTTGAAGTAGCCAAAAATAATCATATAACATAAAACCATTAAAAAAATACTTCTTGAAAGATATTATTATATAAAAGAAGAAAAGCTACTTTTTAATATAATTAGAGCATCCTCAATAAAACTGAAAAATAAAAAAGGAATTGAAGTTTTTAAACTGGTATAATTAGGTATCATGTTTATATGTACAGCTTTTGACAATAAAAACTAATAATCTTTTTTTCTAAAAAAATGTATTTATTTTAGATTCTGTTATAAAGTTTTAGCCACTAGCATTCCCCAAAAATAAATTGGCTTTAATTTTTTTTAAAAAGTTTTCAATTGATTCTCAGGCTGACAATACACATAGACGTACACGCAAAATACACACAGACGTACACACAAAATACACATAGACGTACACACACATACACATATAGACACACGGTGGAATATAATATATTTAGACAATCAGCTTGTAAACTAAAACTACAGAAGAAACATGCAGTTTAAAGCGTAAGTTTGCAATCAATTTCTCATCTTTTAAAAGACTAATTATGACATATAATCTAGTCAGCAGGTCGCTGACCCTCTGAAATAGTATAAATAGACTGCAGCTATTACTTAATGAAACATACAATGTAACAAGCCGGGCTTCTGTGAGCAATCAAATCTACTACTCAACAATCACCGAGTCAATACCTTACTTCTAATGCACTATTACATTACATGCAAATAGTTGGAGTGTATTGGAGTTGTCTAACCATAAAAATTAAACCGAAATAATAGTAATTTTTCTCAATGTTGCAGAGATTATTCTTCACAAACTGTCCGTATTGAAGAATAAAATTTACATCAGACAATATTTTATACATTATCATAATTTTTTGAGTAACTACCCTTCGGAGTTAAGCATAGGTAACATAAAATGCCATCAAGACTAAGTCAGTAGCTATTAAAAGCTCACCATTGGCAACATATAAAATCCATTCACTGAACCACAGTGCCATTCAGCTGCCATGAAATCGGAATCTTTCTCGAAATGTGCTCGATATCTCACATAACATAATACATTATTCTCAACTAACAATTGGTTTCGGCGTCGGCAAAACTCGAATATCCATTTCCTTCAACTGGCGAGGATAACTTCTGAAATATACAATACCGCTAGTCTCTCCTTATAACTGACCGGATACAAAACTCACTGTCAGTGAAAATAACAAAACCTTTCATAACCAAAAACAAAATAGATTTGTGGATAGTATGAAGAGAAGACAACTCCAACAAAACAGAAGTTCATATAATTTTATTGCTAATATATAATTGTACTTTGGTAATTATAATATATTAATCTATTTGATATAAAAGACGAATATTTGAGGCTATTGAGCTCTACCAATAAAAAGATAACAAATACCGAAACCTGAATAATTCACCAACATGGCAGCGGGAAACCTGCTTTGACAGCAAATAGAAAGAAATGATTCACGCTGCATACAGCATGAGGCGAGTGTTAATGAATGTGGTTTATGAATTATATCCAACAGTGCGCTCCAATGTGAGATCACATTGTTTGCGTACATCTAGAATGACGACGAGAGATAACCCTATAAAATGGTATGTTCCGCTGTTACATTTGGCACCTTGGCAAGTGTAAAGCACCAGCAATGCTAAGGCTTAATTGTTGTTGTAGATGAAACGGATTGTGAACGGCTCGATGAGCCCTTCCCAGGATTCAACACTCCGACTGATCCAAGAATGACAAGAGTGATGACCACAAGTACAACGATCACGACAACAGCGATGATTATTTTCATTTTCATGTTTTGCCACCAGTATTTCCTCGCCACAGCTCGTGTAGTGCGTCGGAATGTGTTGGTCTGAAATAACAATAAATTCTTGTCAATAACTAGAAAAAAATTATTACAACGAAATGAAAACAAAATATTTATTTCATGCTGACGTAAAAAGACATAAATAAAATTGTCCATCTAAGAAACTGAAGATAAATAGTAAATTGAACGTACGCTAGCTTCCAGGTCTGTGGTTTTATCTATCAAGTCATCCAGTTTCTCTCCACGCAGCAATACCTTATCGATGTTCTCTGTCATAACGCCCTTGACCTCATTCACTTGCGCCTGCAGCTGTGATATATTGTCTCCATCTTCTTTGGAAAAACGGTTCTGAAATAAACATTAAACAAATTGAAATTTTTTGGTTAACCAATTCAATATTGAAATGTAACAAGTTGTTGCAATCTAAAAGGATCTTACCATTTGCGTAGCTAGAACATTTGAAAAGTCTTGCTGTAGTTCCATATAACTGGCACTGCCAGATCGGACTATGAGAGAACCTCCCGTAAATCGTTTAAGAATCTGTGGTACAAAGGCAAACACGAGGAGTAATATGTGAACAGCTTATATGATAATATTCAATCCAACAGTAGTTGGTGTGATTGCAACAAATACCTCGTCGAGAAAGGCGAAAGCTCTGGCTTTTCTATAACCAGTAGAGGTTGCGCACAGATACACAATGCCTCCTTGCACCACCACATGAAACATGTATCTGCAATGGCAAATCAAACAGCTTGCGTTGTCTTTACGAAAATAGTTAAAAACCACAGATTCCATAGACATGAAAAACCTACCAATCATGAGGTTAATATACAAAGAAAGGGAGAGGCTAAACACTTACTGTTCAGAGCCACTATACGACGTTCGAGAGTTCGATGATGTGCGGATATTTTGTAGCATGGATTCAGCAACAGCATCGAAGTTATGACCAGGTTCCTTTTGCCTTGAGCAGAGGATTGTGGGTCCACGCGATACACAACAGTACAGAACTCCCGCCATTTTGTCTTTCTTTTTTGTAGAAACTACAGCTCACTCATACCAACCTAAATAATGCAAACTTGATCAGAAAAGTTTTGGTATAGCATGAAAACGTTTCAAAATGATAGCTCAATTCCGCTGTTACAAAATGAGTTGTGTTACAACTGATACCGGGTTCAATAAAGACCGTTGGGACCAGTAACTATCGGGGTACAATTTTTTTAATAAGATGACTTCTTGATTCTGACAATACACGGTACATGTATTAATACTTTATGTTGCTGTTGTTACTGTTGCTTATCACCTCATTTGAGGCTGCATTTCTCAACAACTTTAAATATACATAGGGAAGCCCCATTTTATGGAATGTTGTGGGCCACAGGTTTGTAAAGAATTATTTGCCTGCCTTCTGATATCACAGAGTTTTGGTATCAACATTTCAGTGCAGAGTGGGAAAGTTATGGACAGGTGCTAAAGTAATAACTGCAAACTAAAATGCCAAAAGAAATCAAAAACTGAACCAAAGGAAGTAAAGTCAGACATTGATTTCAATATTTCATCAGCCGGACTGAACACTTATCTTTATAGACACGTGACTGATAGATCATTGATACATATAAATGCATATAATGGAGCCAAAAGCAATTGATCATGCATGATGATTGACGCGAGAAGACACCGTGTGTTTTTCAAAGTGTTCCTATAAAAATGACTACAGCATTTCACAAAAAACTCTTATCAGCTTGTGTTGAGCATGTGATCTTTCTTCTAAAGAATGCAAGCCAAAAGCTCCTTTAACCTTAAACCTCCGCCACACAAACTTTAACCTCTGCCCCACAAACGCCTCCTTTGACGTTCGCCACACAAACAGCTCCCTTAACCTCTGTCACACAAACGCCTCCTTTGACGTCAGCCACACAAACAACTCCCTTAACCTCCGCCCCACAAACGCCTCCTTTGACGTCCGCCACACAAACAGCTCCCTTAACCTCCGTCACACAAACATCTCCCTCAACCTCCGCCCCACAAACGCCTCCTTTGATGCCCGTCACACAAACAGCTCCCTTAACCTCCGCCACACAAACAGCTCCCTTAACCTCCGCCACACAAACGGCTACTTATAGTCCACGGACAACACAGATCACCTGCATCTGTACTCATTCTTTTTGTCCCACAAGTTTAACAGGATGGATCCGGGGTACCAGTGTACCAGAGTTCAGAGGCACAATTCAAAGCTGGTATCAAAACGAGGTACCGAGTCTTACCAAACAAAAGATAGCGTATATAGTAGTCATTGTTGGCTCTTCTCTGAATCTGCTTTTGTGAGTGCTATGGTGTGTTCTACATCTCCAACAACTCTGTCATTCAATCCAGAAGGGGTAGAATGTTGATTTGTATTGCTACCTGAAGGATTTTTGTTACCAAATATAGGCAGTGGTCATTCTTAATTTTTTCTTCCATAAATACGATTTGAAGTAACTCCATGCATACAAAATGATAGTACGGTCAATCTGGCTTGCGAGTTGTTTTTTTGATGCACAGTGAGTCATAATGCATAAATAAATAATGATAATAATGACAAACATCAAAAGTTGTTATGTCAAAAATGTCTTGAAAAACATTGTGAATCACTTACCTTGTGCCAATTTTCTAAGAGAGGACACTTTCAGCTCACTTTTGGTACAAAACAATATGCACTCTGGTTTATTTTTGTTAGTAATTTTTGATAAAGTTTTGAGTTTTATGCGTAATTTTTTGCTGAAGGCGAATAACTCCTACCGGATAAAATTGTCGCCTAAAATATTTGGCTGCTACCGGCCTAACTGGAGTTTTTGTGACACTGGCTGGCTCAAGTCAATGCCACAAATCTTAATTAGTATTGGAAGTGTTCACGGGCACTCGTATAAATCTATTGCAATGAAAACAAGAAAAATTTGAGTAGCTTTGGTGCTGTAATAAGCTGGCCAATGAAAAGCTAGTGCCATACTTTCGTAATTACAACGGATTTATGCAAGTGCCTGTGAACATTGCCAATACCGTTTAAGATTGTGGCATTGACTTGCAACCAGCCAGTGTCGGGAAAACTGCCGTTAAACCAATAGCAGCTGAATATTCTTGGCAACCGTTATGTCCAGTAGGGGCCTTTCGCCTTCAGCAAACAATTAGGCATAAAATTCAAAACTTTATCAAAAATTACCGACAAAAATAAACCAGAGTGCAAATTGTTATTCACCAAAAGTGGGCTGAAAGTGTCCTCTCTTAGAAAATTGGCACAAGGTAAGTGATTCATTCACATGTTTTTTGAGAGATTTTTGACATTTATTGAGAGAGCGGTGTAATAAATGCGGATGAAGTGTCCAACCTTTCAGTATTATGTATATATTCAGTATTACATACCTATTATATATATATTATCGTAAAAACTTTTTTTTAATTATTTTTATTACAACTCCAGTTTGTTACCAATCATCATACAACATGGTTTACTGTGTTAATTAATTCATCAATTAATAACAATAATTTATTGATACATTATTATTAGATTATTATTTCTTATTATCAAACCTCCTATAATAATAAATATAAATTATTATAATAATAATAATTTAATAGCACTAAACTAATAATTTAATATTTATTATTTCACTTATATATAATAATAACATTATTATTATTAATTAATTATGGTTGCTATTATTTATTAATAAATATAACATAATAATACTGATAATAAGTAGTATTATTTGACTCCCAACAACAAACAACAAGAACAACAACATCATCATCATAAGATAATCGTCATCGATCATCATCATCATGATCATGTGCAACAACAACTTCAACAACGTGAAAAACTGCCCTTTCCATCCAACGTATTAATTGGTAATAGGCGTTATTGACGACAAATAGCAAAAAGCCTTTGGTATCCTCACTTGGCCTAACTTTCTGTATATTTTTAGTATAAAGCTGTTACTTTTACTGTTTTGTTGTTTGTTATGGAAACTTTTGCTGTCATCAACAAGGGCGTCTTGGTGGTTGACTTCCGTTTTGAAAAGCGGAAATCGGCTACTTATTATGAATAGATGTAAGCATTTACCTCTATGCTTATATATTAATATAAATAAATTGGACTTATATTTCAATGTGTATAGAGTGTAATAATTGCCATAGACTCGTTTTACAAGCGATTGTTTGATAAATTATTGTAGATTCACGTTTGACATGTATTGACTTGACCTGAGACCAAAACTCAACTAACTTCAACCATCAACAACATTAACATATATACACACAATGATAATAGAGGATTAGATGATAGCAATAAAAGCACACACTTAAACATTTATAATTGCAGTTTATCCTGACAAGCAATTCTACATCCTCATGGAAATATCCATACAAGCCACATTCCCCCTTGATCTTCAAGATCAAATCAATCAATATTAAAGTCTGCTAGCCATTGGGGAGGGCGTCTATTACGAATTGGTCTATTACGGACGGCTATTTCTACGTCTCCACATCCATCATTTATTACCGCCTCTTCTGCATCTTCCTGAACTACAACATCATCATTTCCTGTGTCCTCACCATTGCTGCCAAGGTCTACCTCGATGTCACTCAAGCTAACATTCTCACCTCGCCGCCAGGCTAACCTAATGTCACTGATGTGCCTGTTTGTACCATCCACTTCAACTGTTGTGTTGGAGATAAGCTTTGTTACGCAGCCTATCTTCCATACTGATGTACATCGATTGTTTACTGGTTTGATATACACATGGTCACCAACATGGTAGGGATTGCAACCAGTTTCCCGGCTTTTAGTATTCATTGACGATATATCTGGCATTCTGGTGTCATATGAGTAGATATGTTTCGCTGGTATTGTTCCCTCATCAGTTGGTGTGTTGTTGTAAATAAATACCATCTCTGCAATACTTCTGCCACTGCGTGTGGCCATCCGTTTGATGGTACGGTGGTTCCGTTCAACGATGCCATTTCCAGTCGCTCTATAAGCACAGCTAAATATTTGCGTTACACTCCACTTATCCATAGCACTTTTCATGTTTCCACTCTTAAAGCATGGACCATTGTCAGATAGCAGCTCTGTTACAGGGCCACGTTCACTGAAAAGTCTCTCCAACTGTGCTATAACAGCATCAGATGTTTCATTCCTTAGCTTCATCCATACAGCAAATCTACTTGGGCCACAATCAACAGCAGTCAAATACGGTAAGCCACAATAGTGTGTGATATCAACAGCTAGTCTACTCCAAGAATCCTCTACATCTAATGCTCCTTTCTCCCACCTCACTGGTGCTGGATCTACACGACGGCATACATGACAATCTTTAACAATCTGTTCAATGGTACTTTTATCTACTGAATTACCAAACTTACGTTTAGCTAAATACAATGTTCTATTGACTCCAAGATGATGTGCATCATGTAGTGTACGTGCTAACTCGTAGAACTTAGCTGGATGTGTCACCACTGCTGCAACAGGCTGCTGTGCTAACCATCTTTTATCTACCCTGGTAAGTGAATCAGCAATGTTCTTCTCCGATCTCACTAGTGCAATGTCCAGTTTCAGTCCATATTGGTTGGTAAGTTCAGCAATAATCCCCAAACGTCTCCTCACTATCATCTCACATAATCCTGTCACTTTAGGTCGATGGCTATCTAGCACAACAGAATTTACCCAGCCATGCACAGTTGCTGAGTCGGTGATGACTCTCAAATCCTTTAAGTTCCATTTTAAAGCCAAGTTGATTCCTTTTACTACAGCTTCCAGCTCAGCAACATTAATATGGGCTCCGTCATTAGCTTTTCTTAACCAACTGGCATCTTCTACAACATGTCCACCTATTTCCAAACATACCCCTATTCCAATACTGCTAGCATCACACCAAATTGTTCCCTTGCCATCTGTAGTAACACTCCACTTGCCTGCTACTGGATCATTGCCAGCTATTCTAATTAAAGTCTCATTTAGCATACTCCATACACGAGAAGACACTCTAGAATCCCAGTCAATGTCATTAGTGCATCTCTTTATGAAGCTGACAGCAATCCTCAGCCAGTTAGCCACTGGGTAGTGACCTATTAATTTGCCACATACAGAGAACAACTCACGCTTAGTCATAGTGCTGTCTGCAGTTGGTACTATTCCATCTCTACTCCAATTTGTTTGTCCCGCACTGTCACTTATTACTCTCAGCCCTAATACTCTTGCATTCACTAGTGATATGGGCTCCTTAGTGACTAGACCAAAGCTTGCTAAATGCTCTTGAACAGTTCTAACAGAAACAATTTGCTCATTAACAAATATGTCATCAATGTAATGGTCAGTGCCGACATCTATTCTGTTGTTCAATGACAAAACCTTCAATAATATCCTAGACATCACCTTGGGTGCAACATTTAACCCAAAACCCATGCGAGTCATTACATAAAGTTTACCTTCATACCTTACAGCCTGAAATCTTTGTAAATGTTTGTCTATATACACTTGCAAGTATGCCTTCTTCAAGTCCAATATGCTGGCATTTTTACCTTGTAAACGCCATCTCCTCAATTTGTCCTGGCATATGGCAGTGTCTGCTCCTGGATTACTGTTGATGTAACTGTTTAGCTCCTTGCTATAATCCATTACCGGACGAACTTTCTTGGGTTTGTTAGGTTGAGCAGCAGCCATGAGTGGAATAATGCCATCGACCTTTCCATGGATCT
The DNA here is from genome assembly GCA_945261195.1 of Cryptosula pallasiana. Lineage (NCBI taxonomy): Eukaryota > Metazoa > Bryozoa > Gymnolaemata > Cheilostomatida > Cryptosulidae > Cryptosula > Cryptosula pallasiana. The sequence continues at coordinate 6,026,284 of OX183139.1, forward strand.
GTTCATCATACAGCTGTAGCCAATCATTTTTAATCCACTGTTGAACTTCAGCGTCATATTCACTGCGCCTATCAGGATGTACAGTGTACTCATGGCATGTGTTACGTAACACCGGTTCAGCCTCTTTCCACTTCCATTTTACTGTCCATATCTTTCCATCAAATATTGCAGTAAAATCACTGTCATCAATCGTTAACTGCTTGACCATAGCTCCATCTTGTGACGACGGTTTACCAATTGCTACTGCAGTGACTGTCTCCTGTTGATCCCATTTAAATAGTGCTTGACTGTTGCTAGTGATGTGTACACCACCCAGCTTTGCAATGGCATCCATTCCCAGGATCATTGAACACCCACACACTAATGCTGGTGCTACCAAACAGTTCAATGTTACAGTCTGTGCACCATGTATATTTACTCTTACATTCCCTATACTTGAACATTGCGTTGTTAACTCGTTGAGCATGGCTACTGTTTGCAAAGGTCCTTTCGGTCTCATTCCTCCTTCATTTGCCAAATGCTCTGTTATTACAGATTGTTCACAGCCACTGTCGACCAGAGCCTTCACTCGTAGTCCAAATACTTGAACATATCGAAAAGGTAGCACCGATGTACTTACATTATTGGGAGAGTAACCGGTGCAGATGCTCCCCCACCTGCGTTTCCCGCCTGTGTACACTCTCGTTGAACATGTCCTCTCTGGTGACAGCGCCAGCATTCGATGTCTTGTCTTCTATAGCCCGCTCTACCATATCTAGTATGTCTATAGTTGCTCCTTGTTGATGCACAGTCTTTGGCTTTTCTACCATGGTCAGTCAATCTCTGTCCAGCAGCGCATGCAGTCAAGGGCTTACTTTTGGCTGTAGATAATATCATTCGTGCCCTGGTAACGATGTCTGCAAGAGAAAGTGTCTCTACTGCCACAATAGATTTGAGTTGAGTGGACACTTCCACAGGCAATCCTGCAACAAACGCACACTTTAATAACGGTTCAGGGTCTGATTGTCCCATCAATGATGTTAGTCGTCGCAAATCTGCAAGGTACACATCAACAACTTCTCCTTCTGATAATACACGAGAACAGAGCTGCTCATATGCAGCAAAACTGTCTATTCCAAAGGCTGTTTGCAACTCAGTCTTAAGTTGTGCAAAATCCTTCTTCACATCATCCGAGAGTTGCTTGTAGACAGCAAACGCAGAACCACCAAGGAACAGTGGCAAGAACGATGATAAATCCTCTACTTTCTGTAGCTTTGCAACTAACTCTAGTTTGTCACACCAGTCACTGAAGTCACCACTTCTAGTATTGTCCTCATAGCACTTCACAAGATCAGATATCTTTACAGACATAGTAAAGCCGAAATAGCTTGTAGATTCACGTTTGACATGTATTGACTTGACCTGAGACCAAAACTCAACTAACTTCAACCATCAACAACATTAACATATATACACACAATGATAATAGAGGATTAGATGATAGCAATAAAAGCACACACTTAAACATTTATAATTGCAGTTTATCCTGACAAGCAATTCTACATCCTCATGGAAATATCCATACAAGCCACAATTATGAGCTTTCAAAGTATTGACAAAGAGAATAGTTGGGAAGAGCATGCAGCGCGGCGATTTCTGTATCAAAGGGAAATTGTCTGCTCCTGTTTTTGGTTAGTAGTTAGGATCTTTTGCTGTATTTCGTTCTTATTATAAATCATAGACCTATAACCTTATTTAGGTCTATGTTATAAATGTACTATTATTCTTCCCAACTATTCTCTTTGGTATTGAGGCCTACACCTCTACCTACGTTTCAAACGCCAGCAAAAACCGTTGTATCAGTGGTAAAACTAGCGAGTCGGCTGTGATTAGTTTATATCAAATTATCTGTACTTTGAACCGTATTATTTATTAATTATTAGCGGTACAGATGTGATTTATTTTTTTCACACTCACACACATCGATCATTTTATGTTTTAAACCATCAAAAATTTTACAGTTGAAATGTTTTTGCTTTATATGTTTTTCATCACCAAAGCAATGAAACGGCAAATACTTTTAACAATTTTTTGTGAACCACGAACTACTACTTAGTACTTACTTACTAATAATAATAATAAAATTAAATAATAACCAAAACCAACGAACGTAGTATGGACAACAGAAGAAGAAGAACAAAAAAAGAGAAAGAAGTTGATGAAGATGGTAAAGTGATGAAGAAGAAACATTTAGGAGCAGAAATGATGAAGATGATGGAAAAAGGAAGATAGTGAAAAAATGAAGATGATGAAAAGATGATTATTAATTAATTATTATTATATATATATATATATAAATAATATATAATATATATATTATCATTATTATTATAATATTAAATATAATTATAAAAAAAATGATTATTTATTATTATTCTGAATAAATTATGAATACCTTTGAAGGCTTCGAACACTTAATAACTCTAAATGTATAGAGGAGTCCCTCATTTGGCTAACAGTCACAGTGTGCAATTTGTTTTGGCTACAGGGTTTACATCAATTCGCTGTTAATTGGTCGATAATAATGGTGTTACAGTAGTCCTCCTTTTCGGGGAGTTGGACTACAGTATCTTGCTTTCAGATAAATGTTGTGTTCTGTTGGTTAATATGTGTTCACTTTCGTGTCTCCAGTGGTTTGCGGTAGAAAGCTACCATGGTAGACTTGTGAGTTTGCGTAGACAGACGTCAGTTCACCATGGGTAGCAGATCCAGTGGTCATTGTCACATTTTGGCGATCTTTGGCTATTTCATCATATGCCATTGAGAGTGATGAGTGTCGTTCTTTGTCCTGCAGAATTTTCATCAGGGGAGCAGGTCTGTGATTTTTGCGTCTCTGTTTAAAAGGTAGAAGACTGAGTTGAGAGCACCCCTCAGTTACCCTCTCAATCTGGATATGAATATGACAACCCTGTGCTGTATCATCTCCAGAGAGTCACTGTCTTTGGTCAGGGATGGGTCCCACACTGTGTCCGCATATTCCAGTATTGGGCGACGCAGGCTAGTGTAGGCTAGTAACCGACCTTCTTTGAGGGCTTCATGCAGTATGTGCTTGATAGCTCCCAGAGTTTTGGAGGCTTTTTTCTCTTGAGCGTCATATGTTGGTCAAACTTGAGGTTTGATTGCATCACCACTCCTAGATATGTTGTTGTGTCAGTCCATTCCATCATAGTTTCTCCAGGCTTGTGTGATGGTCTTATATTCTGAAGGCTATGACTTTACATTTCTTCTCATTGAATGGCATCTTCCAATCTACAGACCATTTGTGTATTGCATCTATGTTGCTCTGAAATCTTATAGCGTCCTCTTTTGTGTCAACAGGCTGATACAAGAGTATATGGTCAGCATATAGACTTACACTGCAGTCTACTTTTAGTGAGAGGTCGTTTATGTAGATCAGGAACAGTGTGGGACCTAGTACTGAGCCCTGTCGAACCCCTGAGGTCAACTCAAGTTTGGAGGAAGACTTTCCCTTGATCACTACTCTTTGTCTTTTGTGTGCCAAGAGATCCTTGATCCAGTTAATCAGTTGCGGGTGCATATCACGCATAACTATCAGCTTTTGCATTAGCAGAGCATGAGGCACCTTGTCGAGGGCTTTCTTGAAATCCAGTACCACAGCATGGGTTGTCTTTGTTGCCTCTGCAGTCTTTGCCAGCTCGTGAAATGTGGCGCAGAGTTGAGTTTCACAGGACATTCCTCTTCTAAATCCGTGTTGTTTATTGTGGAGGAAGTCATTCAGCTTTTGGTTCATGTAATGAAGTACAATGTGCTCGATAATTTTACATGGATGCTGGTAATGGATATGGGGCGGTATTTATTGGCTGCCTCCTTATCTCCACCTTTGTGCACTGGTGTGACATATGCCAGCTTCCACTGAGTGGGTGGTTTTCTGGAGTCCAATGAAGCTTAAAATATGTGCTTTAGGCATTGGACCGACATCTGGACATCAATCATCAGGTCTGGTTTGCGGATTCCATCGGGTCCTGGGGGCTTTCCAATAGGTAGACTTTTTATTAAGTTGATAAGTCCTTCAGTATTCACCTCTATTCGATCTGTATCAGTTGTGTCTAGATTATGAGCCCCTGTGATCTGTTCATCTTCGCAGAATTGATCTTGAAAATATTTGTTGAGAATCTCAGCGCATTGTGACACTTTTTCAATAATTTCGCCTTGTGGGTTGATTAGTCTTATGTGCGAATCATCATTTGACTTGTTTCGCTTGAGGTGTTTGTAAAAAGTTTTTGAGTTGCCCCTTTGCAGTGGTTTGCATATTTTCTCCATCAAGTGGTTCCTCTTTTTCCGCTGTCATTCAATTTTACAGTTTCGTCTCTCTGTATGGTATTTCTGCAAGAAAAACTTGTTCCCAGTGTGTTTGTATTTTTTCCATGTCCTTCTGTGTTTATGTATCAGTTTGTGTGCCTTTTTGTCCATCCATTCAGGCCACTTGTCGTTCTTCGGCTGTAAAAATTTTGTAGGTATATGGTCTTGTTGGGCTTTCGCTATACTTTCGATATAATGATTCCACTTGATATCTGGATCTTGCATTTCAGCTAGTCGATCAACTATGTCATGCATTGCTTTACGATAACAATATATAATAATAATTGATAAATAATAATAACTAATAATGATGATGGTAATGGTGATGCAATTTCATTATTTATTATTATTATTATTATAATAACTATTATTATTCAATATTACTGTAATTATTATTATTATAATAATTTATGATTATTACTGTAATGTAACTGTTAATTGTTAGTAGTAGATACTCATATCATCATAAGAGTTATTTTACCCGTTAATCCTATAATATTAAAAATTAGTAACAAATGATAACAACAGCAACTCTTCTATTTGATATTTACCATTACTGTAATCAGTTGAATGTGGACAGTAGCTACTAACTAAACTGATAGCCCATTTAAGAACCAGATCCTAGTTTTTCTTTCAAGTATTTTGTAAAAAATCCCATGCCCCAGACAAGTATACACTGAATGCACACCTGTAATTTCTAGTAGTTAACTGACTGATTAAAATAAAGATCTAGAAGTCAACATCGTTCTCAATCATAATAATCATCAATTTTTTGAGGTTTGCGCATAGACTGGTATACAATAATAAAGCCTCATAGCAATAAAAATAGCTAAAAAAGTCCTCAACGATGCTCTTATTAAAGTGAGATTCATTGCATACCAATCGTTTTGCCTACCAACTTCGAATTTGAAATATTATGCCATGTATGTAAGTCTGGCACCCTCAATGGTTAAAAATTTGCGCAAATAAAATGAGTATGGGACAGGTGCCTGTTTATCTGTGGACTAGTGTGACAGAGGTAAAAGTTGTTCGTGGTTTGCCAGCCTGGAAAGGAAACTAAAATGTGCTCCATCTTTCACAATATTTTTGGTGTAAAAAAGTGCTTTGTAAAACACATAGACAGGTTTCAAATCTTTCTAGAGCAGTGACAAAAATTATCTTGAGGGTAAGTTTTAAGTATCCAGAATATTTTTTTATGATTATGTGCCTGAAAAGACAAGTGCTTTGTCTGACTATGACGATTGAAAGTTTTAGTTTTAGCGTCTCTTTTCTTTCTCCTACGAAGGGTCTATGAAATTTAACACACTTGTAAAATTAGTTTTTGAATTTTGTTGATCATTGTTATTCGTTTTTATTTCTTACTGCTTTCTTCAATCTTTTCATTTCTTCAATTATGTCAATTGTGATAAATAACAAAAGATGGAGCCTCCAGCAATTTTTAGTGTACTTATGATTGGGGGTTTTTTAGTACTGTGATTGTCGAAGCTGTCATTTTTTGGCCTAGCTTAAATGGTGTATGGATTCTTTGATTTTGGGTTTTTCCAAAAGGCTCCACTTCGATCCCAAGTGGGTGCAGTTGAGTGTTTACACTTTTATGGTGTTGAGTTCTGCTAAACACCAAATGTTCAAGTTCTTTATTACTCCTAACAAATAATCAAATACGATTTAGATAAAGTGGTCAATCTTCTTTGTTGCTGAAAAAAGTTAAATCCTTGTCTCCTTTTATCCAAAGCCAGTCCGAGTTATAAGGGCTGATTATGTGAAGATAGTAGCCAATAAGCAACAGTAGAAACAGATATGGTTATCATTACACTCTCTGTCATCCTAATAATAACAAACCATGTTTATCATTGCCTACCCATTGGTTCAAAAACTTACTTGTTATAGTTAATAAAAAGAGATTTTGGAGCTGTTGTGTTGGCTAGATGGCAGAGTTCAAGAATCCATAGAAGTTATAGCCTCATTTAAATGCAATGTAAGTACTTGCTGGATCTGTTTGTGGTTATGTAGAGAGCTTCATTGGTTTATCTTAAAAACTAGTTCAAATAATCAGACCAACTTTGATGTTGGCAAGATTTAATTTGTCTTTTAGGGAGTCAATGATTGGCAGTGCTTTACGCCATAGACGCGCAAGACAAATAGTTTCAGGTGCTGGTGTGCTAGTGCTGTTATGGGGAGCTAAAAAAGGCCTAGCAATATTGCATCGTAGGAGAACGGTCAAGTCTGATAATCCCGCGGTGAAAGTAGAAACCAACTCTGACCATGGAGAGCCTGAGTCTAATAAAGAAATTGGTCCAAAGCATCCAGCGGTTAACAAACGGTTTATGAAAGAATTACTAGAGTTACTAAAGATTCTCATTCCTGGATTTTGGTCTAAAGAGAATGCCATACTTACAGCTCACACCTGCTCACTTGTCATTCGAACCTTCCTGTCCATCTATGTCGCTAAGCTTGATGGAAAAATTGTAAAAACGATTGTACAAAAAGATGCTCGCAGGTTTATGTGGATGTTGTCGGCATGGGTCGGAATAGCCATTCCTGCGACTTTTGTAAACAGTTTGATACGTTATTTAGAAAATAAGTTGGGGCTAGCTTTGCGAACTCGTTTGGTTGATCACGCGTATGAATTATATTTTAAGAACCAGACTTATTACCGTGTAAGTAACTTGGATGGAAGATTAGCTAATGTAGATCAGTGTCTCACTGAGGATATTACAACATTCACTCAGTCGGTCTCACATCTGTATTCTCACCTCACTAAACCGTTCTTGGATGTCGCTTTGATGGGTTATACCTTGTCTAGGCTCGCGTCAAGCAGAGGCGCTGGATCTACATTTCCTACGTTGTTGGCTGCTGGAGTTATTGTCATCACTTTCAGGGTGGGTCAGCGTTTAATTTTTTTTTTGAATTTATTTAGCTGGAATCCTATTCTACTCACTTTTTATGTTTATAGCTCCTACGCGCACTGTCTCCTAAATTTGGTTCGCTAGTAGCTGAAGAGTCTCGGCTAAAAGGTGCTCTGCGATACGTCCATTCTCGAGTGATCGCTAACGCTGAAGAAATTGCTTTCTATGGTGGGCAAAAGGTTCGTTTCAATATATTGTCACACTTTTCATGAGTTTTATTTACAATTTAAAATAATCCTCAGTGTCATCGGTTACTTAGTAAGTCTTTCTTGTTTCCAGCCAGAAGAAGGGATACTGAGAGAGAGTTTTGTTGCTTTGACCAAGCAAATGAACCTGATATTCTCAAAGAGGCTCTGGTACATCATGTTTGAGCAGTTCTTAATGAAGTACGTGTGGAGCGCTGCAGGGCTGGTTATGGTTGCCTACCCCATACTCACTACAGAGAACGCTGTCAAACGTGATGGTTAGTATACCCTGACAAGTATCTGCCCCGCCAGTGATCAAAGCATCCAATTTTGTCTAAAACGTGATTTAGTTTTTACTAGCTCGAAGTTTGTTGGTCGTTTCATAGTGATTACATAATATGCAGGCTCTTTGATGGATGATGATGTTGACGGTGGAGTGTCTGATAGAACTCAGTCATTCACGACGGCAAGAAATCTGCTGACCAGCGCTGCCGACGCTATTGAGAGGATTATTTCTAGCTATAAGGAGGTAAACCAAAACCTCTGATTGGAGTTATCTGCTTTTTAAGGAGTAATTGCCTGTCTACCTAAATGAGTTGATGTTGTCTGTAGATTACAGAGTTGGCTGGCTACACCTCCAGAGTGTCCCAGATGTTTAGGGTGTTTAAGGAGGTGTCCGAGGGCCACTACATCAGGAACGCTGTCCACTCTCCCGACTCACACAAACGGACTCATCATAGACATAAGGATCGAATTATGGCTACCACCCAACCGCAAGGTTTGAATGTCTATGTTTATTATATCTAGTTACATAACGTATGGAATCTATGGTAATTAGCTCTATTGTAATGTATGCAGGTGAAGTGGTAGATTCTGAGGAGTCCACAATTATATTGGAGAAAGTTCCTATTATCACCCCTACTGGAGACATCATTGTATCCAAACTATCTTTAGAGGTAAATGCTTACTGTTCACAACTCTTTGTCACAGAGGAATGTAAAAAAAAATCTATATTTTGTATCTATATTGTGTATCATTGTTGATGTGCTGCGCTCCTACAGATACAACATGGCACCCATCTGCTCATATCGGGACCAAATGGATGTGGCAAAAGTTCCATGTTTAGGATACTGAGTGGATTGTGGCCAGTTTACTCTGGTAAACTTCATAAGCCTGCAAATGCTAGCCTTTTCTACATTCCCCAGAAGTATGTACAGGCTTTGCCAGTATTTCTGTTACTTCTCATATTCTGTATTTGTTGCGATGTTATGGGGCCTTTTAAGGTGCGTTTGCATACGCTTTGTGTAGAGTAGTCGTTGACGACTCATCGATAACTGTTGGTTTTTTGCGATTTAAACTATAGACATCAATTTTTACAATGTCTATGAAACCCTTATAGTTAATTTTTCTTTTAATTAAAATTTATTACAATGATACTGCCAGTATTTATATTGTTATATGCACCCTATCAAATTGTTACAATTCAAAACCCAGTGTAGACTTTTAATAGCTTGACTCATTAAAATGGCATTTGATTTCTGCTGGTTTACACACTTAGTCAAGGTAAAGTTTGCCCCTCAGCAACTCCACGGGCCTCGCTTTGCCGATTTGTATCATTGAGCCCAAATTTCCCATTGCTGCCATGTTTCTGGCACTCAATGACAGGGTCTCTATATGGTATCGTTTATTCTGAAAACCCCTTTAGATTGTGAATATTTGAAAAAAAATTTCTATTCGCTTTGCTAAAAGTGCTGTTTTTGGTCATTTGCTGTAATTTTGTGTAGATTCTTAGCTATTTATTTGGATATATATTTACGTACAATGAGAGGCAGTGAGTGTTATTTGTTGACTTGCAGGCCGTACCTCACCATCGGAACTCTCCGAGACCAAGTCATATATCCAGATACTGTTGAGGAAATGAAGGCCAAGCGGCTCACAGATGAAGATTTGGTATCAATTCTAGATATCGTAGATCTAAACTCTATAGTGACAAGGGAGGGTGGTGAGTTAGTCAGCAAATCGATTCATGCATTCCAACTGCGACCGGATCAATGAAAGCTTCGTCTTTTTTAAAATTAATACAGAAATGAACGTAGACGATAGTGAATACAGACATAGTTGAAATGAACATTGATTAGGCTATAGAGGGTAAAGTTTTGACGTTTATGTATAGAAAAGTCGATGTTCTTTTTTGGCGACATACGAAATACCATTTTGACGTTTGTTATAGATATATAAAATGGAATGGATTTTGAAATGGCGTTTCATATTTGATAGAATCGAATTTTAACACTTCTTGGAATGAACGCTGGAATTTTTTTCTCCGTTGCAAAGACAAAATTCATTCCTGGCCTATCAACTTTTATAACATGTTTTGTGATTGGCTAGATACACCGAAAACCGGTGCCTGCATATTGATTTAATTCAACCTAGAAACACAACGAGTAAAACATGTAACGACGTTCATTTCAGGAGGTGTCTATGTTCATTCCAGCTGTGTCTGCATTTATTCCTGTCTACGTTCTATTCAATCTCATATTTTTATTACATTCCTTTTTTTTTAAATACTTTTGCTTCAAATTATCTTGTTTTACAGTCTAAGTTTTTCGTTTTTGAGGCCTGCAATGATTTAAAAAACTTTTTATGCATCGACTTGTTTCCTCAAATTGTTGGTGTGATTGTTGAAAACATTTCTGTTAATCAGGAGCATGTAATATATCGTAGGCTGGGACTCCAAGTCTGACTGGCACGACGTGCTATCTGGTGGAGAGAAGCAGCGCGTTGGCATGTCACGTCTTTTCTATCATAGACCACAGTACGCGCTGCTAGATGAATGCACCAGCGCTGTGTCCATAGACGTTGAGGGGAAGATATACCAGTCGGCTAAAGATTTGGGAATCACTCTACTTACAATCACCCACCGACCTTCTCTGTGGTAAGCGTTGAATGCGTCTCTGTATTGATTTGTTGTTAAGTTTGAAGGATTGGCTCACTTTAGTGCGGTTTTGCAGGAAGTTTCACACGCACCTACTTCAGTTTGACGGAGAAGGAGGTTGGAGGTTAGAGGAGTTGGACACAGCCAAACGATTGAGTCTTAACGAAGAGAAACACCATCTTGAGGCTCAGTTAGCTGGAGTTCCACAGATGCATAGACGTCTAAAGGAATTATGCAATCTATTGGGAGAGGATTCCAACCTGTTGCATGTAGAAAGCGTTCCTAACCTATCTGAGTTGGAGTTGTCTACTGAGAGCGAATGAACTGTTTAGGCAATTTTATTTAGTGTTCCAGCTTTTGTTTTATTTATTTGCTTTGTTGTGTGTCTCTTTTTAGAGACAAATAAATTTGCAATATTGTGTAAAGTATAGAGAAAATTGTCCGCATAATTAATAGATTGCATCAACAATGCCAGCCACTTATCATTTGTATTAGCTATACATTACATCATGTTACGCTATCAATGCAACGCCAAAGAATCTTATCTATACATATCACTGATATCAACTCCAATCATTTGAGGTAACTATGTAGTAAGTAATTTCTTTTTAATATTGTTCTCCATTTTATTTAGGGTTACCCAATCTGTTATTACATTTATAAATACAGCAATTATTACTCGCTATGACACTTTATCAGTTATTCTAGAATATTCCTTATTAATAAGTGTGGAAATTTTCTTACTCTCAAATCAGAATTATGAAATCACTGGATGGACAGTAGAATAACATAGTTCCATCGACCTACTCCTTGATCCGACACAACATAATACTGTTACAAATATTTGTTTGGAAGTTGTCTGCTTCTTTATATTTACATAATCCTACCTGGGGTCCATTTAATCAGCCACTGATGTCTTGCAGTACTACATACAAGTAAATCGTCTAGAGTGACAAAGGGATCAGTCGGCTTGCAGTGCTAGAGCTTGGGTTAACAATGGTTTGCACAAATGCATGGTGGTGTAGTATGGCTGTTGCTTATGGAAAAGTCCAAGCAGAATACATTGAACTATACTAGCAGAATATCTCTTACTTTTATTACAACTAAACACATACGTGCCTGCCTATAACGATCATAATTAATTGCCACAGAGTAGTTATTTGAATTAATTCATTCTAGAGTTACAGTAGTAGATTTTTGTAACACATCATCATCCATCATCATCATCATCATGATGATCATCAGTTATATTTTTTTATAAAACGCCAAAAAATAATTGTTAATAAATAATAATAAATAAATAATTATTATTATAGTACTAATAACTTACAGCATTATTATTATGATTGTTAGTGGTAGTTGTTGAACCTTTTTTTATATTTATTTATTGGTTGGTGGTAAAACAAGAAAAGTGAGGCTAATAATTATTATAATAATAAATACTTCAACAACAAAGCAAAGAAGACCAACTACTACGTGGAGAGCCGCTTGTGGTGGAGACCTCTGCTTGAACTTGAAGGCACAGTGAGCCATGTGTATGATTATTGGTAACAAACTGGAGTGGTAATAAACAATAATTAAAAAAATACTTTTTACAATATTATTATGTATAATAATAATACTAATAAATAATAACAACAATATATTATTATTGTAAAAAAGATTTCAATTTTTTTAATCACCACTTCAGCTTGTTATCAACCATCATAGATGGTTCTCTGTGCTCCAATGACTCATCAATCCCCAGGCAGCGACCAAGTACAGCAACAAAGATATAGGTGTAGAGCACCCCAACACCAATTTCAAGCCATAGACTCTGCTGTCACCTCGTGTCACCTCAGCCCACACATCCAGCAGGCGGCAATCAACATGATGAGGACACCCATTCACAACTGACAAACAAAAATTTCACTGATCACCATGTCAAGCAAACAATGCAGGCTACACTTGTGATTGTTTACAGGGGCAGCTTGCTTCGATTTGTCAGATTATTAATATGTTGTAGAGATATTCCTCATTTTCTTGTTGATTGGGCATGACACTACTACCACTTTGTTAGATGGATACAGTTTTCGCTCTCTACACTCGACCAGCTTATTTATTATTATATAAATGGAGAGATCTCTCTGTATTGTTATTTGTAACCACCGTTTATGGCTTTAAGACCAAACTTTTTTCTAGTCTCATTTATGCTGCCCGCCCTGTGACATTGTACCCTGTTCTGCATCATTCCAGTGTGTTCATGAAGTTCTCTGTTGAGGGAGATATTTCACAAAGCAAACGCTCTATTTTCTTGTGGCTCTATATTCTGGTGGGCCTATGTTCCAGTGATTTTGGCTCTATGTTCAGTGAATTCATAAAAACCTATTGTGGAGCGGTGATTTACATTTGAAGAGGATGAGGCGGAAATTATTGCGTTAAATTCAAGTTATCCAAGAGCTGATTTTTTATTCAAATTGAAGATAACTTTGATAGTAATAGTGTTATGATTATTCACAAACAAGTAAACAAACGAGCAATAAAAAAACCCTAAATAAAAATATCATCCTTCACATCCTCTACAGTAGCACTTTCTATAGAAAATAGAGCCAAAGCCGCTGGAACATGGAGCCAACGAAACATATCGCTAGACCCTTTCACAGAGTATCACCAAAAGGGATACTAGGCAGAGGTTCTCTTAGGACACTGTGTAATGTACGATGTGTTCTGCATCTTCGTAAAAAGTTTTGACTTATTGTTTAATTAGATGCTATTTTATGACTGCTCAAAAATGTTTTGTGCTTTTAAGCAAATTTATGAACGCTTTCCAAGTCATCTAAACACTTTTAAAAGCATCTCAACTTTTTCAATCTATCTGAACGCTTTAAATAACTAAACTGATTTGCTGTTCCCTATATAGATATATGTACATACATTTTTGGTCTGCTTACAGCTAGTTTTCTTTTAGTAAACACCTAGTATATAAATGCTAATAAAATTCATCAAAAACAAATTTATTTAGATAATTTGATTTGTTCTTGCTATAAATAATTAAACAGATTTTTCCATTTTTATTGTTTAGTTTTGGAGATTAATAAGATTAGATCCAGCATTTGTTCATTTAGTTGAATGAACTATTTCATGTCTATTAATCATCACGCCTATGGTAGAGGTTTTACCAGGAGGTTATAAAAAAGGCTACTGTTTTTTGATTGAAAATTTATACATGTACTTTATCCAAACCGTTCAGACCTTTTCAAAACAGGTTAGGTTATTTAAAATAGATGTTAAAGTTTCAAAACAGTTCATGCTATTCCTCAATTATTTGTACGTTTCTTACTTTTTAGATCGTCCCAATGTCTCAAAAGTATTTGGATGATTTGCGAAACAACTAGACGGATAAAAAATCTTTAATGTTCTTTGAAAGGAGATAACTACTAAAAGGCCATTAGTGAATAATTAAAACCACTAAGCTTGATTGAAGTTTTACAGGCTATTTATTGCAACTTCCAAATTAATTTCAATGTAAAAAACAGTGCAAAGCATCTCGACTATTGCAAAAGTGTTCAGACATTTTTTGAGAGCAAAACTGTCTACAGTTTGAGCCACCATAATACTGTGTTATTAACTAATAATATTGGTATAAAATATATATTTATAGTCGTGGAACATGTTGCTGCCAGCTCTAAATGCATGCGCATCAATAATAATAATAATACCTGCTTGATTATTATTATTGAAGCGGTAGCTAATGCAATATATATTACTGGTCGGCAAGTGATTTAGAAGAAAGTTGTTGTTTAACAGTATTCATGAAAAAAGCCATTTCCCTCTACAATGATGCAAATTTGTGAAATTTTCTAATCATCTCATTTGCGATAGTGACATGTAGAAGGCATGTACTTTTTGTTACTTGGTTTTGGTCTTACTCGATATAATATGTGAATGCAGCATTAGTGTTACTCTAGGCTGAGCTTTAATACAAAACCTTTGTTATTGTATGCATTATTCTTTTGTTTATCAACAGCGAGCTATTGTGAGTTGCTTCAGCAGTAAGTGAAGCCAATGAGTAGGAATTGTAATGGGTTGTAGGGAGAAGGAAATATGCAGGCTGTATCAAGTTTAGTGAAGGTCAGTTTGGCCGAATACTTGAAGAACTTGCCAATCCCAGATAGTTTCTTCGGATGGTTTTCTCTCTCAGGTAATGAACCAAGTGCTTGCCAAATTATTTTGTTTGAATATATTTTCTTAAATATGAAAGAAGCAATGTGTAACCTAATGACTATTGTAGCTATAAATAATAACACTTTGTGAAGCCTCAAGCCACCTTATTGCGTACATCTCCTCCTGCTACACGAGCCAGAATATCACCCGTATCCGTCGTTCTGCCACGCAGGATCATACATCCAGCGCAGGATGAAGCAGAGCGAACAAGATCAATTTTCCATCCTGTCCGTCGTTCTGTGATTGGTTGATCAACCACACCAATTCCATTTGACAAATTTATATTGACTTTCCGCGTGTTTTATATATATTTTTAATATAATGGTAGCATACATTATAATAATTATATGATCGTTGGTTCTATTCACAAACTAACGCGGGCGTATAATTGTTAAAATAATTACTGTTTGTGGTGAAAAAATATAAATAAATAATTAGAAGGCATAAAAGTTATAAATTATAATTAATGATATACCTGATATTAATAACTTATTAATTACTTGACCTATAAAGAATAGGTTTTTATAAAAATGAATATTACAAAAATAATCAAAAACAGGAAACCATGTGGAATGCACATAAATTAAGTTCTGCTCTTATTTGTTCAATCGAGCACTACATCGGCCATTTTAGTTTTCAGTCAGGCTCGTGTAGCATGCTAAACGTCACCAGACTCTGCCTCTGGGTACGGAAGACAGTCTCATATCGCAGAATCGTACAGAATCGTTTGACTGATTTGTCGGGATATAAAAAATTTTGGGACAAACAAAATAGAAAAAATGACTATCTTATAAAGCTTTATGCTGATTCAGTCAATTTTACGCGGTGTAGAAATTATTTTTATTAATATTTTGGAATAGAAAAGCAGCAGCTACCAAGCATTGAGTTATCACTCCTTAGCTTATCGCTTGTCCTGTACACACATGGAACAGATAAAACAGAAGGCTTGGTTGTACGCTATCAGTAGCTGAGGTTCCTATCTTTGTACTTATCAGTTGGTGAGTGGATGAGACTGGTACCCTTCATTGGAGCAGTGGGTGGGGTTGGATATCTGACATACAAACAGATCAAACCAAGTCAAATGGTCAACCGAAGCATTAACAAAAGTTCACCCAAGGTTGTGGATTCAGTGGATATCGAAGATATAAGTGGAGAAAAGGCGTGCTACTGTCGTTGCTGGAAATCTAAGAAGGTGGGTCTAGCTCTATGTTTCAGTGACTCTATGTGTCGGTGGCTCTATGTTTCAGAGATTGTGGCTCTATCTTCCAGCGAATTATTTTCCGTAGAAAACTGCTACTGTGAAGCCTCATTGAAAATGGGCACTGAATTTTACGAGTTGATTTTGCCGATTTATCTTATGAAGAATGATATTATTTATTTGTAGTTTTTTATTATTATTCAAGGTCAAGGCAGTTTATTTCTCTTCGAATAATCATAAAACTATTACTGTCAAAATTACCTTCAATCTAAGTACAAAATCAGTTCTTGAATAACTTGAAGTTAATGCAATCATTTTAACCTCTTCCTATTCACCGCTCCACAATAGCCTTTTTCGATGAAAAGTAACTCCCTGGAACATAGAGCCAAAATTGTTGGAGCATACACCCACTGAAATATAGAGCCACTGGAACCTTGAGCGTTTGCGACGAAAGTATTGCAGCAATGTAATCTAAACCTGATCAACTACGGTACGGTGATGTTCATCTCCAAGCGGTTCATTTAGATCAAAAAGAAGACAACTCCATATAAATTTATTAATGACATTTATATTAATATGTTTTCTTTATTATTGAACAAAACGAATATGCTTTCATATTGTCCTAGTGATCAATATGCTAACAATATTACTATTAATGCAAATGATCAGGATATTTATTATTATTAGTATAAATCGTTATTTTTAATCCCACTCTATGCAACGTCATCAAATTTGTACGCCACACAGATGTCACGTTTTCAATACTAATACATGTCTTTATATCATGATTAGCCAAATGAAAATTATACTGTAATACTGCTGCAACTTCTTTTACAACTGCTTGATACTGATACACGATATTATTATAAATGAAATGGTATTACTAAATTTTTATGGAGTTGTCTTCTCTTTTTCATCTAAAATCTAAATGAACTGCTTGGAAATAGACGGCGCCTGACTGTACCCACACTATAAAAGTGTATCGTTGTCTTGCAGTTTCCGTTGTGCGACGGCTCACACAACAAGCACAATGAGCTAACAGGGGACAATGTAGGACCTCTCATCGTGAAGAAGAAGTCTTCATAACTCACTGAGGACTGCCCACTCACCTAAATGCATACCATTATAGATATATTCACTGAGGTGTTGACTGTAGACAGTATATGAGGTGTTGACTGTAGACAGCCATTGTTTTTACTACTAGTTACACATTTGTATGATTGCAGAGTTGACCTATTTGTAACATTTCATAATATGAATCTAATACGTTATTGTATAAGCACGGTTGTTAGCAGACAGTTTGTTGTGATCGATTTTCTTTTATAAATACAAAGTGCTCAAATAATTTATTCGAGTTTAAATTGACTTCACTGAATTTTATTACCAAAACCATGTTATCTATTTGTACATGTAATCAGTATGCACCTGCCACTAGCCACATTAGTATCTATCCAATCTCATGTAGAACGCATGAGGGGATTGCTTACTGTCTGTTGGGTGATATTTGTCATAGAAATTGTGTATCACTTCAACCACTTTGAAACCAAACTTGAGGTACAAGCTGATGGCTGGATTGGTCATGGATACATGCAGAGATACGTCCTTGCCCATGCACGTCTACAATAACAATATAATTCGCTAGAATAAAGTATAGGATTTAAGTAGAAAGCTAAATAATTCAATCACTAGATTTCCATGCATCAAAGTTTTGAACAACAGATTGTTGAAAACTTCGAAGTTTTGATTTGCCGAACTTCCATTACAAGAATTTTTGAAAGAATTATGCAGAGTTGTCTACACCAAGGAAAGGATAATTACGCAATGAGTGTATTAGTGATTTGGCTGCTTACAACATCATGGTATTGTTGCGGAACGAGATGAGCAGTGTCTATTGAAACGATGACATCATTTTGAAAAAAATATTGTTTTCACAAGTGCGTGTTGTCACCAAATTGTTTACATTTCAAATCTAGTGGTCTAAAATTAATTACTAACACAGATGATGAGTGTTTTATGACTTATCAACCGGTGCATGTATGACTTTTTATAGCCAACTGAACCTTATAATAAATACGTAATCGTTAGTGGTCAAACTCTGATATAAATAAATAATAATAATTACTATTATTTATTATTATTACAATGCCATTGATTATTATTTTTTTTTTAATATGTATTAACATAATGCTGAGGACCTTATATTTTCTCAATATTATTTTCATAGAGGAAGAACATTCAGATTAAACATAAATAATAATTTATTTCTGGTGGTTCTCACCAACGTTGTTAATTAAATAGTTTATTATCGCGAAAACTACAAAGTTTTCAACTTCCATGATCCTATCATCAAAAGTTTGCAGTTTTGAATGCTCGAAGAGTTGAAAAATTCCACCATCGAGATCGGCGCAGTGAAAAGTGCAAAGTTTTGAAAACTTCAAACTTTTTATGGACTTCCATCCTTCGAAGATTTGAAAAATCCAAAAATCCGTCAAAACTTCGACGCACGGAAATCTAGTGAATGTGCGTAAGATGACTATTAGCATTTATGACTAGTATGCCTGCAGCGTATGAAAGAAGATGACTAACATACCCACAATACATCCATCATATGTGGGTGGAGTATATAACATTATTATATTGTATTCATGCAAGATGATTGCAAATCAAGGTTAGTCGATGAACTTACTGGTGAAGTACACAAGAACTCAGTGCGTTTGAGAGAAAAAAATCCATAGTGGAGAGCTAGAAAGGCGAAAGTAAAACTTACTTGTATAAGGTGGTAGACCATGACAGAAGCAATGCCAGCTCCTCTCCACTCGGGATGTGTGTATATAAATGAAATGTAGGCTTCATTATGTTTCACATCGGGGACCATGAAGGCAAAGCCTATAACCAGTTTCCTGTACATGGAGACACAGCTAAAGTCTGAATACTGCAGGCACTCTGACACTACAACGGGAGCAAACAGTAGAGGTGAGCTGACCTGATGCAATGGCTACTGGGAGAGAGAATACTAGCTTATTACTAGTGGATTCACTCACAGTCTATGCTTGGCCAGAATGCTTGGTGACAGATTCTGTTGATGACTGGAATGTGATCAGCTGTTACATACTTGTAGTCAATGCTATCTTTTGATAATTCCTCGCCACCTCTTCGTCTGCAACATTCGCATACATCAGAGTTGGCACTAAACCAAACCAGCTCTAAACACCGATATTTCCTCACCACATACATGGACTCAATTCTTACCGAATATCATGCAATATCTTTAGTTTCGGAGGTAGCGTCTCAAAGTCCCTCCATATATAAGGTTTTAATGTCCTGTAATACGTCAGTATGTTACGATATGGTGAGCACTTTTATCGTCTTAAGTAATTCCAGCGGCTTTTTCAAAACAGCAGTTTAGCTATAGACAACTGATGCATGAAGTGAAGTTTTAACAAAGACAGCGACAGTGTAGCCTTACACCCTAACTCAAAGTAAGTAATGCAAAAATCGTTAGAAAGCAAAGGCGTTATGTTGGAATCAATGTGAGTTGTCGTCTCTTGCCACTAATGCGCAAACTATGATCGAGGGGACAACTCTCAATTTTAAAGTATCACCAATGGATGGAACGCTGAATTTCAATCTGAAAACCGAACAGATTACTCCAATTTGTTGCTACGTTTTTATAACTAACTTTCACGACTGATGTATCATAAATTGTATAGCGAATATGTAGCATATAGTTGCATGCATTTATAAGACCTCAAAAAGTTTTTCTCTACCAACGAAAAAGCAAAAATAAGAAATTTTCTGGCAATAGGCTCAATGGATGTAGAAATACATGTACCTGGCAGTATAACAGCTTTTTGTGCTTCTTAGCGCTTGACTGTTTCCTTTTAGCTTGTTAATAAATGGTACAAAATGGTCCCCACTGGAATATAGATTGTCAGTCTACAACCATACATAGTTGGCTGTAGAACCTTAGGCTATATATCAAGTGAAAGTAAACAATGATGAACTTATACCCAAGCTGGCTAAATGACCTCAGCTATAGATCTACCTGGTAACGATCGAGGGGGCTGTGAATTGTTTCTACAACAGGTGCAGACAATCCTGCGGATCTAGAAGTCTTTGTTGTTGGAGGTAGACTTCTACCAGATGGATGGAAATTTTCTCCAGTTAAAGATCGACTTAGGTCAAAGAGGTCAGCACCCTGTGACCTTTTGTACTACAAAATGTCATCAAGACATCACCTATTGTGCAGATGAATGTACTGCCAGCAATGAAGCTGATTATTTGTGTAAATTGAGCTCCGATAAGATATCGCATTGATAGAACATATAATGCTTATAACAATACTCTAGATGTGAACTTCTTTATTCCTGAGAATTTAAGAGTTATGCTCTCACTGCTGTTATAACCAGAATAGCTGTGTATGAGTAAAAGAGAGGACCCACAATAACAAATTTTATTAATAAGCAAAATGCCAAAAAATAATAGGAGTTGTTTTACCTTGGTTACATGATAACTTATTTAAGTGGTGGAAAAACAACTCTTAAAAACTCTCCAACTTGGACTAATAATTAGAAGACATTGTGATTATCACTGCATAAATTACGAACAATTTATTTTTTTAAAAACCCAAAATAATATTAAATAAAATAGCCATATTTCTGCTTTTCAATCTCCCTTCCGTAAATTTTGAATAAAACAGCGACATCAATAAATATAACAGATAAATATGTTTGTCAAACCTTTCTGACAATCAGCACACGTCTAAGCAGGTGCTGCCGTCTAAGTAAAGTCTTTGTACCACTAGCTGCCAGCAGATCATTCAGTATATTCAGCAGTTTCTCTTCCTCGTACGTCGACCATTTCTTACTGCACAAACAAAAGAGCAAATACATTAAAGTGAAGTGAATCCTGATGACACAAAAATTAAAAAACTGTTTGATCTGATCAGAACTATAGACAGAAAATTAGACTTACACATTAGTCGCTGCAACTGATGCAGCAGATTCACTCTCTTCTGCGGAAGGTAGATTAATAATTTCTTGTTCTTTTGATTCTTGCTGTGAAGGGAGATCAGTTGATTCAACAGGAGCATTCTGCTGTCTTTCTGGACTGCCAGCTGAAAAATTATTTTTTCCAATTTAAGACAAAGATTTTTACAGAAACCTAATTCGACCTTGACACATAAAGCTACCTACGGATTGGTACTTCAGGTTCTTCTGCTTGCTGCGTCTCTGTTGCAGTCGATGTCGAAGGTGACTCAGCATCCCTGTCAGTGGTTACGCTACTGGTTGCTGTATCTAGAGGCGTTGGTATTTCATCACACAATGCCGACGTGTCTATATCCAATCCTGCATTCATCTCCAAATTAATGTCAGATGCCGAAATGTCAAGGTCAAAACCATCTGTACTTTCATCTTTGTCAATCAGATCTGAGGAATCAAACGACATACAAAATGGCTCAGAATCGACCAATGATGTTGAGGGAGGCGCAGCTTCAATGTTTATTGGCTCAGACTGCTCGACATCTACAAGCTCATCAGATGTTACAGTAGTTATCTTCTCTTTTGGAGTTGCCTTCTTAGTTGGTGCAACATATCTTCGTTTCTTGACAGTAACAAAGCCCTATAGATAGAAGTATTAAAACATAATGAAGAGGTACAAAAACATCTGAAAACAATATTGTAAACTAAATGGATACTTGCGTCTGGTATTTTTTTCTTTTTCCTATCAGCTCTTTTCAACGGCACCGAACTTGCGGCAGCTACATCAACAAGCTGCCGCGGATAAGCTAAAACAGCATCAACATTATTAATCATAAATATTATT
Organism: Cryptosula pallasiana; assembly: GCA_945261195.1. Lineage (NCBI taxonomy): Eukaryota > Metazoa > Bryozoa > Gymnolaemata > Cheilostomatida > Cryptosulidae > Cryptosula > Cryptosula pallasiana. Next base: position 6,047,896 of record OX183139.1, read on the forward strand.
TTTGAAAGGCTATACAATAATTACAAATCATTATATAATAGCAATTAGTGTTTTTTCACCAAAAACTAACAAAAGAATTTGGTTAATGTTAAAGGATCAAATCACTTGGAACAAAAGCTGAGATATACATACATTTAGTTAGAAGTGGAGGTTTATTCTCCCGAAGCTTCCACCATCCATTTTCTCCTAAATACGTACAGCCAGATTCAAAATGGCCGCGGTAAGTAGACAAAGGAGAGGATATCGACCCGCACAGATTCCTCGGGCTTTATAACATTCACAGGAAACCGTATAAACAAACATTGCTTATCGAAGAAACTCAAAAATTCTAGAAAGTTCTACACAAACTTACGAAGCGTGTGGTAGTAAATGAAGTTGATGTTGCAGCAATAAACTAGTAATATCCTTTTTATAATGAAAGAAACCCAAATTTCCCTTCTGTGTGCTGTGTAGGTGGTGGAGAAGGAGGGTCACTACGTGCACACTAAAACGAGAAATGTTGGCAGCGTTTAAAAACGTGAGAATAAAATAACAACAATCTAAAAGAATCGTATAAAAACCTACGTTTGCAGTTTTGCAGGTCGAATGAAATTTTCTTCTTCATTGGGCATGCATCTAGCGCAAGTCAACTCAAACAGGAAGTCGTTGACAAGACTGCTGGGAGTGGGACTCTTCAAACATTCTACAGGAAGAAAGCAATCACTGGAGGCTGTTTGCGACTGCTATGTAGGTATATTCTACACAGTACAGGCTTGTATACTCACTGAGGTGTATGAGAGAGTGACAGGATGTGCATTCAAGTGTCTCGTTAGCCCAGGATTCCTTAGACTCTGCTCCAACAACAACAACCGACTCATCTTCACAGTAGCAAGGGGGTTTACTGTTTCCAGCTTAAAAAATAGCAAAAGAATCTAGAAATAATACTGATAAATGGGCTATTTTAATGCTTAGAAAAATATTGCATGTCTGACTCACCCATCTTAATCCAGCATCTGTAATTCGTTCTCGGTCTACGTTGCTCGGAGGAAACCTAAGCTAAGATGCCTCTAAAGAATAATATCACAGCGTCAAGTTTCACTGCACCAAATTAACACGAGTCAGTGACTAATATACCAAATATAAAACTAGTGACTAAGATACTAGATGTAAACCAGTGACTAATATACCATGAATAAGCCAGTGATAATAGTGATGAATATACCATATATACCCCAGTGACAAATAAACCAGATATAAACTAGTGACCAATATACTATACACACACTGGTGACCAACATTCCATACACACAAACTAGTGACCAACATTCCATACACACAAACTAGTGACCAACATTCCATACACACAAACTAGTGACCAACATTCCATACACACAAACTAGTGACCAATATACCATACACATACACTAGTGACCAATGTACCATACACATACACTAGTGACCAATGTACCATACACACACACTAGTGACCAATGTACCATACACACACACTAGTGACCAATATACCATACACACACTAGTGACCAATATACCATACACACACTAGTGACCAATATACCATACACACACTAGTGACCAATATACCATACACACACTAGTGACCAATATACCATACACACACTAGTGACTAATGTATAATAAAACTCTACTTTGACAATTGTTTTGGGAAAGTGACCACATAAGTGACAACATCATTAAACTGAGTACCACTATCTCACTTTGTGGTGGTTATATTTGCTTTTAGCAATAATGTACTCTTGTTTTATTCTATGTTTTGCTACAGATAGCTCAACAGGTTTTCTAAAGCTGATACATGGGGTCATATGTCGAGATAGCATTGAGCAAATAATTACTAGAGAGGGGCACGTCTTGTCAACACCCGATATACTCGATGGGGTTATCTGCGTTTTCAAAAATAAATTTTAAGAGTCGACAACATTAGATTCCCTAGCCTGATGATCTGCCGTCAGGAAACAGTTTGTTTGAACTTGATGATGTCAGTAGATAGGATAGCTTTTACATTGCTTTGATAGATGAGATCAAACAGCTTGAAAAGATACTGCGATTGTTTGCTATAGTTAACCTTGGCACAGTATGTTGAGAAGCTGGTGATGCAAACTTGGAGAACAAAATCGGCGCGTAGAATGTGATATGTCTCGCTGATCACGTCAATTAATTCCAGGGAGGTTCATGTCATGTCTATTGCACATACAAACATGGCAGTGGTAGCCCCTTGCGCAACTATGAAATTGAAGGAGTATTAAAAAGAAACCCATGTGCTTAGGTAGGCAGGCAACTGGAGGCTCTTTCCTCGAAAAATTAAAATATATTTTTTAGAGAGGCTCATTGGTAATTTATATGCATCGTTTAATCATTAGGTGTTCATTCTGGGTAGGTAGCTGGCACAGCTGCAAGGACTTCTCAGTGCACTTGAGGCAACATTGTTCTTTAGTTGTTACGCTAGTACCTAGGTCTGTGAGGAATGGGGGTGGCTGTTACAGCTCCTATCACTCTTATTAAAATAGATTTGATGCCTAAAAATTTGCGATGAGCAAGTTCAATGGCACCGCATGTAATAAATAGCCATCAAGTGATAGTCAAGTAGAATGTTGATAGTTAATTGATCAAATTTTAATGGTGGCTGAGAAATATTTTGCATTTTAAAGCGCCTAAAAGCTTTTTCAACTGTCTAAATGGTTTCAAAAGTGGTAATTTTTGCGAGCCGCCTGAATGCTGTGTCGAACCCATGCCGATTTGCAGGCTTGGGTTAGCTTATAGCTAGCTATGTTTTCTGCTAAACATTTTAGTGGAATAAATGTGTTTTTAAACGACAATTATGATGATGACCAATCCATTCACACATTTAATAATTTAAATGTTAAAACAGAATATTTTCGATTAAAGCATTATAAGCAATATAATTTAAGATGACGACCATGTAAACATCTATCCCAGGATGAAAAATGAAAGGTGAGATGATATGATCAGGGATGATCATGATGATTTCGTTTGTGCATATTATTGCTTTTCTCTCTGTCGCTGCCAATTATTAATAATAACAATTATTATTATAATCAACTTGTAACAGTTATAATGATAAGTAAGAGCTAACAATTAATAACAATTAAATTAGTTTATCATTATTTATAAAAATATTATAATTAATTGTATGATTCGGGAATTTATTTATAAGTAATAACTATAACAACAAAAATAATAATTCACAATTTATCAAATTTCTATTTATAAATTTATGTTATTAATTATTATATTATTAGTAATACTTCAACATCAGTACGGATGGTGTCCTAGTAAAGTTACAGAAACTCAATACCTATAAAGGCACGAGACCTGACAATATCAGTCTCGGATACTCAAAGAACTCTAAACAATACTTGCTCAACCACTGGCACATCTGTTTTGGAGATCCATGGATCTAGCAAAAGTATCTGAAGACTAAAAAAAGGCTCGTGCCACACTTCTTTTTGAGAGAGGATAAAAGTACCTTGTTAATACCTGCAGGCCTATCAGTCTCACATGTGCCTCTTGTAAGATAATTGAACACACCATAAATAGTCAATTGATCAGGCATCTAGAGACAACTGGCAAACTAAACAACCAGCAACATGAGGTCAGGTCTCACCAAAGCTGCGAAAGCAATTAACCGAGCTGATCTGTGACATATCCAAGAACATTGATGAAGAAAAGGAGGTCGATGCTATCTCCCTTGATTTTAGCAAAGTCCTTGAGATAGTAGACCACATCGAACTCATCGGTAAACTAAGTAAGATTGGAGCAAATAAGCAAGTAACTAACTGGGTGAAAGCCATACGTTCAGACAGATGTCAGGTGGTAGGTGTCGATGTGTGTTCGCCATCGCTCGGCAGGGATACACACGAGGTACCACAGGAGTCTGTAATAAGCCCTATACTATTTATGGTATATATAAACGACTTCCCTGGGTCTGTTATATCCTCCACTAGCCTGTGTTCTGACGACACAGTCATATAAAAAAACAGTGAAAGCAGAGGACAATTACAAAATGCCTTGCAGGCCTTGGAAAAATGGGAAGTCACTTGGAAGATGGAGTTTAACCCACTCAAGAGTGAACTTGTTAAACTCACACAAAAACATACAACTGATTGCTACCGCTACATCCTTCACAATACCGAGGTCCCAAAATCAAAAGGAGCAAAATATCTAGGAGTAAAACTGGAGGGCAGGTTAAGATGGAGCGATGATACCACTTACATCATCGACAAGGCTTCAAGTTGACTTGGTTACATACGATGAACCATGCCATCCAGCCTACAACATTTAACAAGCAAGGTGTACACATCCCTAGTGCGACCAATCCTAGAGTACTTCTCCACAATGTGGGATGGTAGCCTGACTCACACCCAAGGCTGACAAAGACCTACAGCTCAAGCCATTTAAAACATCCCAGGAACCGACCATAACACCAGCACAACGCGCCTTTTTGATCAACATACCTGCCAACTCTCACGCTTTCGTCGTGAGACTCTCGAAATTACTCCCTTTCTCACAATTCTCACGCTCGTCTCACGACTTTCCCCCTCTCACCTGCTTGAAAACTAGTTCATTAGCTTATTTTTTAAGTTGTTGAATGATTTCTTACTCTCAGACTGTGAGTTTTATGTGACTGTATTGAATTTAATGTAATGTGAAATGTACTACAACACAGCATATTGTAATAGTGTGTATACAACAATAAAATATGATATTATATTCTATAATGATTGCAAGTTTTTATACTGCCTTTTTGCCCTCTGTGAAGGATTCGCGGACAAAAATTGGCCCAGCTACAGGACCTCAAGCTTTTCCCCTCTCTAACGCTGGCAGGTATGTTGATCAACTAGAATCGCATTACCTTAGCCGAGACAAAACAACGCCACAGACTGGGCCTTTTCCGTGCCATGTGCTTTGAAGAGGTTGCTGCTAACATCAGCAACTATGTGGAACTATATCCTCATCTCAGAGGCACAAGAAGGAAACCACCTGCTTCTTACGCCACACTGCAAAACTGAACTCCAGAAAAATAGTTTCTTTATTGCTCCCGCTACAAAACTGTGGAATAACCTTCCAACTTTTCTTTTTGTTGGTCCACCAGCGGCAGGCTAGATGGCTCCAGCAAGATATAATTCGCTAAACAGTAGTAGACCAGGAACGCTATATGGAATTTGCCACATCGCTGAAACTCTCTGCGAAGTAGCCATCACTCCACTGACTGTTCAAATATCAAGTGGTAGTAAGTAAGTATTAGGTAGTAGTAATCAAAGTATTATTATTATTAAAATAGTTTTTTTTCTGGTTATTTCTTCTTTTGACTGTGGTATTTTATGGAAAACATGACATCTGTCTGTATTATTGTACAGGATTTCGTGTCTGGGTGGTAGCCACCTGTACACTCTCCCGATATGCTCTGTTTCGACCCTAAGTCAGCGCTCAATAATGTGCTTATTATTGTTCAAAGTGCGTACCTTGGCTTGTGCAGTTTTGGTTGCGGCCGAATCTGATTGCTGGCAGTTTACAATAATTATCTAGTAATTATTGGCTGCGTCCGAACCTTCACAAGGCTCGACAATAATTGTAAATTATTGTCTAGTTTATAGTTTGTTTCGAACTGTGCTCTGACATTAATTCCTCAGGAATTACTTGTCTAGTTTATAGTTTGTTTCGAACTGTTGTTGCCGGCAATAATTGTGCTGGAGTTATTTGCAGTCGAATCTGGACTCAGTCGAGATCGACAATAACTTCACTGTAATTATTGCTGTCTAGCTTGTTGGATTCCCCGAATCCGATTTTGATATGAGCCGAACTACTAGGGCACTAAGCGTTGTGTTGTAATCCTCACCTCAGGTGAGGGTATACACAGTGATAGGGCGAACCGTTCTCACTTTCCACTTAGCTTCGTGCTTGCTAACAGTCGACCAGGTCAACGCTTGTAGTTTTGGTAGCTCCTAGCTGTGCTTGCTTCAGAGAGAGAGAATTCATCTGAGAGTCAGGCTAACTCTGAACTTTATTGTACTGACATCAGTTTAAATACAGAGAAGGCGGGTACACATTACAAACCACACCTAGTAAAAATATTGGTGCAAGCCACGCCTTGCCCTTACATCAGCACCCAAGTTGTAATAATTAAAAATGTGGAAAATATAATAAGTAGTAGTAAATAATTATTTGGTACAGGGTAGAACGCACTAAATAGTATCGTAGGCACATGTAAACAATAGACCCTTGCATAGACAGTGTGTAGCGAGTAGACATAAAAGTAGACAGTGAGTTATTTCGGAGATAAAAGCTTAACTCTTAGACAAAGGAAATAGAACAATGAGACACAATCTCAGACGATAATTGCGAGAGAGTATCTTACTAAGTAGATAATAATAATAAAATAGGAGAGCGTACTGGCGTCCCTCACACACTCCCCTCCATTGACAACTATAAGGTCAATAAAATAAGAAGGGACGCAATAGTGTGTAAGAAGATGTAATGTCCACTTGCCCCAATATGTCTCTTAATATTGTCCTCGTTCTTTTTGGATAGCCGTCTTTATTTCCTCTACTCTTTGTAATTGTTTGTATGCCTCACGGGTGGCCTGGTACAGTTCCTCCTCCAAACGCTGGATTCGTCTATATTTGTCTTCCCTCTTTCCTTCCTCTACTCTTTCTCTATGTCTCCTTCTCTCCCTTTCGGTACTTGGTGTTCGGGGTATGTTTTTCTTGTTGAGCGAGATGTCGCTGATATGCTGCTTCTTTGCCTCCCATTGGCATCCGAGGTATCTTCTTGTTACTGTAGTGATCGACTACGTCGATCCTGGCTATCTTGGTAGGTGTATTGTTTGTTCGGTCACCGAGTCTTTTTTGTATTGGCAACTTTTCTATTTCTTTAATTGGGGTTGGTGTGCCGAAGGGTGCTGGTTTACTCCACTCCATGGTCCTACAGAATTCGGGGTAGGATTGTTCATCCACTTCGTAAAGGGGTCGAGCTTCTCCACCATGTGTAGCTTCACCTCCTCGGCTCCTGATGTGCTTTAATATGGTGTCGCGTGAGCTACTTTTCTTGCCGCAGGCACAGAAAAAGTAGGTGAAGTGCTGGTGCACATGATACATTATCCTCTTCTTATTTAGCTGTAAGCTACATACTTTGCATGCCCATGTGTCTCCTTGTACTTGGTAGATGGCTTTTTTAATGGCCTGCGATGTCTCATCTGATTTCCAGGTTTCTTTAGTGTGCGATGGCGGTGGAGGAGGTGTTGTTGTTACTGGCATTCTTATCCAACATCTTGCTGCACTATCGTCGGTTAGCTTAATGTTATTTACCTTAGTAGGTGCCGAATTATTTCTTTTTCTAGGTCGACTGGTGTGTGCTTCAGCTAGCAGTGCTGCAGCAAAGGTCGGCTCCTCCTCTGTAGATATCGATCCATCATTCTCCATCTCTGCTAGTAGCTTGGTAATGTTCTGCAGGCACTGTGTTCTGTAGTGTGTTGAATTTACGAACTGTTTGTTGTTTTTATTTACACAGCGTGCCTGGTGAGACATACCTTCTTTCGTTGTTAACGCCGCCTTCTCTATTGTTCTGTTTGGCCACGTGTTCCGGTGGGTGTAGTCTCCCAGTGAGGGGGCGTTTTCGTACATAGAGTTGTTGGGAGTTTTCTCCTCTACTCGAGTATGTGGTTTTCCCGGCGATATGTCTACTTCGGAGTTATCTTCCCTTGGTAAGTTAAATATTTTTCTAGTTTCTCTTTCGTTTTGCCACGGCGGGTGAGCTATTCCTTCAGTTCTTTTTGTTTTTTCACTGTCCTCATTCCCTTCTTTTGCTTCTTGCGTCCTATAGCACTGGTAATCAGTGAATTTCACTGGTTTCTTCGGCTCCCTTCTGGGTCTGTCATAGGCAGTGGTGGTTTCTGGTCTGGGTGGTAGGGGTGGCCACTCATTGTTGTCCAGCTCCTGTCTCCCTGTGTTTGGTACTAGGGGTGGATCCTCTGGAGGTACCTGGGTCCTGTGCTCGGGTGTAGGTGGCCTCGCTGGTGGCTCTGTGTGTGTTGGTGTGTCATTAGTTTGTTCCTCGAGAGGTGCAGGTGGGGGTGGGTTCACCTCTCCAGGTTCTTCCTCAGCCCTCCTAGGGGGGTCGGGGGTTGGTTCTTCAACCTCTATACTGTCCCTTGTTACCGGGCGTCTCAGATAGGCTCCTCTCATATTTGGTCGGACGGCCTGTTCTCTGCTTGGGGGTGCTCTACCGATCGCCTCTTGACATGATCTATAGTGTTTCAATCGCCGGCTGTTTTGTATGAACCCCTGTCCGTCCTTCTCCAGGCGGTAGTTGTGGTTGGGGTATGCCTGTGTGACGGTGTACGGTCCGACATAGCTTGGTTGGAGTTTTGGACTGCTCCCCTTGGTGCGGCGTTTATTTTCTATGACGACCAGGTCGCCCTCGGCGAACCTTAGAGGCTCGTCTCCCTCTTCTTGGCGCACTTGGTGTTGCAAGTCTCGCACGTACTCGTGTGCTATCGCCAAGTTTTCCTGTGTGCGTAGTGTGTGTTCAGTGACTGTGGCTCTGTCTAGCGTGGGGGCGTGTCCTGAGAGCTGATCCGGAAGTCGCACCTCTCTACCCATCATCAAGAGGTTTGGTGTCTCTCCGGTGGTGGAGTTGGGGGTTGCCCGGCATGCCCTCATTATCTGGGGCAGTAAGCCGTCCCATTCGTCTTGTCCCCTGGTGAGTATCAAGGACCGTAGTGCATCGCCCAGCGTTCTATTCTGGCGCTCTACCATTCCGTTCCCCTGGGGGTGGTAGGGCGTAGTGCGCGTCTTCCTTACACTCCACAGGGTGCACAGCTCTTCCAACAGTGTCGACTCGAACTGTGCGCCCTGGTCCGTGTGGAGTTGTTCCGGTAGTCCCCAATAGCTGAATACTCTTTCGTCCAGGGTGGCGGCCACGGTGGGTGCTGTGGCGTCTGGTATGGCAATGGCGTCCTGCCAACGGGTGAAATGATCCGTGAGGACGAGGATCCACCGGTTTTTTTGACGAGTGGGGGGCAGGGGTCCGACCAAATCCACGGCCAGCTTCTGGAAGGGTCTCCCAGCGTAGAGTCGCTGGCCTTCAGGGGCACCAGGGTGTCGGCTCTTCTTTGCCACTTGGCATACCTCGCAGTTTCTTACGAGGCGGCGTACCATGGCGGACATGCCCGGCCAGTACCAGTCGAGCATCACGCGGTTTCTAGTCCTGTTGATGCCGGCGTGGGCCAGCTAGTGGGTCTCCCATATTGTGTTCTCACGCCACGAAGGGGGGCAGACGGTGCAGTGCTTGGTCCTTCCTTGGTGTTACAAGTGGATGGTGAGCACTCCGTTGGGCCTTATACGCAGGCGCTCTCTTCGGTCGTGTAGAACTCGCAGCTCTGTGCTGCCTTCGTCCAACTCCTGTCGTGAGATGGACTCTTGATCCTTGATTGCTTGGTACAGGCGGGCCACGGGGTGGTTGCCTTCTTGTTGAGCTCGAGCCAGTTCCTGGGTGCTGCGGGCGGGGTCAGTCACTGTTAGGCGGACTAGAGGTGGTTTCCCTTCGCCGACAAGGTCGGCATGGGTGGGTCCCCCATCGCGCCGTTCGATGGCGTTACATTGTTTACAGTCCACACACTGATCCTGTCTGCTGAGCCCGTCTGCGTTGGCATGGTTGAGGCCGGCCCGATGCTCAAGTTGGTAGGTGAACTCGGCCAATATTTCCAACCAGCGTGCAATCTGGTGTGAGGGCTCCTTTCGGCGGCACAACCAACGGAGGGAGGCGTGGTCCGTTCTGAGTCGGAACTTCCTGCCGTATAGGTACGGCCGGAAATGTTTCACGGCCTTTACCACTGCGAGGAGTTCTCTCCTTGTCACACAGTAGTTCTGTTCTGCTGGCGCCAAGGTCTTGCTATAGTACGCAATCACTCGCTCCTTGCCTTCTTGCTCTTGGGAGAGCACTGCGCCCAGTCCCACGTCGCTAGCATCCGTGTCTAGGATGTAGGTGACAAAGGGGTCGGGGTATCCCAGGATGGGGGCCCGACTTAGCCTTGACTTGAGGTCCTGGAAGGCTTGGCGCTCCTCTTCTCCCCACCTCCAGCTGGCTCCTTTGCCAGTCAGCACGGTCAGCAGCTTGGCGATTGTGGCGTATTCTGGGATATATTGGCGATAGTAGCCAGCAGTGCCGAGGAAAGCCTGGAGGGCCTTCACGTCTCGGGGGTACTCCCACTTCTGGACAGCTTCCACCTTTCCGGGATCTGTGGCTACGCTTTCGGCGCTTACTATGTGGCCCAAGTAGCGTACCCTCTGGCTCAGTAGTTTGCACTTTGATGGCTTGACTTTCAGATCGGCTTGTTGGAGCCGGTCCAGTACCTCTCCGAGTCGGTGCAAGTGGGTCTGGAAATCCGGTGCGATTATGATTACATCATCTAGGTATAGTAGGAGCGTTTTCCAGTGTAAGCCCTTTAATACCCGTTCCATCAACCGTTGGAATGTGGCGGGTGTTGAGGTAAGTCCGAAGGGAAGGAGTTTCCACCTCCACAGCCCGCTCTGGTGATGAAGGTGGACTTTTGCTGTGCGTCGGCATCAAGCGGCACTTGCCAATATCCGCTGGTGAGATCTAAGGTGGAGAAGTAACGGCTGCCGGCCAGGGCATCTAGTGAATCATCTATCCGGGGGATAGGGTATGCGTCTTGGCGGGTGACGTCATTTAGCTTGCGATAATCCACGCAAAATTTCCAGGATGAGTCTTTTTTTCGTACCAGGACGACGGGTGAACTCCAGGCGCTGTCTGCTGGCTCGATCAGGTCCTTTTCGAGGAGCTCCTTGACTTGGCGTTCAGCCTCCGCCTCCTTCTCTGCTCCTAGGCGGTGTGGTGGGCAGCGTATGGGTCTCGTTCCCGGGGCCACAGGGATGGAATGTTCTGCCCATTGGGTGCGTCCGATGTCTCCATCGTTCCTGCTAAACACCGTTTGGTACTTGATCAGTAGCTCGTGGAGTCGTCGTTCCTCCTGGACGGTTTGACAGCCTTGTCTTGCCTGAGAATATAGGTCCTGTAAGTGGGGAGGCAGTTCCTGGCCTTCCTGGGGGCGTGTAGCCGGGGTAGCTGGAGCAGACTGGATCTCTTCGGGGCCTACTCCAGTGAAGGTCCCGATCACCTCTCTGGCTGGGACACGGATGCTCTCGGGGGAGGGGTTAAGGCACCTTACGAGGACCCTCCCTTGGTGGTCTGGGGTATTCACGCTAGTGGCTAGGAGTAGTCCACCCTCGACACTTTCTATGATTCCTTGTGGGCATGGCTCCTTACTGGTGAGGTGACATAGGATGGTGGTTTCGGTTTGAGGTGGCAAGTAGGTGTCCTTTTGCACCTGTACTTTTGATACTAAATCTCGGCCGTGTCGGTCTGTACAGGTGAGCTCCTTGCCATGGACTGTCAGGATTGGCTGGGTGAACCCCATCTTGCAGCTCTGATTTGCGAGGAATGGCATGCCGAGGATCACATCCTCATTAATTTGACTAACCACGAAGGTCTCTTCGTATCGGATGTGACGAATGCGCCCCGAGAGGGTGAGCAATCCGTAGAATGGTAGGCGTGTTCCATCCGCCATCAGTCCGTGCGAATCGTACTGCTGTAGACACTGCTGGATTCGGGGGGAGAGCTGATCGTAGACTCTTTTGGCCAATAAATTTGTATTACACCCCGTGTCGATGAGGTAGGTGACGGTTCGACCTTCCACCTTTCCGGGCAGATAGTAGCTGGATTTATACGGCCTTTCAATCTGGTTGAGGTGAATTGTCTGGGGGTGGCTCGTTTCTGGTTGGCTCCGCGAGGGTGTCTTTGGCTTGGGCGGACCCTCGAATTCTTCGGGGTCTGTGGACTGGGCCTCTTCTTCTCCTTCTGTGTCACTTAATCGAGTGAAGCGATTGGTCAGAGTGATCGGGGGTGGCTCTACTGGCTGTAGAGTTCTTTGGCTGCGACAGCTGGTATACGGAGTTCTATGCTGGTAGGTTGCCCTTGTGCAGTGAGTAGGCGACCCTACTACTGCGGGCCGAGCCCGTTTCCCTGTCGGGCAGTCCAGGGGGTCGGTTTTGCATTGGCTGCGGAGGTGTCCGGTTCGCTGACAGCCCCAGCAACGCTTGGGGGGGTCCTCCCTGTGGTTTTTGTTTCAGGTCGGCTATCTCCTTACTGAGAGCCTCTACTGTCTTCAGTAGTTTGGCCAGGGGGTCTTCCACTTCTTGGCAGGAGATCTCGCCGGTGGGTGGATCTATGATGTGTTCAGGGGGTCTCTCGTGGATGGTTCGAACATTAGAGTGTGGAAGCGGGTTGTGTTGAATTTGTAGGTAGTCGTTACCTGCTCTTATGGCCTCTTCTAGGTTGGTGGGTCGGACGGCCAGCAGGTGCCGTTGCAGGTATGCGTGGCCTAATGTAGTTTGGAACGTCTGGAGAGTTAACTCGGTCCGGTTCCCTTGGGGTAACTCCTCATAGGCTGCTTCTACCAGCTTTTCTATATTGATAGCATGTTCTCGTAGCGTATCCCTTGGGTGTTTTCGGTATCCCGTTAGCTTGTTCTGGGCCTCTGTCCTGGTGAGCCCGAAGCTGGCTCTTAAGGCTTCTATTATGGCAGGTTGTGTGGGGCCGCGTCCGCATTGTTCTGCCTTGCCGGTCAGAGCGTGGCGGAGGTGGACTGTAGCTTCCTCTGGGGTCCATCGGTTCATTCCAGCTACTTCCTCGAAGCGCTGTATGAAGTAGTGTACGTCACCCTCTCCATCGTAGCAGGGCACCTTGAATTTGCCCCTTGCGGTTGACGTTGTCATCCTTTCCAGAATGTCGGTGAGCGTCCCCATGATCTGCATGGAGGAGCCCTCACGGTCGGAGCTGACCGCCCTTCGTCTGTACGTCATCTTTGGCTACTTGGGTCGACCGTCGGGAAGTCGAGATCTTGTGGGTATACGCAATCCCACTGTTGCCACCAATGTACAGGATTTCGTGTCTGGGTGGTAGCCACCTGTACACTCTCCCGATATGCTCTGTTTCGACCCTAAGTCAGCGCTCAATAATGTGCTTATTATTGTTCACAGTGCGTAACTTGTCTTGTGCAGTTTTGGTTGCGGCCGAATCTGATTGCTGGCAGTTTACAATAATTATCTAGTAATTATTGGCTGCGTCCGAACCTTCACAAGGCTCGACAATAATTGTAAATTATTGTCTAGTTTATAGTTTGTTTCGAACTGTGCTCTGACATTAATTCCTCAGGAATTACTTGTCTAGTTTATAGTTTGTTTCGAACTGTTGTTGCCGGCAATAATTGTGCTGGAGTTATTTGCAGTCGAATCTGGACTCAGTCGAGATCGACAATAACTTCACTGTAATTATTGCTGTCTAGCTTGTTGGATTCCCCGAATCCGATTTTGATATGAGCCGAACTACTAGGGCACTAAGCGTTGTGTTGTAATCCTCACCTCAGGTGAGGGTATACACAGTGATAGGGCGAACCGTTCTCACTTTCCACTTAGCTTCGTGCTTGCTAACAGTCGACCAGGTCAACGCTTGTAGTTTTGGTAGCTCCTAGCTGTGCTTGCTTCCGAGAGAGAGAATTCATCTGAGAGTCAGGCTAACTCTGAACTTTATTGTACTGACATCAGTTTAAATACAGAGAAGACGGGTACACATTACAAACCACACCTAGTAAAAATATTGGTGCAAGCCACGCCTTGCCCTTACATCAGCACCCAAGTTGTAACAATTAAAAATGTGGAAAATATAATAAGTTGTAGTAAATAATTATTTGGTACAGGGTAGAACGCACTAAATAGTATCGTAGGCACATGTAAACAATAGACCCTTGCATAGACAGTGTGTAGCAAGTAGACATAAAAGTAGACAGTGAGTTATTTCGGAGATAAAAGCTTAACTCTTAGACAAAGGAAATAGAACAATGAGACACAATCTCAGACGATAATTGCGAGAGAGTATTGTACCGGAAGAACTTCGAACGCTACCTGCAATAAGAACAGTTCCATTTATTACATTTATTCATACCATGTGCTACTGTTTACAATCTCGAATATTATTATTATTTTTCACTCGATTACTTATTTTATAACGAGGCTATTTTATTAAGTCCGCCTCCTCTGTATAAAATGTGCTGCAGAGCTTTCTGATAGGCAGTTTTCTGAGGCAACTCACTGCTTACTTTCCTTTGTGAAATATAGACAGTATTTACACTCAATTCAAGCTTATTACTTGAACTCTAACTGGACAACAGCATTGACATACGATAACGGCTCGAACGACCTCATAGGTTCTGACAGCACTTAATGTTATCACACCCAAGACGACGACGACGATAACGACAGGCCTATCAGGCAGACGATAGCATCGGTACTCTCCCTTTAGCAAGTATGCTGCTGGGTGGATACCTATGAGCTGCTGACTGATAGACTGTCGGCACCGACAGACGAATCCTTGACCTAGGGGTAGCAAACTGTGTAGGTGGCTACCGGACTAACTCACATTAGTCATAACAATAAATTCCTGCACAGTATCTTACTAAGTAGATAAAAATAATGAAATAGGAGAGCGTACTGGCGTCCCTCACATTATTATGACATGATAATTTAACCACATTAAATAAAGTTAATAATAATATAAGAATTAATTAATTAAATTTAATAGTTTTACTTTATAATTGCAATAATAATAAGCAGTATTAGTATTATTATTATAATTATTATATATTAATTATTATTATATTATTATTATTATTATTATTATTATTATTATTATTATTATTATTATTATTATTATTATTATTATTATTATAATTATTATCAGATCAGTCAAGTAGTAATCCCGTTAGTTTTCTATTAGGATACCGCAAGAATAATTGATGAGAAAATTGTTAAACAATTTTTTTTTATAACAGCAAGCAGTGGTAAAGAGGCTTTGATTGACTAAAAAAAAATATAGAGGGCTGGGCGCGTATTTAATTACATTTTAGAAAACGATGAATTGTTTGTGATTGCAAAATGAAATTGAAACACATTAGGATGCAAAGGTTTGAAGATTACACGCTAAAAGCTAACTAAAGTTCACACAAGTTGAAGCTGACCGAGTTTCACAAAGGGAATGGCGTCCCCGAAAATAATTCCTGTTCTCCGAGGTTATAATATCACCACGACTTCATTTCTTCTCTTTTTTGTCCGTATTTTTTTCTAAATTATTGTCTGATTATGAAAATAATAAAAATAATAATGACATTTATTATCATTCACTATTTTTATGACATTTATCCTTATGATATCCAGCTATGCCATCAAAATCATCATATCAGATAATACCATAGTAGGGCATTTTCTCACTAAATCGTACAAAAGATAAAGATTGAATAGGCCTAAATAAATTATTAATCATCATCTAATCATCATCATCATGATGATGATCATCATCATCATCATGATGATGATGATGGAAGAAGTTGTTGTTGTTCATAATAAATAATATTTAAATAATAATAATAAATAATAATTATTGATCTGATGATTATCCTCATTGGTTCATCGATCATAATTAGTAATAATTATTATCTGCTATTTATTTATTAATTAATTGCGTTGTCATGATGATTGATGTTGAGGATGCTGTAATAATTATAACTTAATAATAATCAATGATGATTAATAATAATAAGAATAATTTTTATTACATTATTATTTTAATTCATTATTACTGATCGAATGTATGAGCGTATATTATTATTATGATACATACGCTGACTCTGCTACTATTATTATTGTTGTTGTTTAAAAAAATGTATACTACTGCTTTCTGCCCACAAGCTGAGCGCATACATGATGCGACACCTAAGACAGATACTCAACATCAAATGGTGGCAGTCTGTACCAAATGAAAAGATACTCAAGATGATATCTCTACCAAGCATGTATGTATGACATTCTCATATCTAGATGTCTCAGATGGGCAGGTCACATCAACAGGCTAGATAACAACCGATTCCGCCATGATTCGAAACTGACGTTTCGAAAATGAACTGTTCGAAACTCTTAAACCTGAACCCCCCCCCCCCCCCCCCCCAATCCCAAACCCCCATCCCCAAAGAGTTTCGAAGTGTCAATTTTCAAAACGTCAGTTTCGAATGGTCCGTACCCCATAACAACCGGCTACCGAAGCTCATCCTGTACTCTCAACTTTCTGAGGGTACACGCGGAATTGGACGCCCAAGGCTAAGATACAGGGACACTATCAAAAGAAACCTGAAGGACAGGCAGACACCTATTGGATCTTGGCAGAGTCGCTCCCGAAATAAAGTTTGTTGGAGACAACGGATAAGAGGACGAAACCGGTCATCATCGGCGACGATGGACAGCTAACTACTACTACTGCTTCGTCCATTTCAATGAAATAATAATACTGATCACCATCATCATCATCATTGATAACATCAGATTGCAAGGTTTTAAACCAAAAAAACACTCCTACCCCCCCCCCCCCCCTCCATCTGCTACCAACATTTTCATTAGAAATGTATAAGCTATTATATAATGTTAGTTCGCAAGTATTTTTTTATATTTGAGGATGAAGTTCTGGTGGTTCTTGTATTATTATGTAAGGGAGACAGTTTTCGTGAGTACTATACATCTACATCGGTGCTGTAGCTCATGCATCCTGTTATTTTGTTTTTACTTCGGTCAGGCTGATTATGTGGTGAGTTATGCTTAGAACTTTTTGCATACTAATCAGTCTGAATTGAGTTTTAGTGTTTTCTGGAAACAAGTCCTCAAAGCTTTCTATCTCCAAAATTGAATTGTTTAACTGGCAACAGCTGTTTCTATGCATGATTTTTCATTTTGGTAGGTGGCAGTCGATGCCGTCTGTCGAAGTGCTAGCTCAAATTTTTGTAGATAAACTATAAATTTTTCAGGTAGAGCTGATGATTAGGTCATTTGCATCTACAACAAAATGTGGTGTGCTTGCACTTTTTAAACTTCATATGCAATTTTGTTTCAAACTCTTTTAAGATATTCAGGTTTGATTGTGCAGTTTTAGCTATGATATCGTTTAGGATTGTACCATCAGCAAAGAAGTAGTGTAAGAGCTCATTCTCTTAGATAGATCACTTATGTAGAAAAGGAAAATGCGGCGCCATGGACAGACTTTCGGGATACGAATCTTATGATGTCAGTGAATCCTCCGCAATCTCGCCCTCTCTGCTCAATAGGCTTTTGTTGCCAATTGCTCTTTTACCCGCAGACAGTTGTTAGTTGTTGATGTACAGCAGTTTCATTTGCATGTGGTTTAATTAATAACGTTATTAAACAGCATGCAAATGAAACTGCTATACATCAACAACTAACAACTGTCTGTGCTTTTACACAGTTCTGTGGATCCATAATTAAGTTGTCTTCAGACAGATTTTTGGTGCTCGGCTCTGTCGGAGTCCTTTATTAAGTCCAGTTTAATCTGTTTATTTTTGTAGAGGCTAAAGCCTATATCAGAAGAAGCTCCATAAGTTTCTTTCTTTTCCAGCTGTGTCTCCATTGAAAACAATGGTAGTTTCCTTTCTAACCGTTATGGTTTTGTTGGTTTGTTTGTACCAGAATTTGTTCTCCGGAAGTGAATGAAAAATTAATTGCCCGATTTAAAAACTTAATTTAAAAACAAATCGGTTCCCATAAATTCAGAATTCGTACCGACGTCGTAATAAGTATTGTCATATCTGATCATTTGGTTTGAATTATTCATCAAGCTTGGCATGTGTAGCATTTTTAGTAGTACAGTTATGGTGCTTCAACATTTATTCTATGATATCCTTGGTTGGCCCATGTCATACATTGTGCTGGCGAAGCTCAGGGCTTCTATCAAAACTATGGATTAATCTTGAGTTTATTCCATGAGGAACAACTATTATAATGGTCAGTAGCCAAAACTGCTTTCCCTTTTATAGAGAAATTTTGGACCCGTTACAAAGTTGCCAATTGGGCTCGGTTACTGGCAGGTGTGAACTTCGTCTTTCTTGAAAGCCTTTTAGGGTCCACTGTTGCATCATCTTTGAGCTGTTAACTTTAAATTTATTTGAAAGTCCCAATAGAAAATTGATGAAAATTTAAAGAAATAACCTTGACCTACTTTAAATAGTGTAGCTCATGAGTTGTCTGTTCTATGTGCAAAGCACTCATAAAAAGTCAAGAGATGTATTCAATTTACGATGATAGTAATGCGCACGAGTAGCAATTGAAAGTAACAATTTGGATGGCTTTCAATTGATATTTTTGGATGCATTGTTTTTCTGTGATTGAGTGAGAGGTTACCACAACGAGTCCATTACCTAACTTTATTGAGCCATCAATCACACCAGATATGCCCCCAGTTCTGTTTAGTTGATTACTATTCATCTCATTTACCGCGCATCATAAATGTTCTATTTTCCCAACTCTGTAACCATATATCTAGGCTTGACATCTTCTACTTGATGCCTGCTTAATCAACTGTATATTGCACACATTTTGTTTCCTGAAGACACTTGAAAGTGGACAAAATGGATCAGTTGGGTCTGGGGGATATTTTCGATGAGCTGGGCATCAATACTGAATACAAGCCTGCCAGTCACAATCAGATTGGCTTTATCGGTTATCTCAAGTTGGTAGGTAACTCCAGGCTTTGTTTAGTATCTGTTTTACAACATGTATGAGTGATTAGATGGGGGGGCTAAACCCACCTCTTGTACTACTTCAGGTTGACTGGAAAGAACCCTGGTTAGTTTTGCTACTAATCTTCCATCTGCTGATGTTTGTTATTGTAATAAAGTGCAGAAATATGTTGACTGTACAGTCTGTTCTTGGAGTGCTTATGTGTAAGTATATGTGTATGGGCGTGTCTTATTTCCCCGATTGGGTCTTTTGAAATGAGGCTATTCTTTTGGCTCTATGTTTTTACTACTGCAAACAACCAGCGTGATGTCATATTGTTATTTCCTGTTTTTAACGACTTGTAGTGGGCATTGTCTATATGAGTGAAACAATTAACCAGCTTGCTGCCGACAATTGGAGGTATGAGTCATCACCTTTTAATGTTCATGCTGTTTTCTTTTCTCTAGTCAGTTTTGATAGCGTTGCATCATCTACCTCAGTCATATTTACCTGTACTTGTAATTGGAACCTGGTGCTCTATATCTGCCTATGTTTGTAGGTTGTTTTCTGCGCATCAATATTTTGATAGCAAAGGATTCTTCATCTCAGCAATTCTCTCTGCTCCACTGTTGATAAACTGTCTTCTCATTGTGGTCAGTGCCGTATGCCTTCTACTGTACTTACCTTGTCTATTTTACAAGGGTTTACCCTCGACAACTTCCACTGTAATTAGTTTAGTTTGACCTGGGAGAATTCTACAGTACAATTTATTTTGGTGATCGTTAACGCCCAGTATTTTCGGGTTCGAGTCCCTCTAGGCTTCACTTTTACTTTCATCTGAAAAACAAAACAAATAATTGTGTTTGTTAATCAGGTCGGTACACGAGGTGGGGAGTTGTCTTCACATCTTGCTTTCTTTTCAGGTTAATTTCTTGTTCCAAAACTATAATATGCTAAAAGATATCAAACGCATGAAAGTGGCAAATGCTAGCAACAAACGTAAAGCTAAATCTCTCGAAAAATCTCCTGCAAAAGACCAGGTACCTACAGGTGTAGAGAATGAGGCGTCCTCAAAAGACAGTACCGAAGTTTCCTCAGAGAAAGCCAATGAAGTTCTGGATGACAAGAAAGAAAACTAAAAAATTTTTCCCGTTGCTGAATGAATCATTTGTTACAAACATGGTTTTTGCAATAAGTTTTTCACGCATTTACTTCACTTTTCTCTTGTTTTTGGGTGAATTTTTGGTTCATTACTTTCATCTAAATTGTTTTTTTCTCAGGTATTTGTGTGCGTTTCTACATATCAACAAATTTTTACATTGATAGTTAACTGTACAGCATATTATCTTAAAGTATCCTTCAACTTGGATATCTAGCACTCCATTCCATACTTCCTGTTTGTTTTATTCAATACACTTTACTATACCCTTTGTGTTGTTTTTCTCTGGGTAGGTTTATCACTTTCGCTATACGCTGTAAACAAAAACTGCCAAGTTTAACTTGGCTAGTGTTTTGGTAGGTAGTGTTTGGGTGGATAGTGTTTAGGCGGACATTGACTGAATTATCTATTTTGTTCAAAATGACTGTATCACGAATAAACTGGCTATGTGACATAGACATGTAATATAAATGTAAGTATAATAGTGTAAACAGACCGTGTCTGTGTATTCACATTATAACTAGTGAATGGCTCATAACTAGCTGTGCTAAGGCTAAGGTTGTTCGTCTGCTGCGCTCTATTCATCCCCTTCATTAGCAGTCGAAGCTCCTACATGCTGGTATGTGGGTTTGTTCCTGTAAGGTTGAGGCAGCAATTAGCATTTTCTTACGCAGCTGCCTCTCAGGTCACGCATTGCATACAATGATTGATGGTGTTGAGCAATATTTTTGACATGAGAAGTATATAGCGAGAAATAAACAATCAAATGTCTTATGATAGAAATTTCTACTTACGACATGTCACTTTCTTTGTTTCCGAATTGTCGACCAGTTTCTGTGCTCAGGCAGCCAGCTCCACTACCAAACCCATAGCCTTTGGGCCCCAGTTTCTTACCGTAGCAAACCTTGCAGTAGACTTTCTGTTCCTTTGTTGAGTAATTGGCAGTTGTGTTATCTAACATCTTACCACACAGCCCTGACATAGAGATGATGATGCAATTACTTTACATTTTTATCGGAGGACTTGTTTTATGGTTTTTTACAGCCATTGTTGGCAAAGATTTTGAAAACTCAAGGGCGAAGACAAAAGACTGAAATGATTAACATTCCACTACAATATTATGTGTGACTAATACACTATCACTTGAAAATGCCCCTGAAATCTTTGTAAATTATGTAATCAGCTCTGAAAACTAGTAAAATCATTGTATAACACAGTTCAGCAGTTTATCATATTAAACTGCACTAAAATTCGTGTTGATTTTGAAAAAAAATTTGGTACTTCCATGCAAGTGGTTGGTAGTTTTATGAAAGTTATCAGTAATCTATGAAGTTTTTCATCATTTTATAAATTTTATTAACGATTCTGTAATAAAACGATTGTTCTCTGTTCTAAAGTATTTCAATTAATATGTTGCAAGTTGCCTCCACATATTCCATAGTTCAGCAAAAGTGGATATAGCAAAACTTAAATCAAAACTTGCAGCTTGACAGAAAGTTTTTAGAATCCCCGTGACCAATTTGCTAAATTTATTCGCTTGGAATTCCCATCTTGAATAGTTTATAATGATCGCCATTAGGTGTTAACCAAAATTTGACAGTGTTTTATGTGGCATTTTAAATAAATTGAACTGACAAAAAGAAAAATCAAATATTGCAGCAATGAAGCCAGTACAAGCAATCCCATCAATCAAGTAACAATCAAAGACTCGTAGTTCACAACAGAACAGGCTGTTGAATCATCAAAGGCTGTTGTTAATTACAACCTTTTGCGTAAACCCGGAGTGTGCCAGTCATATAAGTAAGTGTGTGCAGGATTTTACACATCTGTGCTAAGGACATTTAATCAACTACAGTTCAGCGCACTGACTGTGTAGCCATGTTTGTTCGAACTGAAAACAAAAAAGAAACAAACTCGTCACTCACCGCACTTGAAGCAGAAATTGTGCCATTTATGTCCACCAGCTAGCCTCTCCTCCGCCTGATACACAGACTTTCCACAGTTCTTGCATGGCTCAAGTGCTGGTGGTTTGAAAGGCATTCTTACTGTAAAAATATAAAAAAAGTCACTCAATATTGGCACAGTGCCAGTAAAAAATGTTTTGCTACAATTTAATTACTATTCTATGATACAATTGCATGTTTGTTTGAAAAGCCAACTTGAACATATTCTAGAAAAGTTAACAACAGGAAAGCTTAATTGTTTATTAAAAATAATCGATGAAAATGAAATACTATATATCAATGTGTATGAATAATATATCACATGAATATTGTACTCACCCAAAGGAAGTTCGCACAAGTGTTTCGCTAGCTGCTAGCTCAATGTACACACCAAATGTGGCTCCTCATGAAATACCTAATAAATATTAAAAGCAGCGCAGCAATATGATTTGCTAATAAGCTGTTTGTAGACATCGCTGATGTTATGGTGCGCGCAGTGGCATTCACTAATTTATTGCAAAACCGAGTGGATTGAAGTTAACGAGAGAAAATAAAACAATGAATAAAAAAATTGTTTTTCCTGATATTTTTGTTTTGCTAACAAATTTTAAAAAAAGTTTTGATCTATTCCTAATTGACAAAAACTTGATTTCTCCATCTTGTTTTGTGTCTGGAAATGATGTTTTGGACCAAAATTTATAAATCCACCCCTGCTGCTGTAGCGTTAATGAGGAAGCTGTTTGTTAGCAAACCGTTAGTTTAATTATCAACCAGGAGTGTCAGATTTCTACTAAAGGTTGGGTGGATCAAATAACCACCCCATAAATACAACAATAGATTTATGTTATGATAACTGACTATAAAAGTTCATATATGGCATTGCTATGTAACATCACATCGCTGTCAGCGCAAAGTCTAAATACAGGTGAGATAATGTGTCAATTGACTCCACTTAATTGATAAATGAAGCAATTAGACAATAATTATATGAATAGACGTTACGAAATGTGCAGGTAGATGATTGTGACTATTTATGTCTGGCGAAATACATGGCATTAATACCAGACAAGCTCTTTGTGTTTTTGTAGAGTAAAAATCATTTGAGTATGGCAAATGGAAATATTGTTATTGAAAGTCGTGTGACTGAAATACAAACAACACGAGAAAGAAATACACACATATATATATTATGTAAAATGCTGTGTTGACAACTAAGGGTTTTGCCCAAACTGCAGGGCGCATTTTCTTACTATGCGAGTCGGCGGCACGTATGATTTTGTCATCTATTTATTCATTTATTTCTAACTTATAATAATAATTGTTTGTATTGTTAATAATTGCCGTGTATCATCTGGTTTGTTTAACTTTATATATTTCTAACGATCTAACGATAGATGTATATTTATGATAAAGCAAACTGTACCATGTTTTATAAAGTTGCAACATCATGCAAGAAAGAATCCTATGTAATACTAACTATTTCAGTGAGAAAAATATCAAATCCTTTGTTTCTATAGTATTGTATACAATCTCATTAGTTGCTTGGCGCTCATTCATCGAGGAGACAATTTCTAAATCCATTGAAAATTTGTAAAGGTGGAAAACATAGCAATAACATTGACAGCAATGATTGTGTACATTTATTTTATAGTCAGCAGTATTTATACAATTAAATATTAAAACACAAAAACTATTGTTTACAGCAGATACAGTAGAAAGAGCAGTTCATGACCAGCCATCTCTAGTTCTAAGGAATGATGAACACGATTGCGTACGACAGTGTGTAACCTTCTTACAACATCTAATCATACGCAAACAATCATTAATAAAGTATTCTAATAAAATAAACAAAATGGCTGACAAACAAAACGGGAAGAAGGTATATAATATACATACATGTGTTACGCACATGAAGCTAGCAGTGTACTGGGGACATATATCAATGTAGACCAAAACTTAAAGAACTAAATCTAAGCCTGTGGAATCACGCAATACCAGAGGCTAATATGGGTACTCCTGCCCGTACTCATTATAGCTTGAGCCATTGCTCACTCTAGCAGGGACATCTACTGTCCCCTCATAATCCCCGCATAACCCAGCAGCACCTCCTGCGAAACCATAGCCTTTGGTACCAAAATGTTTGCCGTAGCAGCCACGACAGTATATCTCTTGATCATGTTCATTAACAGCTGATGTGTCCAACTTCTTACCACAGGCATCTAAAACGATGGAATATCAGGAATGAATAAAGGAGCAGTATAATTGTCTATGGAGTTGTAAACAGCTAGCAAATTGTAAACAACTGCATGCATTGCTCTTTTAGTAGCTAGTAACTACTTGCTAATGCTATGTATTAATGTACCTCTGTAGGAGGTTCTAGTAACTACTAGCTAATGCTACGTATTAATGTAATATGATTGGTCTTGTACCTCCGTGGGAGGTCTTGTGTAGAGCACACGGTACCAAAATAAGCTCACTATTGCCATTACTCATTTTACCGGAAACAGGTTTTCACAAAGTTACAACATTAACAACTATAAATCAATCATGTTTCGCTTTAGGTTAGTTGTCTACAATCGCAATAGCTCTATTTGCTTGCTTGTTTGTTGTTTAACAAGCATCAAACTTGAAACTACTGGAGACTTCTAGTGGAGTTGTCTTCTCTATATGAAGCATGACTCTTTGTAAATGCGGAGTTGTCTTTTGTCTTGTTGGGTAAGACAACTACCAAGTTTTGTAAAACAACTCACCAAAAGTTTAAGCCTGCGATTTGAAAGACTTGTGATGACCAATCAAAAGTCCAAAATTTACAGTATTAGCACACATCAACTGATGGTACTTAACTTCTCATTGGTTGATGTATACCTCTTGAATGTAAAACTTACTGCATTTCAAACAGGCTTTGTGCCATTTCATGCCAATGGCAATAACCTCTTCAGCAAAATAAACAGGCTGCTCACACCGGGGGCACTCAGGTGATCCGCTATAATTAGACGAGCGTCTTGGAACTTGTGCCTCAGCGTAAGAATTCCTGTAAAAAATTGACACAAAAGTGTCAAGTCGCAATTTCAAACTGGTTAAAACATCACAATTTAAAAAGGTTAAAAAGTTTCACAGTTTTGCTCTTGGCTATCCCTGCGGTGACATGATAGAACGACCTACACTGTGAGACCATGATAAAGTTATCCAGACTATAAGGCCACAACAAAAAACAAACCTGTGTCTCATTTTTACGTTAGTGTCATCGTAGTCATCGTCTCTGTTAGCTGACAGCCCTGCAGAGCCTCCAGCGAATCCGTAACCTTTGGGACCGAACAGTTTACCATAGCAGGTCTTACAGTAGGGCATGTCGTCATGTTCCTGGAAGCTGCCAATTCCCAATAATTTGTTACATTCCTCTACAACAAGTCAGCATTTGATAAAACCCAATAAAATTATATTAATTGGTATCAAGACAAATAAATACCTATATAATAAGACTTGTAAATAGTCACACGTGGATGTTGAACTATAAATAAGTAAAAATGTTTTTTTCTGATAAATTTCCTGCGATTGCAAAAATTGGGAGTTGTCAACTTTTTAAACTGAAGAACAAACAACTCCCAATTTTATTAACAATTCAAGATTATTAAGGTGAGGACAACTCCTCAAACAACAGTAAAGTTTATTTTCTTAAATAATACCAGACCTGAACGCGATAAACCAGTTTGCAAAAGAGAAAAAACTCTAAGATGCATCTTTGATATGTAAAAATGCCTGTGGTTGTAAGTATTCGAGCTTATTCAACTGAAGGTATTTGCCAAGGATTCACCAGAGAAAAAATCTAAAATTGACAAATCACCACAGTTGTCTTACCACACTTGAGGCAGAGCTTGTGCCATTTCCTGCGGCATGCGACCACTTCCTCTGCAAAATAGACTGTTTTCATACACTTTGAGCACTTAGGACCAATAGCAACAGACGATTGCTCTCCTCTAGCACTGGCTCCTTGTGCGGCCGCATAACTGTTTCTATAAGGTAAATAGTCAGTTGGTTGTATTGGTACGCAGGCTATGTGATAAATAATAGATAGTTTTATTTACAAATGCACTTTATGGGGGTAAAACTCGACATCTAGAAGCATATCAGTAAAAAAAATAAGTGATTGTGTGATGTAGTCAGTAGCACGGTTTTTGTCTTGGTTACAAACAAGAGCAGACAACAACTTAACTTACCACGTATATAATAAATGTCATGAAAAAACCAGCAAACTGGCCCTAACAAATGTTTGTTGAAGAAAGTTTGAGAAAATGTTCATTTTGATATTAGAATAAAATTCTTGGTAAAAAAATTATAACTGGAGTCATGCGGTCACATGTCACCAGTTAGTCATGTGGTTATATGACACATTAATATCATGATGTCAGACATTCCGAGTAGGACGAAACCTCCTACATATACCCTTACCATCAAAACCCTTTACCTCCCGAGGAGTTGTCTTTTCTTAGCATCAAAGAGTACTGAATAGCCATAACCAAAATGTTAAAAATAATCATAAACTAACACAGAATTATTTTTTCATTTTGCTTTAAAATTATCATTTATTTACATTTCCCCATGTGCAATGTTTCTTAGTCTAAAACCTTGTGATTCAAATTAGAAAGTTATTGTTGTTGTTGAATTAAAAAAACGGTGGCAGAAATGCAAGGCTGAGATTTTTTCGTCACAAATAAACTGTAAATTACAATAATTTAAATTGTTGATATTATTTAATTTATAAATAAGTTTTTCAACCCCGACATTGCTCTAGTTTATACTTAAAAATTTAAAATACATTTTTAGTAGGGCGTTTCGACTAGAGGTAGGGGGTTTTTACTAGAGGTAGGGGGTTTCGACTAGAGGTAGGGGGTTTTGACTAGAGGTAGGGGGTTTCGACTAGAGGTAGGGGGTTTCGACTAGAGGTAAGGGGTTTCGACTAGAGGTAGGGGGTTTTGACTAGAGGTAGGGGGTTTTGACTAGAGGTAGGGGGTTTCGACTAGAGGTAGGGGGTTTCGACTAGAGGTAAGGGGTTTCGACTAGAGGTAGGGGGTTTTGACTAGAGGTAGGGGGTTTCGACTAGAGGTAGGGGGTTTCCACTAGAGGTAAGGGGTTTCGACTAGAGGTAAGGGGTTTCGACTAGAGGTAGGGGGTTTCGACTAGAGGTAGGGGGTTTCGACTAGAGGTAGGGGGTTTCGACTAGAGGTAGGGGGTTTCGACTAGAGGTAGGGGGTTTCGACTAGATGTAGGAGGTTTTGACTAGAGGGTTTTGTCTAGAGGTAGGGGGTTTGGTGGTAGGGTACGGTGGAGGGTATGGGGCTACATCTGACCCCAGCATTCCTCATCTGACCCCAGCATTCCTATAACAACTTTCGTAAAAAATATCTACAAATATCAATAAAATTTCATCTTCATCGCAGACTGTAGCGTGGTTAGAAAACTGAAGCGTTTGTGCAATGAACAAGCATCACAGACTGTGAATCAACAATAAACGTTGCAACGTCAGCTGCTGTTTGACCAGGATTGTATTTGGTCGACAAACAGCAGAGTTGTCTACTCATACTTACTAAAACAATTCTCAGTGCATATAAAATGCTAATACAAAACATGTAGATTTGAATAGTTTTCACTTACTAATAGCTACAACATGTGTGTTAGTATTGCAGCACTGTACCAATTCATTCCACATGCAATACTAATATTGATGTCTCATGCATGTTGTAGCCAGTCTATTGAGGGTAGGCAAGCAGTCAAACGGTATTACAACAACTAGCGAAACGGAAAGCCTAACGCAAAGCAGGGGAAGACACTCACAAGTAAAACAATGAAATAACATTTTCAAAGAAATATGAGAGAATCATGCAAGCACAAAAAATATAACAAAATGAGTACAGAAATGAAGCCCAAATGCATAACAACAATGAAACCATCACATTTATTATACATTTACTACATACATATAAAATATATTGGAATTACCGGCTAACAAAATATTGTATTTAGTTGAAGCGAAAGCAGAGCTATGAAACACAAACTAACACAGCAATGGAACAAACAAAGCTATAGCAAACACGAGCATAAAACCATGCAAAAATGAACACTAAACAATTAGAAAAACGCGTATAATCAGTATGAAATGATGGAGTTGTCTATACAGAGTAACTACAGAATAAGAATGGGAAGAAAACTCCACACAAACAATGACTACCATCACGTACATAGTACATACAAGACATGTCCAAGTTGCACATTTACGTTTATCGAGTAAAAACAATTCGTTAGTACAGAACATTACTAGCAGCTAATAGTTTAGTAGCATCAATAGAGCTGCATACTCAATCGGTGGGCAAGCGAGAGCGAAGGTACTAGGGCTATCTAACAGTAAGAGCAATGACTACATAGAGATACAATATTAATGATGTGAGTGAAAGGCAAAGCAACTACTCGTTGTGTGTAGCCATCACCCCACACAGAAAACACAGTCTATTCTACCTTGGGGACAGTTCGCCGTCTCCGTAACTGTTTGAGGAGAGCCCAGCAGAACCTCCGGCGAAACCATAGCCTTTGGGTCCAAACTCTTTGCCGTAGCAACTCCTGCAGTAAGGGTTACCGCTGTTTTCTTGAACTGAGCCAGAATCTAACGTCTTGCCACACGTGGCTAGAATAGAAAATGTTACCAGATAACATTTTCTGTTATTGTGATAGCAATGGATTTTAAAGAAATTTGAAAAAAGACATCAACAAAAATAGCACTTCAGAGCCTTGCCGTTGTGTTGTATGAACACAAAAGAACACAAGGTCATGCAAAGGTCGCACTTACTGCACTTTAAACAGGTCTTATGCCATTTTTGACCAACAGCAATGATCTCTTCAGCGAAGTAGACAGTCCTCTCGCACCTGGGACACTGGGGTCCAGCACTAAAGGATGACTTTTTTCCTGTGATAGGAGCAGCCTGTGCCTCGGCATAGGATGACCTGAAGACAGCAGAGAACTCTTCACCAACCAACGACCCTTCACCTCACTTGACAACAGGCAGCAACCTTCCAGCAGCAGATCAATATCTAATAACCACTTATGGTAGACATAATCTCCCTTTACGGGGAAATATATCTGGTAAAACCATGGATAACATGTATAACAGGATTGCCAGACGATCAAATCGGGTGTGTCCACTTTTGAATGCCGAAACGGGACAGGATGTAGACTGTAATTGCAACCCACACAATGGGGCCACAATACTTGCTATAGTAAGGGGCCGCAGCTTATGTACGTACTGGGAACACATCGAACTTTTCATGTGAATTTACAGTTGTATTTTCTAACGAGAAGACAACTCCATGCGGTTTTGACGAGTTGCAATATGCTAACCGGATACTGCATAAAAACTCCACTACTAAGCTGGTAACCTTGTAGGGGTCACAGATCATTGCGACTGCCATAAACGGCTACATTCCAATCGTGACGAATGTTATATTACGAGGGGACAGCTGGCATTCCTGTTATACCTCATCCATGGGTAAAACTACTCGCAAAAATCAAAAGATGGTGAAGTGCAAAGACAATCAAATAAATGAACATATTTGAATCAATAGTGCACTTGTTTCAATCAGTTAAATCTTTTTTTTCAAAGAGAAAATTTAAGCATAAAATGACTAAAAGTAAATGAATGCCTACATGATAAGATCTGCCCTGCGTCAACAGAAAAAAATGTCAATATCACAGTTTATATACAAAGTTTGAAATTATCTGCCAGTGATAAGACAGAGCAGGATCTGATTGGAGATCCCTTCACCGCGTGATGATAAACTTTCTGTGTTTATAAAACAAACATTAGAACCTGCATGCTCCATGAGTAGTTCTCTCTAGCTTTGTATATGTAATGTGATAATTGAAAGGCCATTTTGATCTAAATATTGTGTCCATTTGACTGTTGATTATTTCCAAATGTTGTGAGCGATAAAATTACTCATAGATCGTTATTGAAATTTCAAATTCCTAAATAATTAAAAATTAGTTAATAAGAAAATTGACAATAATATTTCATTAATAATTCAGTGTAACAGCTGCGTATCGTACCGTATTGTAACTATTGCTCATGTCTGTAGTTCAGAAACTTGAAATAAATGAAGAATCGATTTACTTTCCCTCTCGCACCATTTATTTATTGTCTGCTGTATTTGCTGTTTTTTAGTCAGCAGCGATAATAATAAAATAATATAATCGCTGAAAAACAAGTTTTCAACTAACTGGTTCTTTTGGCAAGTCATTCCGATTTGTACTCTAAACCAATTATTTTGAGTATTTCTTTTTGAAATTTCAAATAAATATGAACAAGACAATAAAATACACAACACAGAAAGACAACATAATGTGCAAATTAAGTATTGGAAAAGTTTGAAACTGAGTAGCTGTAACCTATAAGACGATTGGTTAGACAGCTAGATAATTACTGAAGTATTGAGCATTGTAAGATCTGGAAGAAATTTAAGAAAAGCTCTGACATCAACATGTACCCTGGCAATAGCAACTCTTTGGATACAATCGTAGGCCCGACGGATGTCGTAAATCTAGTGCATGACACATTTCCTGTTTACCAACACATTCCACACTCTTACAGTTGCAGCTAAGCAGTTATGAATCGGCCGATTTTGGAGTAAAAAGCGCCAAATTGTATTCATTACAAGTAACGATAGCCTAAAACTACCACTAGATTGTTAAACAAACCCAAGCTAGTAGCCTGAGAGATATTAACTGTATGTAATAAAAAACATCATTGTTTATTGGATGAAATTTTACGATCCAAGTCAGCTCTACTGGAGGCAAGATCACTAGACGTGTTAGTCTAAAAACATAGCCTGGAGTCTGAAGGTAAAAACTTACCGTTGAGGACGGGAATCAGCTGTATCATTAGCTGACAGCCCAGCAGAGCCACCAGCGAATCCGTAACCTTTAGGACCGAACAGTTTACCATAACAAGGCTTGCAGAACGCATCACCATCGTGTTCCGTCACGGAGCCACTCTCTAACAGTTTGTTACAGTTACCTGCGGAATGTGAAACCGGATATGTCAGCAAGATCACATGATCAAACGATGACGCTGCGTGAGAACAGGATATTGCATAAACAACAGCGCGGGATTCTACAGGATGGAAGACTCAAGTATCTGAAGCCCTTCAGCACAAACATTCAAATTGACTATTTATTAATAAAATAAATAATTATAATAAACTATATGGGAACTGTCACAATGCCAAATCAGAGTTGAGGCTTCAAAGAGGCATTGAGTTCCCTAGTAGACAGCACTTATCTGATTGCTTTGTAGCGGAGAGGTCAATGACAGATACAATTCAAAGAAATGTGAGCTGAAAGGAGAGATGAGAGGTAATTGATGAGTGTGTTGTTGCTAGGTAACCAGGAGTTGTTGATACGATCTAGCAATGATCACCATTTAAAACATCAAATAAAATGAGCATCAAATCATAGACATTCACCTGCGGACAGCGAGGGTATTCGGACATAAATCATCGCTAATTAACAGCAACCAATCAAATGCCAAGTATTTATGATACAGAGGAAAGCACAAATATGGCTGAGAGAAATGATGTCACACGGAGAGTTCTAGATGGTGTGCGATGTATAGGATACACTAGTGATGAATAAAGTGCTTCAGTGGCACAGGAAATGGATTCTACACTGAGCCAAGAAAGATACAATTAGCTAATTACACAAAGAGACGCACTCTATTGTATCGACACAAATGGTCAAACCTTCGGAAGTGGCACGAAGTAACGCGCACTAAATGACAAACTCAAAAAGTAACCAAACACGGAGGACTACGCCCTGTCAATCAAATGTCGCCTGCCCGGCATAGTCACAAACTTGATACGTTTGTCACATTCCAAGACGTAATACGATGATGTCATCGCTATATCTTATCAACCACTCCGCTGATACTACAAGCCAACCAAGCGATGACTCACCACATTTTAGACACATTTTGTGCCATTTCTTGCCGATAGCGATTCTTTCCTCAGCGAAGTAGACAGGTTTGCCACACCTGGGGCAGCCATGACTATGCTTGACCCGACCGTCTCCAGCATCTCGTCCGACATTCATCGCGTCTTGATACAAACTGAGACCGCAGCAAATAGAATATAAGCATATAATCACCAATTCATCATAGATATGTTTGCTGGGAATTGACACATAGCTAGCTCCCAGGAGCGATGATATATGGCTATGTAAAGCACTCCCGGTAGGCAGAGAACCTTCATCTATACATCTGACAGTGAGCTATAATTATGTGAGATGAAGAGTGATAGTATTCAACTTATGCACGCTGTCTACAATATATTTATTGATGTCTCCGTACAGAGGTCATGTTTAGATATTGGATTATAGCTATGAATAAACATTGAAATCCTATCTTATAACCTGCCCAGCGGCAGCTGAGAGTGCAGGGACACGCCTGATGTTTGCATATCAAACAGAAGTTAGTCAGCTGGTATACGCAAAGAACAAAGTGTAAAGTATCTCCTAGCCACCACTAAACGCACTGTTTCCACTAGAGCAACCTACCAAGACGTCAAGAGACTTATTACTGGTGACTCAACTTAAACCTACGTACCCGGAATTTCCACTGGCGGTGTTGAAACCGGGTTTGGAACCAAAGTTTTTAGTAAAACAAGCCTTACAGAAGATGTCATCGTCGTGTTCATTTAACGTGAAGCTGTCCAGTGACTTGTTACACAACGCTGAAACAAACAATAGACAATTATACTACCACCTCCTACTCACCTACTTTTGATAAAAAACACCTTGCAATGAATAATCCCTGAACAATGTGGTAGCTCATCCCCAGCCATGTTACAACATACTGTTAGAGGAGAAGTTTCCCGAATGTCAAACACACGCACTCCATGGAATGAGTTTGCCTAATATGAATGAGACGCGAAGCATTTCGTTACAGATAAAACTGAGATAGCGAAAAGAAATTATTTAGTAAAACTCGAGATAAACAATACTAGTAGTTATGAGCAAAGAAAATAGCGATAGCCTCAGATCTTACCGCAAGTAAGGCAGCGTTTGTGCCACTTTTGCCCTCTAGCGATGGCCTCTTCAGCGAAGTAAACTGACTTGGAGCACCTAGGACATTTGGGAGCCCCGCCCAACGATGCCATACTGTGATACTAAGCTAAAGCTACAAGAAACAAAAACGTCTAGAACTAACAGATTTTGTTAAAAAGAATTTCCAATTCTGTTTTTCATTGCATATCAAAATTGTCTATAAAACGCTCAGCTGTGCTAATGCAGCTAGAGCCAACAAACATGGTCACATAACCGCTCTTTCACGCTTCATATATGTAAGATAACAGTTTTATTAAGCTAGTCACAATTAGTGCAAAGAGAACTATAGATTGTGTGTTCTTTTGACTAGTTCAATGTATTAGCAGTGCTTTACACAATATGCCAGCTGTGCACAAGTGTGCGAAAGCGATGGCTGATTAGTCCATGTACTTTTATACCTCATTTTATTGCTATTAGCAAATGTGTTGCCATGCAACAGCTGATAACAAAAATACTAGCAGCAGATGTAAATATCCTACTTGGACATACAATAATTTGAAAGGACGGGTGAATCTATTGCCGGTTACCATAACAACAATGTTAGTGATTTGAATACCAGTTCCTGCAATAGCCAAGATGCATCAACATACATTACACAATATACCAAACATATGAAATAATGATGGCTCGAGAAAAAAAAAACTGGAAACAGACGTAAGTGAAAGATGAAGGAAGACTGCATTTAACAATCCGCAAGGTACTATTGTAGTATATCGTGTAGCAAAAATAGAAAGAAACGACTTTGTCTAAATAAAATGATTGTGAGTGAACAAGAACAAATAGCGTTGACTGAGCGGGAGCTTGGGTTTGTTATAAATAAAGTTGTTGTAAACAAGATCCATTTTAATGAGTGTAGAGGCAGGCAATCCGGTTCATATGTGGCCTAAGAGGAGTCTTTAGTGTCACAAAGGCTAGGTGGCTCTCGGATTGCCCTCCTTAGAAAAAAGACGGAGGGACGCCCGTCACAAACTGTTTAGTAAAGTTGTCGGCGACAAACATTATTATTTTCTTAGGGCTGAATTTGAAAACCACCAGAATTCTTCCCAATCCAGTCATCTTACTAGATCAGTGGTTAGGTCGGTGCAAGTTTCCAATACAATTTTCATGCACCAAGGCTTTTTCTGTCGCACTTCCAGAGAGTGGAGAGCTCAGTCTAAAAGATAGTGGTGCTGGATGTCGAGCTTTTCTTCGTTTTTTTTTTACGATTTTAGTTTTGATAACTAACATGACGTCTCCCCCTTCCCCACACTCAGGGGTCTAGGAGATATAGACAAACATAACATGTTGTTTCAGATTTCCCGAAATTATAGGTTAAACTATGAGCAACAGGTAACAGTTTTGATAGGATCCAAATTATTTAATAGTGTTTGGTGGCTTTAGTGGTTTATATATACAAGAAGCAAAGTATGTAAAAAAGCTAATTAAACTTCGATTATTAGTATATTATACTACTTGACACCAATACAGACCAAAATGTTAGAAATAAACACCTTACATTAAATAAGTTAAAAGTTGCCGATAAAAAGACAAAAATGAGTCCACATACTACAAATTACTACTTTCCAATAATAATGATTACTACTCACTGATGCCACTAACACCAACCACACTTCTTTAATAGTGATCAATGAATAAAAGAAGATGAATTAATAATCATTGATTAATACTACTACTACTTACTTGAAATAATAATGGTGCTGCTTGTAATCGGTATCGATAATCATCATAATAGTTATTACAGTAGTATTAGTGGTAGCAAGAAATGTTTAGACACAAATGTAGAGGAAAAAGTCAGTAATTATTATTAATTACAATATTATCATTTATAAAATTTATGTAAAGCATTATTATTATTATAATTATTATATATTATTATATGTGACAACCATAACAACAGCAAACAGCATCATCATTGATCATCACTGTTATTACTACTACTGTTCACTAACTACTTACCACAAAAAATATTTGAACATAAAAACATAAACAAAAACATAAAAAAATTGATAAATAATATTATAAAAAAATAATATATTATTATTATTATTATTATATATATATATATAATATACATAAACATATGTATATTATTATTATTATTGTTGTTGTATATATATTTAAAATATATAATTGTTATTAATTATTATTATTTAAATAAATTTTTTCATCACAACTAACTTAACTACTAATTATTATTAATTAATTAATAATTATTATTTATTATTATAATATTATAATTATTATTAATTATTTATTGATGATGATGATTGATAACAACTTTTATTACACGTACCTGGTAAAAAAATTTCTTCTCTTTAGATTTGTTATCTAGCAAATAAAATATATACCTGAAGTGTGAGATTTATACAAAACTGAACAAGAGTTTTGCTAGCAAAAGAACTACAAAATAATAATAAGCTGCTCCTGTCGTCTTCAAAAAGTTGCTCTGCATTCACAAATGAGCATTGATTAACTCACAGCACTATTTCAAAAACAAGGTCAACGAGGACAGCTTTTATCCAATAAATGGTAAGAAAATTTCAAATTACCCAATCATAAAGCTTAATGTTTAAACGCACGTGTCCGGTTTTTTTGCGAAAAGTACGGGTGGACAGTTAGCGCCTCACTATTAATACGCTAACCATTCAGCAACTTGCCAACGGTAATTATTGTTCTATTTATAAAAATGAAAGCGGGTGGTGAAAATTTGTTCTGTGACCAATAAAATTATTGTTTGCAAGCTTTTTTGGATATCGCAGTGGCTTCAATTTATTGTCAAACTCTCTCCTTATTGCTGGCTTAAATGTCTGCTGCCTATATTAGAAATGAAATTGGACCTTACAAGGCCACAAAATTGGTAAGTGAGTGAGGTTGTTGTGCTTATTAATTATTATTGTTATTTATTTATTATTACTACTACTACTACTAATCATTATTAATTATTGTTGTTAATTAATAATAATCTTTAATTAGTTAATTTATTTATTAATATTATATTATTATTTATACTATTATTGGAGTGGCAAGCATTATTGGCAACAACATTATCATACGAAGAATGCAAACCAAAAATATTATTGCAAACAGTTATTATTATTAGTTAGTTAGTGGTGGTTGATTGATGAGAAAGAGTCGGCAACTCAACAAATTTTGATATGACCTTCCAGCATCAATCTCTTCAAAGTGTCGTTGTTGTTCACAGATGATGCATACACTGGTTTATAATATCAGACGAAATAGTGCAATACTGCAGAAGAATGATGCAAAAGTGGCAACTCCACAGGCGTACTGCAGAAAATTTGGTGGATTTTTGACCATTTTTTTGAATTTTATGTTGTGTTTTGTTGTTGGTGTTTGGAAGGTAAGTCATGATTTTACAGACTTGTCTTCACGTGCTGGCCTGCTGGCTCAAAAATAATTTGGGCAGCGCCCCACCAAGAAAATACCAAAAATTAAACCCTCTGGGCTGTCGATGCTGACCTTTTTTTATTCCAATCAGATGACTACATGAGAAGCAGCAACCCCGTGTTTCCAAGATTTGTGCTTGCAAAAGGTGCGTCACGCAAAATTTCTTCTTATCACCCTAGTCTCCTAAACTAGCAAGTCCTAGTTTACGGGTGGCGACAAAGGGTACTCATCTCAGCTTTAACATTATTAGTAACTCGTAACAGCCCGCGAACATTTTCTGAGGCTACACAAGAGGAGATTCGAGAGTTTACCGAAAAAAGTAAAAACGATGCAGCCTTTACCTACTGATTATACTCACCGAGCGCTCTCGTCGAACAGTTGCAAAGCGGCAAAATGCTTAATTATTACCGGGCGCATCGTCTCTATTTTGTTCGGCAGTAATGCTTTGTGGATCCTCACAACACTAATACGGGTTAATATGAGTGCCCGTAGTTTCAAAGCTGAGATGAGGACTTTTTGTCACCCCCGTGGGTTAGGATTTGTTAGTTTAGGAAACTCGGGTGATGCGAAGAAATTTTGCGTGACGCGCCTTTTGCATGCACAAAATTTGGAAACACGAGGTTGCTGCTTCTCATGTAGTCATCTGATTGGAATAAAAAAGGTCAGTATCGGCAGCCCAGAGGGTTACCTTTTTGGTATTTTCTTGGTGGGGCGCTGCCCAAATTATTTTTGAGCCAGCACGTGAAGACAAGTCTGTAAAATCATGACTTACCTTCCAAACACCAACAACAAAACACAACATAAAATTCCAAAAAATGGTCCAAAATCCACCAAATTTTCTGCAGTAGGCCTGTAGGCAACTCGATCAATGCAAAAAAAAAATGCTCAGTTTTCTTTAAGACTATTGGACAGCTCAACTCACAAATTGAATATTTTCTTAACAATAATTATAACAAACTTGAAAATGTCACACCCCACCCATATCTTGGCATTGAACTGAGTGGCAATTTAAAATGGAGTAAACATATTGACATAATTGTGTCTATGGCTAACAGTCTACTCGGAATGTTGAGCAGTGTTACATTTAAAAAAACCCGACACTAAAACAAGACTCGTTGTATACAACACTCTAACATGACCGGTGTTGGAGTATGGGTGCCAGGTGTGGGGTCCATGTACAAAAGTGACATAGAGAAATAGAGAAAGTACAAAACAGAGCACTAAGATTTATATTCAAAATTAAAGGACAAGCAGTTTTACAAAATTACAGATAGATCACATGACAGACAAAGGGATCTTAGGATTAACTTATTTTCAAAGTCCCTAACTTCAGGAATTACTACACCAGATTATGAAGCACCAAAGAAATGCTACAATACCAGACAGGCTGAAAGTCTTTTTGTTCCTTGTATTAAGACTAATACTCTCATTCACTCTTTTTTGCCACGTACAACAAGAGACATCCGTAGCGAACGATGAAATTACTAATCTGTGTTTGCTGTTATTCCTTTTTAATATATCATTACTAACACTTACATTATGCTAACACGCAAAATAAGTAACATAAAAAAGAAGGAAAAACGATATCCACACCAAACAATGAATTTATTAGTCTGCGTTCGCTGTTTTCTTTCCATCGTGGTTTATTATCACTAACACTATGCTAACATTATGCAAAACGCAAATTAAATATATGTAAAAAAAATTGAAGAAAAATAAATATAGCAAATGAGTTCCAACTCTTAATTACCTCCTACGATGGTCTTAGTGGGATAAATTCATTGTTATTCTGATTGAACAAGATTTTTTCGAGTGATACTACCAGGAAAACAACGTAGTAGTAGTACTACTACTTTGTTTGTATTATTATCAATTTATTATTATTAATTATCATGTGTATGATTGATGAAATCATCAAGATTATTATTATTATTGTTTAGGAATAGAAAGCAGTAATACTAATACTAATGATGTTACAGCTAGCCGCGAGCCATGAAATAAAATAAAGTAGTTAGCAAGCAATAATTATTACTATTATTAAATTTAATGGTATGACTGGTGGTGCCAGTTGCTTGTTAGTACATCAAAGATTATTTTACCCAAAAAGACATTACTGTAATAGATTTATGATTCTTTTTGCGGTTTTATTGTTAACATTACTACTTTTTGTGATCGATTGTGGCTGTTGTCTTGTCAAAATATTCTGAGATGGTGGTACTAGCTGTTATTATTTGTAGTGGAATGACATTGTACGGATATTTAGAACTGGAATGCCTATTGGTCGCCATTGGAGGCAGCTAAGAGCCTATGATGATTGCTTTGTGGCATCAGAAGCAGTAGAGTGGCTATTTGAGTATTTACAACACCACCATGACTCTGGTACAGAGCTAACCCGGTAAGTCAGCTGGGATATACCAAGGTCACTGTTACTGTTAGCCTTTGTATACGTTCAAGGTTTTTTTAACAACTACTCTTTCATTGGCTGAATAATTTATCATGTCTGAATACACAAATGAGTTATACAGAGCGTTATAAAAAAATAAAATCCCGATTTATTTATTTAGGAAAGCGAACTAAAGGTTTTTTTCCGTTATACTTTTCTGCATCTCTCATTCACTGTTATATCCATCATTACAGGTTGCAAGTTATAAAGTTGCTTCAAAAGTTTCACAGAAATAACTACATAGAGGATGCAAAGGGAGAGAAATATAACTCGGAAGTGTTTGAGGAAAACAATAGACTATTCAGGTAGATTATTCTATTGTGTGTGCAATAGTTGCTGATATTTCACTATATACAATGAGCTCTTTGTGTGTAAGTGTGAGTGATCATTGTTTATAGCTGTGGTAGGCCAATTAAACACCGGAAATATATATTAAATGTTTTGAATATAGAATAGAGACTGTACATATACATAGGAGTGTTGTAGGTTAATTGGGAATCAACAACTTTTATGTTGTATTTTCTGTTGATATAGTTCGTAATTTATATCAATTAGTTGATTATTTTCTATTTCACACTGTTATCCGTTTCACAGCTGCAAATAATGGGTGCAGTGAAATAGCGTTTGAGTGGGATTTTGCAAACTGTTCAAACGGATAGAGTTGAACATGCACTGAACTAATTCTTTGAACTTAATTTTCTTGTAAAAGTTATTGAAATTATTGGCAATAATTAACCAGTGAGCCAATTATTTCTATGAACT
Source organism: Cryptosula pallasiana (assembly GCA_945261195.1). Classification (NCBI taxonomy): domain Eukaryota; kingdom Metazoa; phylum Bryozoa; class Gymnolaemata; order Cheilostomatida; family Cryptosulidae; genus Cryptosula; species Cryptosula pallasiana. The sequence goes on from OX183139.1 coordinate 6,087,413, forward strand.
TATAAAAAAAATTTCCATTTCTTAAAAATCAAAAGGACAGATAGGTAAAGAGGAAATTGATGATAGTTTTAGATCTTGCTTGGTAGTATATAGTAAGTTGTATATAGTAAGTTATATCCAGTAAGTTGTATGTAGTAAGTTATATCCAGTAAGTTGTATGTAGTAAGTTATATTCAGTAAGCTATATACCGTAAGTAATTAACTGTTTGCACAACTCGTAGGTTTGTCGCTCTCTCCCCTATCAAGACTCCCCAATGGCCTCGCTTTAAGTCTGTTACTGCTGCCAATGACGCTACTACCAGGCTGTCCGACCTGAAGTCAAGCAACATATTTCAAGAGTTGGAGCCTTCGTCAGACGCCGCATCAAGTGACACTGCCTCTTCCAGCAGCACCAACAGCAGAAGTCACGTCTCGGTCTACAGCCAATCATCTAAGACTGACAGCGGATGTTGCTCTGTGGCTGACACAGATCTGTTGTGGAAATCGGTGGTGTTGGAGAGGTGGGTAGACCTACACCTCTTCCTCTCTCTTGTGCAAAGAGCCCACTTTAAGTATTGTAAGTTTCTGCGAGTCACCTCGATAGAATTGACATGAATCTCTTTTCGAATAGCTTATTGTTTGTTGAATTTCTGTTAATATTTGGTCATTTGACTTGTTTCTTCTACTTGCCAAATGAAATATCATCACTACTTTTATGATTTAGTTCTACGTCATTCCAAAACTAAGGAGATTCAAAGTTGAAAAAGAAATTAACATTGCGTCGCTCAGTAGTTCAAAACAAACCAGGTAGTTTTGTCATTGAGTTACGGAGTTGTCCCTGGCATAGAGAGATGAGCTGTTACATGCTTATATCGCAAACTCACTGCTGATAGCTATAAAGTTGTTCTTAGATGACATGAGAATATTTTGCCACAATCTACAAGGTAGATTGTCTCAACATTGGTCCCAATAACAACACTGCAATAATGGACAGCTCTAAAGTCACTGCCTCAAATACATAAGTTATGATGATTGAATCAATTGGGATTTATCTGTCAAGCATTGTTGAAATATCTTCATATGAAATTTGGTAGGCCCGATTGTCATCACTGCTCTAATATGATTTTGTTTTTTTCGTTCAAATAGTCCCATTATTACCTCAACCAATATGAACAGTGTCTCTATATCTATTGGTGTTTAATGTGGGTGATCATTAACAATCTCATTAAAATTGTACCTTGTGGACGGGTATCGAACCCAGTATCTCGCAATGCAAGTGAGTGAGCGCTCTACCATTTGAGCTACACCCCATCTGCTTGATGAAGCTGCATCTGTTGCCACCTTTATTTGTAGCGCATGTCATATTCAACAAAGAAGAATATGTATTTATCGTAAAATTTATTATTTTTGACCAAATGTGCCTTTTTTGTAATTCAGCTATTAAGTAAAATGAGGCAACGGAGATATCAAAATTTTTTGTACATGATGAGATTTCAAAATTGTCATCCTTGAAAGGCTGTTTTCACCTCACATGTATCGTATATATTGTAGGCTGCTCTGTCTACTCCCCCACACAGAGCCCTCCCTACACCAAAGATTAGCTGTGATGAAACACAGCTATGTAAAACATAACATGACAGTACTTCACAAGAACGGCTATGTCACCGGCATAAACAGGGCAGAATTACCTCCATCTTGGGTTATCAGTGCCATGCGTTATCTAGCTAAGTGTATGTATGTCCGCTATGCAATACGCTGCACCCTTGTTTGTACAAGCTAATTGAGGAATGCTCCGCACATTGTTTGACTTTCTATTAGTGAAGCCACTTGTTGTGTAACAGACTTGAATGGCTGCCCGAGTCACTCATTATTGTCTGTCTCTGTCTCACGCCGACTAAAACTTTGTTGTCTTCTACATCATGCAGGAATCCTTTATTGCATTGCCTCAGTTTCATAGCATTTAGTGAGAAATATCTCTGAAAATTTTCATTTATTCCATTATTAACCTACGTTCACACTATGCGATTCTCGGCCGAATGGGCGGAGCCAAAAATCGGCTTGCAAGTGCGAACAGTGAAATTTTAGCGATTTTACAATCGGTGGCAGATTTTTTTCATCTGGCAATGATGGAGCTTTGTACGATTATCGGCCTGTCTAGCCAATCAGCATCAACATCACAGCTGTTCAATTTAATACTTTTCAAGAAACTTGCAGCTGCTTGATAATTATTATTTAGCCAATTTTAGAATATTTTTTGATATTTCCCTGTTCAATTGCAAGCCTTGTTTGCAAGTAGAATATTAATGTGGTTATACTAATTATTGTCAATATAAATAGAAAACAACTAACAGCTCCGTGATTATAATAAATGATTGCGTTAAAGAAAGTTATCTAATCATTTATTTATTATTAATTATAGTTAAATATACTACTTACAATTAATTATTATTGTTTTTGTAATTTATTTCTTACTATTGATGGGTGAAGAAATGGTATAATTTATTGAAATCTCTGGTAATATAAGCTATATCATATTATTATTAATAATAATTTGATACTATGTGGTTAACAATGAAATGCGGTGTCTTGCCAACTGTCAAGGCCATGCGATATCGAGCACCAAAAATCGCAAGTGTAAACTCTTGTAAATAATCGGGAGAGCAACTCCCGATTCCTCCAGATAATCGCATGGCCGAGAATCGCATAGTGTGAATGTCGCTTTAGTGGTTTTTCTATCAATCTTGTGAGTGACTTGCACACCTTTATATCCTACATCTCCCTCACTCCAGCGTTTGGTCAGTTTACTTTTGGTGCGAAACGAAAATCATTTTACATTATATGAAATAATAGGGTTGCTGGGTAGTAACCATGGAGGTAGAGACCGAGGTTTTGCCGATTGTTTGTGTTGCAATGATACAACGGCTTTAGGTCGAGGTTTGGCGTGTACAATGAGTACAATGAGTAACATGTAAACATTTATTGGTTTTAAAAAACTTTTTAAAAATGTTTTGAAGGCGGATTTCTCAAATGTATATTTTTTTGCCTAGAAATATACTGGAACCATTGTTCTGCTTAGGTTATTTACTCTGCAGAACAAAAATACGATAATATGAATTTTAAAACCAAAATAGTATTTTACCAATTGTTTTTTGGAATCATAGTTTGTTTCATTTACAATTAAATAACTCATCAATAGTACCTCACTATGACTCATAAATAGTACCTCACTATGACTCATCAATAGTACCTCACTATAACTCATCAATAGTACCTCACTATAACTCATCAATAGTATCTCACTATAACTCATCAATAGTACCTCACTATAACTCATCAATAGTACCTCACTATAACTCATCAATAGTACCTCACTATAACTCATCAATAGTATCTCACTATAACTCATCAATAGTATCTCACTATAACTCATCAATAGTACCTCACTATAACTCATCAATAGTATCTCACCATAACTCATCAATAGTACCTCACTATAACTCATCAATAGTACCTCACTATAACTCATCAATAGTACCTCACTATAACTCATCAATAGTATCTCACTATAACTCATCAATAGTATCTCACTATAACTCATCAATAGTACCTCAGTATAACTCATCAATAGTATCTCACCATAACTCATCAATAGTACCTCACTATAACTCATCAATAGTACCTCACTATAACTCATCAATAGTATCTCACTATAACTCATCAATAGTATCTCACTATAACTCATCAATAGTATCTCACTATAACTCATCAATAGTACCTCACTATAACTCATCAATAGTATCTCACCATAACTCATCAATAGTACCTCACTATAACTCATCAATAGTACCTCACTATAACTCATCAATAGTATCTCACTATAACTCATCAATAGTATCTCACTATAACCCATCAATAGTACCTCACTATGACTCGTCAATAGTACCTCACTATAACTCATCAATAGAACCTCACTATAACTCATCAATAGTACCTCACTATGACTCATCATTAGTACCTCACTATGACTCATCAATAGTACCTCGCTATGACTCATCAATAGTACCTCACTATGACTCATCGATAGTACACCACTATGGCTCATCAATAGTACCTCACTATAACTCATCAATAGTACCTCACTATAACTCATCAATAGTACCTCACTATAACCCATCAATAGTACCTCACTGTAACTCATCAATAGTACCTCACTATGACTCCTCAATAGTACCTCACTGTGACTCATCAATAGTACCTCACTAGGATTTCCGTCAACATAGATTTATCAGCTGCAGTTTCATTCCATGAAAAAATGTTTTATTAGCACATTTTGTTTTTTCATTGATATGATTGAACGCCGGTCAAGTGTAGAAACAATGGTTTATAAAAGTGGGCGGGGCTATATCTCTATTGTAATGCCAATAAAATGGAGGGGCAGTGGACTGCTATTGTGTGTTTTATATCCTCCACCATAATCTTGACGAACCAAAAACACCATTTAACGGCGTTTCGTTGACCTGTGCCTCTATCTATATATCTATGGTTGTAGTAACATTGTTCATACTTCGACTTGTAGGGCCAGACAAGGGAGACGACTCATTTCCTGAGTATGTCGGCTTTGAGAAAGATGTGCTGGTGATGATTAGAGACTATTTTGAATCTCTAAAGCAACCTCTCACTACATACTCGATGTACCCCGTCCTACTAGATGTGTATAGTATGTATATAGTACTACTAGATGTATATAATACTACTAGATGTATATAGTACTACTAGATGTATATAGTACTACTAGATGTATATAGTATATATATATTGTACTACTAGATGAATATAGTACTACTAGATGTATATAGTACTACTAGATGTATATAGTACTACTAGATGTATATTGTACTACTAGATGTATATAGTACTACTAGATGTATATAGTATATATATATTGTACTACTAGATGTATATAGTATATATATATTGTACTACTAGATGAATATAGTACTACTAGATGTATATTGTACTACTAGATGTATATAGTACTACTAGATGTATATAGTATGTATATAGTACTACTAGATGTATATAGTACTACTAGATGTATATAGTACTACTAGATGTATATAGTACTACTAGATGTATATAGTACTACTAGATGAATATAGTACTACTAGATGTATATAGTACTACTAGATGTATATAGTATGTATATAGTACTACTAGATGTATATAGTACTACTAGATGTATATTGTACTACTAGATGTATATTGTATGTATATAGTACTACTAGATGTATATAGTACTACTAGATGTATATAGTACTACTAGATGTATATAGTACTACTAGATGTATATAGTATGTATATAGTACTACTAGATGTATATAGTACTACTAGATGTATATAGTACTACTAGATGTATATAGTACTACTAGATGTATATTGTACTACTAGATTTATATAGCCTGTGTTCTACTATGCTGTAGATATAGTGATTGATGCGGGCCCTTCCCCCATTGAGAGAGAAGCTAACAGAGTTCTATATGTCTCTGAGACAACTCCAAAAAAATACTCATCTAGTCACGAGCCAAAGCAACAACAGCGTAAGCATATGTATGATACAATACCAGTATATATATATGATACAATACCAGTATATATATGATACAATACCAGTATATATATATGATACAATACCAGTATATATATATATGATACAATACCAGTATATATATATGATACAATACCAGTATATATATATGATACAATACCAGTATATATATATGATACAATACCAGTATATATATATGATACAATACCAGTATATATGTATGATACAATACCAGTATATATATATGATACAATACCAGTATATATATATGATACAATACCAGTATATATATATGATACAATACCAGTATATATATATGTAGCCTGTCTCAGACAAGCTTTGTTTTCGCGGGAGTTGTCCACCCGCGCAAAGCGGAGCTGAGCGAAACAAAGCTTGTCAACTTATGGCAAAACAGCTCGACAAGCTCGACGCAGTAAGGTGAAGTTGTCTGCTCAATTAACATCAAAACCTGTATTTAGTGCCCGCATTGAGCGCAGATTGTTGGTGCTGAGGCTCAAAGGGCCTTGACCCCAGCTGCAACAGATACTCTCTCACAACGGCTATATTGAACGCCCTCTTCGCAGAGTTAGGTTCCACGGGTGTTGAGTCATGGTCAGTCAACTGATAAATTGAATTAAAGAATATTAAAAAATAATATGCTCTTTATTTCTTCACAAGTACAAAATGTTCTTACTAAACTGGGAATATTACATTAAAAGAACACCGGAAAACAAGCCTGCATTTTTTTATCATCAACTAAAGATGACTTGTTGGTTATTTTACCGACTGGCTACGGCGAAAGCTTGTTGACTACTGTGTAACTATTTATTATTATTATTAATTATCAACTGGCACCTTTTCTTGGAGAAGAAACACCTACTCAAACTGGGAATCATCATAATAACTACTATGGTAAAATTATTGCAGGTAGGTACATATTTTTTGTTGCGGTTGGTAATTTCATGGTTGTATGTTTGCTACCCTGTCTTAGTGAGGTACCTACCAGTACCTAATAACAACAACAACGTTATTAACAACATGAAAAGCAAAATTTAGCCATGATGATGATGGGTCATTATTATTAGCCAACCAAACTACTAACTATCAAAGCTCCAACACTACATCGATCATTCATTGGATGGATTATTATTAAATTATTATTATTGTTAATACTATTATTGATAATAATAATACTGATGATGATAGCTTCATCATGATAATTATTAATAAGAATTGAGTTGTTGTAGTACTGTAGTAGTAGTACTAGTAGTAGCTAGTATGCTTTTGTTATGAATAATAGTATAATTCATAATAATTATCGTTATAATCATAATGACACTGACTACTGTAATAATAATAAAGTAAAAACATAATTCATTGTATTGTGTATTATTTCACCATTGTTGTTGTTATTGATGACTATTATTACTAATAATCATAAGGTTGTATTTATTTGTATTCTATTATTTATATACAATACTATTGATAAATTATTATTAATTATTCTATAGACAGTAGTAAGCAGCCTGCTGCTTCTATTTTGACATCAGTAAATTAATAATCTGCTACCACTGCAGGTACTGATAAATGCTAACAACATACATCACGCTATTAATTCATTTGTGGAACACATATTATTTAATTAATACAATATTAATGGTACAAGATAATAAACAAAATATGGAACTTAATGCTAATTTTCGTGTAATAGATAGCAGCTGGAAAAACTTTTTACTTTTGTAACTATAATTCTCTGAGGCAAAGTACTACTACTAGTTGTGCAATAAACAACATATCTGATTCCATCTACTAGTGGTAGGTACAGGCTTTAGTGTACTGTATTAGTGAATTCAAAGATTCACATGACCAATTTGTTATGCTATTAATTGTATTTACAGTTGTTGAAGAGTTTTGCCCCCTGATCTTGCATCAATGCATGCCAAACTTGCATCATTGCAATTACTTTTGCCTGCATGCTAATATATTTAATTGTAATATACACTATCTGTATTTTTGTGATAGATTTTGATAGACAGAGATTTGTACATATATCCCTCCTTGTGAATACACCCCTTTTGCCCCTGCTCCATCCACCCCCTGCGCCCTTCGCAAACAAGTTCACAAACAACAGTAGTTTGGTACTGATGCTGAATATTTATTCCATTGATTGCATCGTTCACTTTGCTTGTTTGGACATTGAACCACTAATTTATTTTTGTTGTTTGCTGACTTGAGGTTGCCATTGTTCTTAAAGTTATGATGAAAACTTTAGGGGACAGGGAGGAACTGAGTCGAAAGCATTTAGGAAGCAGTACGATGCCATCGGCTCCATTAGGACTTGTCTGCCAGATATTGTTATTGTCGCAATGACAGCAACTGCCACCAAAATGGTTGTTGAAAGCATCACAAAATCTTTGCATATGGAAAACTTTACTACTATTTGAGTTACACCAAACAGATGCAACATCAGGTTAGTTTTTATGATTTAGTTTTTAACTTACAGAACAGTTATTTATATTAAACTTTGTCTCCAAAAGTTAACATAGGATTAGTTTTACATAATGTATACAAATGTTTGTTATCAGTCACATTGGTTTTTATAGGTTTAGATATTCCAGCGATCTATAATGTAATTCAGTATGGAATGCCTGCAGACATCGATCAGTATGTTCAAGAGAGCGGTCGAGTTGGACGAGATGGCACATCCAGCCAGGCTTGCACGCTGTACCACAGACACTGTAACGTAGGTTCTAGTATTACTGACGAAGCAAAAGAGTTCATCAAATTGAAAACTTGCCGAAGAAAATATCTTATGGACTACTTTGCTGAGACATCAGATTAATTATAGTTACTCCAAAGCACATGAATGCTGTGATGTCTGTGCTGCCAGATGTCGGTGTGATTGGGATCACATAAGCGACTCTTTCCTGTCGCTGCCTGAACTTTATTATGTACAACTGTTAAATAGCAGTAGCAGTGAAGATAGCTCTTCATAAGTGGTAACAATTATTAACCTAGTATTGGGGTATTCTAATTAGCACTGTCTTTATTATATTATCATACTTATCTACATAGTATTGAGTGTATGTTGGAGACAGCTAAAATAACATTTGCTACACGCTTTCACTATAGCTTATAGTTGTCCTTGGTAGTCAATTTAGATATAGCTAGAAGCCTTAGTAGCAAATCTGTCACTGAAAGACGTAGATAAAAACGATGCAACAGTGGCCTAACTAATACTTTTTGCCGTTGATGATTTTGCCATGTCCTCATAAGCTTTACGGAGATATGTGTCAAAAGATTTTTCAAAGAAGTGGCTTGCAGCATAATAATTTTTTCTGATATCCTTCTTGGCTTGTTTGGTGTTAATGACGCTTATCATCTGACAAAGAGTGCCCACCTCTCTGATGCTCTTGTCATTCCACAGCTGATCTGCTATTACCTGTGTGCAAATAAACAAGAAATGCACTCAAATATGTACTACTGTTTCACAAAACGCAGATATTATTTGTTGACACCACAGATAAACTTGTCTACCATTTTTATGGCGGATAGGTAGGTATTGTCAGTGACTTAGGCAAATACAAAAACTTTGATGAACTTCGCTTGGTGTGCACTAGCGATTGTAACACAAAAAATTTAGTCCAGTCGCATATCCCATTAGAAAACAATTATGAATGAAATATTTACATTGTTTACTCACATTATTGCTAATCGATCTTACCTATGGACAACAGAGACTCCAGGAAAAACTTTATTTACCGCATATTCCACACTTTTGGATGACCCGCCAAGTCGAGCCAACAGATCATCTTGAGCAATTTTACTTCCCTGATCCGCCACTAACAATTCATTCACTCTTTCCTGCGGAATAAATTTTACCATATTCAACTGCATGCTAACAACAACGAACAAGTGCTGTCAAATCCTAAGCAAAACGCGGTTCAATAAATAACTGTTTTACAGCACTTACTTGCGGACGAATACTTTGTGCAAGATTATATACCATCGTCTAGCATGTTTTGCTATTATTAGCTACCATAAACCCACTGACATACAGTCATTCAAACAGTTTAGAACCAATACAGTGTGAACACTACTTGACATTACAAAAAGCAACATAATGGTAGCAACATTGCTTTGGCTCAACACTGTGAATGACAATGTATAAAGGACAGACAAACATTTCGAGCAAATTTTTATCAAACAGTTTAAAAGATGTTGTTGTCTCATGCTTATACGGTACAGTTGCATGAGTACACTGACACTTCTACTCTGTCTAATAAGGAAATAACACATAACTAATGAATAATATGCTTGTAGCCTACTGTAGTACATGTCTATAATGATGCATTGGGTTGATTGAAGGACTGATTCAGTAGCGACTCACTGGCTGAGTACAACTACTACTAACCAGAGACTAGTAGTAATTAGTAACTGTAGGTAGTTGAAACAATATATAATAGGTAAGCTATAGCAGTGAAGGATGTCAGTCACTAGTGGGAGCATTAGTGATTAACCCTTAGTCAATATTCATATATCCAGTGATTGCCAATACAAGATAGTAGTTTCAGTCAAGACCAGCGAATAGTGAAAACATAGGTAAGTTCAGGCTATTGCATAACACAATTTTTAATTAAGCTGAACAGAAGATTGCCTCAATCATTTTTATTTAGATTTATTGTCATGTTTTTCTAGTGAATCCTAAGCAATCACTATCTAAAACGCAGTGAATAACCAACACTAATGATTCACAACCTCCTTGATTATTGTATATTGTTGTATTTGTAGCATAGCAGTAATAATAAGGATCATCTTCTTACAATAACAATAATTTTGAGCTGCAATGAATTTTATATTGATAATGATGTATAGATTTATTATAATACATTCATACTACAACATTTTGTAGATACACAGCTACATGTGGATACATTTTATAAATAATGATATATATATAGGCTTGGCATAGGTAGAAAAAAGAGAGTACATACTAGTAGTAGTAGTAGTAGGACTATTAAAAATAAATTATTGTTTTATTTATTTATTTAGTGTTTTATATATATATATTATTATAATTCGGTAAAAAATTATTATTATAATTAATAATATAATTATATTAAATAAAAATTTGATAATTGTGGTATACAAAATATTAATTGTTCTATAATCAATTATTATATATATTATAATAATAATAAATATATTAAATGAAATATTATTATAACTATTGTAATAATATATAATAATAATTATTATTATGTAATTAATAAAATATTTATTATTATTTATTTATTACTTACTATTAATAATATTTTTAATTATTTATAATAATGAATATCATAAATAATAATATCCATAATAAATAATAATAATGAATGATGATGAGACCACAACAACATCATCATCCATCATGACAACAAATCAACCAACAACCTGTGTGTAACTAACTACTTGAACTTCGTACTTCTTCTTGCAAGTTCTAGGATGATCGCCAACTTCGACGCTGTATTTGTCTGCACTCCCTACTGGCAGACCTGTTAGCTTTCTTCTTAGCATCAGGTGTGGCACCTGTGCTGCCAATATTTAACCGTTTTCTAGGTGGCATAATATGAGAAAGAGGAAACTAAATTTCATAAGAACATTATTTACATCACTTTCCTATGGCACAAGTGACCATCAACTACAAGAATCCCAGGCGGATTCACCCAACGGCTCTTATCAGCTAGTTTTCAATCACAGGGTGGATGTCCGGGGTACGCAATTTGTTACTAATGCACGAACAGCTACGGTCAAGGCCAGTTTATCCTCACGAAGACATGTTCATCTCGATTCGGCGGTCAACAGCCAACGTCTCATGTTAATTGAGCAGACAACTTCACCTTCCTGAGTCGAGCTTGTCGAGCTGTTTTGCCAGAAGTTGACAAGCTTTGTTTCGCTCAGCTCCGCGCGGGTGGACAACTCCCGCGAAAACAAAGCTTGTCTGAGACAGGCTAATATATATGATACAATACCAGTATATATATATGATACAATACCAGTATATATATATGATACAATACCAGTATATATATATGATACAATACCAGTATATATATATGATACAATACCAGTATATATATATGATACAATACCAGTATATATATATGATACAATACCAGTATATATATATGATACAATACCAGTATATATATATGATACAATACCAGTATATATATATGATACAATACCAGTATATATATATGATACAATACCAGTATATATGTATGATACAATACCAGTATATATATATGATACAATACCAGTATATATATATGATACAATACCAGTATATATATATGATACAATACCAGTATATATATATGATACAATACCAGTATATATATATGATACAATACCAGTATATATATATGATACAATACCAGTATATATATATGATACAATACCAGTATATATATATGATACAATACCAGTATATATATATGATACAATACCAGTATATATATATGATACAATACCAGTATATATATATGATACAATACCAGTATATATATATGATACAATACCAGTATATATATATGATACAATACCAGTATATATATATGATACAATACCAGTATATATATATGATACAATACCAGTATATATATATGATACAATACCAGTATATATATATGATACAATACCAGTATATATATATGGGTATACACAACAAACTTCTATGTGTGTGGTCTCTAGCTCTGTCTTGTTTTACATGTGCAGGTAATACGAACACACATCGATCTAACATGCATTCATACAGAAACCCTCCCAGTATACCTGCCATGCTGACCTCAAGACAGCCGGCCGTGCCTAGAGATGATGTCATTGTTGTATATGATGGACACCCCCAACCCTCCTTGTCCCCAGACTACCACCTGCTATCCGAAGTACACACCTCTAGAACTCGCACTTCTCACGAGGATGCCAGAAGTAATCTCAGTGATCAGCCCACCAGGAGGCGCCATCAATGGCAGCACCAGCGCTCCGGCATGACTCGTTCGGCGTCCTTCTCGCATCTTCTGGGCGGTTCACGGGTTGAGACAGCTTTCGTTGGAGATGATGCATACACGGTCTACTACAGCTCTAGACACAAGCTGAACACCAGGTGACTAGACTCAATGCTAACTTTTTCTTATAGGAACTGCGCGAACTTGATGTTATTGCAACTGAAACCGGAACACAAGTATTATATACCAAGGATATTAGATATATATTGGTAAAAATCTAAGATTAATGAAGGTTAACAATAGTTTTACTCAACAGTTGCTACGCTAGAGCTACTGTTCGTTGCAAAACTGTAAAATGTTTCTTTGGTCAAAGATTGTGAATTTTAAAATGTATTCAAGATTATGCATTGCTCTCTGTATGAGATTAACAGTAGATTGTCAGTGTTGATGCATTCATGGGGCTGCCAGAGCTATGTTTGACGTAGATCTTTCTAACATTGGACAGATCGTTAATTAGTTTGCATTTTGGTTACTTGAGCGCATTTGTAGAACTTGCGCAATCACAACTTGTGTTATAATGTTGACAGCTCACTAACTGGCTCTCCGAACTTCTATTTGCAGGAGCGACTCATCTCCTCCCTCACAGCCATCTTGTTTAACTCGCGCCCAATCGGCTTACGCCATTGATCAACAGTCTCAGCCATCCAATCGTCAGCCTCCATTTAACGAAGCCATTTCTAGTCGTAGTGTGTCCAACCATCATATTGCACCTGGTTATGATAGACAGTTCTCAGGCTATGAAAGGTCACATGACCCACCATTGGTCTTTGGATGTGACAATTTATCCAAACAGTGAGTATTGTCTACTTGTTATGTATTGGTCTGGTCTCTTTCATGCATTTCAAAACCGACTTGGCGAGACAATTTCTGTTTCTAAAGCTAATATCAATACATCCCATTGATATCGTATGGCAATGCATCATTTCTTGTAAGTTTCACAGTATATGTAAAGTTTCGCAAAATTTTAGCTCGTCATAGAATGTTATAAAATAATCAAGTATGTTGATCAATTAATTTTCACGTAATCTTGGATATTTATAATGTGTCAATTTTCTTGGTCTTTGTTGGAAATAATTATAATCAGTTTTTTTCCATTTACACGAAATTGCCCTCATGGAATAAAACAGGTGTGAAAAATTTTTCACCTTTTACTCTAAAGAATATTTATTGTGCTTTACGCTGGTTATGGTCCTACAGTATATTGTGGTAGATATCCCGTGTGATCTCTGTCTTCTGTATGGAGATTGTTAGTGGACGGTACCTACACGTTTGATTTGTCTTTAGCTTTCATCAGTACCCTTGTACTCACATACGGGCTTGAGATAAGATTGTCCCTTGTTTGATTGCGTATGGAGTCATGCTAGTAAAAGTTTTCCTTTACCTCTTCGAAAGACCAGGTGCTCTAACGGCAGATGTGGTTATGGCTTAAAATTGATGTTTGAATTATATTTTGCTCTAATAACAAAGATATCCGCTATCATTCCTCCAACGCACTATACTCTGTCTCTAATTTATACCCTTTTTAGTAGTTGCCCTCTCTACTTTGAGAGGACAACACTGGAACATGTTCTGTGCATATTTTTTACAGTATCTAGTTGGTATGTCAAGTGTGTTGGGAGCATAAAGGTATAGATAGAGGTCTAGGTCAATAAAATGTCGTTAATAGTGTTTTCGGTTCGTCAAGATTGCGGTGAAGTATATAAAACACACAATAGCAGTCCACCGCCCATCAATTTTATCAGCATTATGATAGAGATATAGCCCCGCCCACTTTTATAAACGATTGTTTCTACACTTGACCGGCGTTCAATCATATCAATGAAAAAACAAATTGTGCTAATAAATCACTTTTTGACGGAACGAAACTGCAACTGATAAATCTATGTTGATGGAAATAATAGTGAGGTACTATTGATGAGTTATAGTGAGGAACTATTGAGAGTCATAGTGAGGTACTATTGATGAGTCATAGTGAGAGACTATTGATGAGTTATAGTGAGGTACTATTGATGAGTTATAGTGAGGTACTATTGATGAGTTATAGTGAGGTACTATTGATGAGTCATAGTGAGGTACTATTGATGAGTTATAGTGAGGTTCTATTGATGAGTTATAGTGAGGTACTATTGATGAGTTATAGTGAGGTTCTATTGATGAGTTATAGTGAGGTACTATTGATGAGTCATAGTGAGGTACTATTGATGAGTTATAGTGAGGTACTATTGATGAGTCATAGTGAGGTACTATTGATGAGTCATAGTGAGGTACTATTGATGAGTTATAGTGAGGTTCTATTGATGAGTTATAGTGAGGTACTATTGATGAGTTATAGTGAGGAACTATTGATGAGTCATTAAATTGTAAATAAAAAACACTTGGTAAAATGAGAATACGGTTTTAGAATTCTTATTATATTATTTTTGTTTTGCGGAGTAAATGAGCTAACCAGAAAAATTTTTTAATATTCTTCTCATCAAAAGACAAAATAAAGTTGATAAAATCTGCCCTAAAAATATTTAAAAGAGTTTTTCAAAACTAATAATTATTTATACGTTAAGCGCCAAATTAGCACCTGGAGCAGGTGTATCGTCGCCTCACAAAACGTCGGCAAAACCTCGACCTCTACCTCTATGGTTGGGAGACAGTGCCTGTGTCATGTGACCACATACTTACATTGTATTCTATAATACGAGGATGTTGGTGACATTTATACAGACGTCTATTATTATATATCAGTCTCTGATTGTTGCAGTCAATCACTGAGGGATGTAACTAGACTGCACACTTCAGAGCGATCTCGTGATGTAACACAGACTTATACAGATACAGGTTCTATTAGACTTAGATTTCACAGCACTCCATCCATCAATGTAGATAACTCCCTGCCATATGGTTAGTTCTATTTTATTTTACACTCTATGTGCATGTTTGTGTCGTAGGTGACTTCATTTGCCTTTTTGAAATTATCATTTTTGACCATTTTTTTCTCGTAGCTCTTTTCCTCACAACTGTTGGTCTGTTTACCAGATCTATTCGCTGACGATTACCACGACAAGTTGATCGAGTGTCTGCAGCTGATACTACTTTTCCTACCTCCTCCAAACAGGAGAGTTCTACACATGCTGCTCAAACTACTAAACAAAACTAGTAGCAACAGAGAATTGGTGCTTGACTCGACCCTCTCGAATAAACATCTGGTAAGTGCGATACTGCCTGGTTACATTATAGCAACTATTGTCTTCTTACAGCAGTGTCACATGTCTTTGCTCTAGCTGTGGTAGAATGATGTGTGCCACCACAGATAGGATTACTGTTGTAACACCGCATGTAATTATAGCAGTACAGTGATTCTTGCCTTTAAAACGCGTTGTAGGGACGGTACACCCATAATGTAAGTGTTTATACAGTGTTGTGACGCTTAGAGCTTCTCTGGCTATGCCCACGTCTCGTACAAATCACTACAATATTGTTATATATGTTGTTGTATTCTCTATATAGCAGCATTTATCCACCATGTTTTCGTAGAAATAAAATCTGTGTTTGATAGATGTTGTCTATTGCTTTTAGTGCAAGGTATAGAGCCAACCAGGTATGGCTGTGCCCACTGTCCTAATTCACATGCAGTGCATTCACACTATCTCTTGTTTTGTAATTTACACGAGAGTTTGGAATTTTATATTGTTTCTAACTGATGCATACATCTATATAACATCCGTGCATGTAACTCTCTCATCTACAATAACATTCTGCGTATGAATAAATATATGTCCAGTCAAAAAGATAATCTGATTCTACTTGTTTGAAGTTGTCTGCTCTGTGCTCTTTGCCTCAAAAGAGAAAGTAACTCCTTGCACACATTCGTGATGTTTTGCCCACTTTTGCTTTGTCTTGTCAGTTGCCATCGGTTGTGTGGATACAATTTTTCCCTTTCTTTTGGCATGATCATCGATCGCACTAGTCATGTGACCAGTTTGTCGCATGCCTTTGTCGATAACCAACCATTTCTACTGTCATATTAAGTTGCTAACCTGTTGATGTATTACGCAATAATGTTACACGCAGGTGACTTCATTGTTCTGGAGATGCATACTGAACTGTGAGGATCAGACAGAGTTGAATGGTGAAGCATCGGTGAAGGTGGTACAGTTTCTAGTAGAGAACATGGAGGAGATAATGAGTGTGCCGCAGCGGGTGAAATGTGACGTTGAGCGGAAGATGGTGAAGACCAGACTACCTCAGCAACCGAAGGTGCTCATCAAGTTCTTTGTCGATTGCCGACGCATATATTGATTGAAGTTTTTTGTGGGATGATGAAATGACATGCAAATATTTTTGTTTTGTCAAACGCACGTGCAAAACTTGGTTGCCTTTGAAACTAGTTGGGTTCGTTGTTTTACTCATAGCCTGCAGTCTTGTTTTTTATATGTAGCCTGCAAACTTGTTTTTACAGATAGCCTGTAATCCTGTTGTTTTACAGATAGCCTGTAATCCTGTTGCACTGAGAAACAGAACAAACCTTCCTTCCCAGCCAGAGCGCCTGCCATCCAAGCCCACTGGAATTCCTCCCAAGGCTGTGGGGCGGTTGGGTATCACTACCCCCGGTAAAGTGTTCTGTGAGCAGATTACTGCTGAGCAGTACAAAACTCAGGCTAATCAGGTGTTTGCTGTAAGTAACTAAGGCTATGGTTTGGGTTGTACGTTTGCTGGGGGCTTCAAGTTGAATATATGGTACTAAAATAATTAATCTTTTATTCATTCTTCAGTCAATCGGCTAGAAGTTATCTTTCCATGGTCCGTGTTGGAATTTAAACAGTTTTCCTTTTGTATACCATGTGTATTATTAGGAGTTGTCTTTTCTTTGATTGTAGTTATCCATGAAAGAGCTGTTAAAAAACATAGTCGAGGACCAGAAGATGAACATTAAAGAAAAAAACAAAAGGCTAAAACAGGTTATTCACTTTACAATCTGCTGTCTGTTATAATCTTTAGGCAAAATTAGGTGTTACAAATGATTGCGTTTCTCTCCCAACTAACAATATGAAGTATTTATTTACAGTTTGAGCGGACGTATCCAGAGATATTTGCTGATAAGTTTCCTACGGCAGACTCAGTTAAAATGGCACTGGATAACTTTGAGAGGAATCGGCCAAAGGTGAAACAACCCCTGCTTTCTCGGCCAATGAATTTGTTGAGGAAACTTCGGTAGCGAAGGATGCAATGTTATATATAGGATATTATGTCTATTGATGTCATTAGTTTCTATATGTTTTACTAGTCATATAGTCTGTAATATATTATATTCCTATATTGTAATATTTTTGTGCTTGGTTACAGCAGCATTGCTTTCTATCCGATGTACATACTACATATTATGGGTATTCTACTGTGTCAGTGCATGGTATATGAGATTAGAGCTGTATTTTTTTATGTGAGAAAATAAATGTTCGTTTCTGATAAAAGCAAGGGTTATACCTCTGATGATTACATGCTTGCGTATGTTTCTATAAGAATGTTTGACTGCGCATACAGCAGGAATCAGCACTGTTAGTTGTTAAATAGGTTATGCCTACTTCTCGCAAATCATTAGTTATTATCATTTGTGCCAGGGCCGTATCCTAGGGCACGATTGTGCTGCTTGTAATATGTATCGTTTGAAAAAGTTGCTGTTTTTCTCGTATTTCATTCATTAGAGTTTTCAATCATACATAATCTGATAATACTATAGAAGAAGTAAATAGAGGGTGCTAATTATAACACTATAATTAATTGGAAATGAAACTTCTTACTATAGCTTCGATGGGACAAATGCAGCGGCGAGATATTTTTATAGAGGACAACTCTCGGTTTGCTTGTTCAACTCTACCGAACAGTTTATTCTATGACACATCAGATTAGACATGGAGCTCATGCCAAAGAGAATAGAACTATTCTAAGTGCAGAAATCAAAGTGTGGCCAACTCCCCTTGTCACGTGACCCTCTGGAGCCAAATGCTTGAGTGATTACCCTATAACTTATAGAGAAAAGGCTCTATTTCAACAGCTAATAACTCTGCAAATTGACAAGGTACAGCTTAAAACAACCTCTCATCTGAAAGCTCAGGATGTCTCCTAGCCCACTGGGAATTTTAAACAAAAACATTTCAATGTAAGTTAAGTAATAAGGGCCGAAATATAGTGCTTATATTAGCACTTGTATTATCAAAAACTATTTTTCTTATACCATTCAACTTTCATATCAAACTTTAAATAAATAAATAACAACTTTAGATATAAGTAATAGCCATAATTTATTCATAGAATAATAATCTCAAAGTAGTTTAAATAATAATAACATTAAATATTCCAAAAAAAATAATCATTTTTTACGGTACCGATGAAATCAATTATTTTTTTTAAAAATGAGCATGCTACTTTTTCACATTGTTTATAGTTCACTTTGGAGTAGTCTACAACGAGTTTTTGTTATTCAGTCAGATATTGATGAATAATAATAATAAATACTAGTTAAAATAAATAACAAACATTGCACTAGTTTTATTATTATTTCGGTTTTTTTGCCGCAAAACCAAGTGGCACTTCGGTTGTCTCTCATATGGATGGTAAATAACTCGACTGTGCGCCCTCCATACCATTACAAAAGGTCATGTAAAGTCACTGGGATGAAAACGAACGGTTTTTTCACTATAGGGCACATAATAATTAGTAAACGTATCGGCAAACTTATCAATATACGGTACCACTAAATATAGAGTTCTTCATCCGAAGGGGAGATGACTCCTGGCTCCAGTGAAGGCTCCAGTGACGGTTAAAGGTTTTAAACAAAATTTTACTCCAAAACTCCACTGAATAAAATAATTTTTTTTGCTAGATTGAAACAAAACATGTACACAGAGGTATTACTGCAAAAAGAAATTCATTTTACGCAACAAATATTGAATAAATGAGTAAAAACTATTTCAGCCAATGATGACTTATATGACCATTTGTGAAATTTGGCTCCAGTGGAGTTGTCCTTATATAAAATAGCGCTGGAAACGGCTGACCACACTTTGATTTCTGCACTTAGGAACTATTCTCCTTGCTCATGCTGCTCATGCAGCGTTGATGTCTAAAGGAGTGCGTCTCATCGGCAAGACAGTTGTTCATCAATTGTCCTTAAAGACGTTAAGTAAACAGGATACAGCTTGTCACAGATTATTAAAATCCAGTGTTTTTTTTTAGAATAAATAACACAATTCTGCTTATGAAAAAACTTTCTTTTGTATTTAGGCAGAGGTGGGAATAAGTCGGACTAAGTCAAGTCATCTTAGAGTCAAGTCAAGTCATAGGTCATAACTTGACTTGACTCAGTTGAGCAGTGACTTGACTTGACTCTGACTTGATGCCTCATCTGACTCGACTCGACTTGACTCGAAAAGTTTCATGACTTGACTTGACTCGACTTCATAATACAGA